>OX451408.1:11537231-12015086 GCA_949629135.1 Eremobia ochroleuca
GTAATTTAGCGTTATTGACATTACGACGTGCTGAGTTAGGAAAGCAGATTCTATCGTGTAAAGAGCAAGCAAAACTAACCCTTAAGGTGACGAGCATATTTTGTTTGACGTCGGAAAATATCCCACGGGAACGAAATATCGGGATTCAAAGTACTCTATGTGTTAATCCAGGTTATAAACTATGTGTCTGCAGAATCCGTTCAGTCGCTTTTGCGCCAATCCGGAACATACATCCAGACAAACGGACAAAAACACAAAAATTCTAAAAAAACTATATTTTTGGCATAATACTCCTTCCCACGCCTCAAATCACTTTTTCATCAATTACCTTTTAACAGGATTTTATTAGCTTCACTTGTAACTGTCTCTAACTAACAAACAACATAACAAAATCTTAGAACCTATTTCTAATTTGTTGTATCGAAATGAAACTTTTATGTAAATGTAGTTTTGAAGACAAAACTATAATTTGGTATCTTGGAGCTGATCTGATGAAGCCAGGAGGTGGAGAGTGTAACTTTTCAGTGGCTACTAGTAAACTCTTCAAATTTGAGCTCATATGAGTTGTTTTCACGAGTCCAATAGATTGCACTTGATGTCGAAGGTCTGATGATGGAACCAGGAGGTGCATAGTAGGATTATTCAGGGGCTACTACTAAATCCCTCGAGTATGGGGTCATATGATTCGTTTTGACGAGTCCAATATATTCCACTTGTTGTCGAGGGTCTGATGATGGAGCCAGGAGGCGGATAGTGGAATTCTCTCGGGGCTCCTAGTAAACTCCTCGAGCTTGGGGTCATATAGTCCGTTTTGATCAGTATTAAAAATAAAATTATGTAGTTTAATAAAATTAAAAACCACGCTTTTAAAACACTTAAAAAATTATAAAATAATTAAATTTACTTAAATTGAATTCTAAAAGCGCGAAGCGCTTTGTAAATTAGTTATAAGTGTGCTCCATGCTTTTAGAATTCAATTTAATTATTTTACCATTTTTTAAGAGCCTGTTTTTTAGTTTTTTTTAACTACATATTTAAAAAAAAATTCAATGTACAGTTTTGACTACTTTACTATTATTAAAATTTACTTTACTATTATTAGTAAATAGTCGACGACAACTCTCGGAGATCTTGACCAAAACAATAAACTTCAAATTTTCCGAAACGTGTAAACAAATAACAAATGCCCCTCGGCTGTAAACGGCAATTTGTCCGTGACCCAAATAAATGTACCCCGTTTCGGAAACTGTGGCCCATTGACCAATACAATTGGACTAATCTAATCCTCTAATCAATTAACAATCTCACTTTGGACCCGGTCCAACAAAATTCGGAGTTAAAATGACGGCTGATTTACTAGTTAGGTGAGTTGACAAAATTGTAGGGTTGGATGAGACTTTCAGATATTCCTTTATGATATTATAGTTTACTAGATTTTGACTTAGTTAATATACTTTTGACCACATATCGCTCACATAAATAAGAAAGAAATAAAATTATATTTACTTTTGCAACAGGGACTGAAAGAGGGTCTTAAAAATTCGAAGTGGGGCTACTAGGTCATGTGTGGTATCATATGAAAGAGTGCTATTTGCACATTCTCAAACATCTTTTTTTTAGGCTGCATAGTCTTCGACTTTTGGTGAAAGATGTAAAAAAAAATACCGTTCTCCCCCTTATCTCCGAAGTTTGCATAGATAAAAATTTGAAATTATTTTATGTGAATGAATTTTATGTAAAGATTACAGGATAAATAGGACAATGTCTCTAAACAGCACGCTTTTTCAGAAAAATAAATGAAAATTTTATATTTAATAACACGGAACCCTCGGAGCGTGAGTCCGACTCGCTCTTGGCCGTTTTTTTTTTTAAATATTTAAGTACAAGATTTTTATTCACTTCTTCTCTTCCTTCTCCATCTTTATTCGCCATTTTTGTAACTACTAATTAAATGACTTAACAAAGAAAGATACAATCCTACATTTTATATTAACCCAACTCACTATATTTAGAATAGCAGATACCTACCATTGAATCCTTTCATTTGATCACTATAGTCGTTGTTTGCCGGTCCCCTGGGCTTCCAATCCAGTCCAACATGGTCTTTATTAACGCGAACCATATGAGAATTTCGTTTGTTTTACTTTGTACAGCTTTTGGTAATCAACTATTGTTTAGTTATAGGTGTTAGTAGAGCAAAGATGTGTTTTGCGTTTTGTTTGAATAGATTTTCAAATACAATCTTGATTTTTCAAAACATTTTCTTTAGCAATTTCTAAGGTTTTTGTGAAGCAATCAGCCGTGGTTATAATCTTCTAGATAGAATAAAATGTATTTAAATATATACTATGTACAGACACCAGCACATCCAGCTACCCGAAAGTGTAAACTTTCCCAATCAACATTGAACCTTATATTTTAGCGATAAAGTTGAAAATCTATTAAAGAAATTTGATAGATTGTAGTAGATTGATTTGCTGACGTCTGTACTTAAAAACTGTGAAGGAAAATACCGTGAGGAAACCGTCATGTCCTGTAACAAAAAATTCGAAGACATCTGAAATCTACCAACCGGCACTGGGATCGCGTGGTGGATAACGGCTGATTCTTCCAGGTACAGACGCCAGCACATCAAGCTACTCGAAACTGTCAGATTTTCCCAATCAACTTTAAACCTTACGCTTTAGCGATAAAGTTGAAAATCTATTAAAGAAATCTGACAGATTGTAGAAGCTTGATGTGCTGGCGTCTGTACTTAACTACGGTCTTAAATAGGTTCCACTTATTTTGTTCACTTACTTCAACATGCAAAATAATACTTGAAATAAAATTTATAAAAAAATATCATACTCATAAATAGGCAGGCAGAAAAAATATGCCTCAAAACTATAGCGTCGTCATTCTGTTTTTAACCGACTTCAAAAAAAGGAGGAGGTTATCAATTCGACTGTATTTTTTTTTTTTTTTTTTATGTTTGTTACCTCATAATAACTGACTGGGTCAACCGATTTTCATGATTCTTTTTTTATTTGAAAGCTGGTGCTTCCCGTGTGGTCCCATTGTCACCATTTCAATATCTGATGATGGGATCTTGTAGAAATCGGGGGAACTCCAAAAAAAAACAGCAGATTAACCGCGATTGTTGCTATAGCATATCTAAGCATTGTTTACACCATCACACAACATAATATCACGCCTGTACTCACTACAAAGGTTATAATTTTTTTTATGATAATAATAATTACGCAATCGCACAACATAACATCACGTCTGTACCCTATAAACGCAGATGCAGCTTCCTGTCACTGATATTTACATAGCAAGTAGTGTTTATATGAATTTGGTTGGGGTAGATATAACTAAAAAGTGAAAAATAAAAAATTTTATATATAAAAAAACAACCGACTTCCAAAAAAACACTACAAAGTGAAAAATAATTTTAATTTCGGAAGTCGGTGTCAAAAAACCAAAATGCGGAACCAACGACACCGACTTCCAAAATTAAAATTATTTTTCACTTTGTAGTGTTTTTTTGGAAGTCGGTTGTTTTTTTTGTTAAACCTTATAACTGAGCGAAGCCTGCAATCCTGCATTCTGCTTTCTAAAAAAGTTTTAATACAAAACCAGAACAAAATGTGTTTTCAAAAAATAAAACACCAGCGTCTCAGAAACATACAAAAAAGAATCATAAATCTATCTGTCTCTGGAACTAATCAAATCCTAGTTCGGTACACATTCGAATAACAGGCGGACAGTGACATCTATCGAGAGTGACGTACACACATCAGGTGCGCGTGTGTGCTTGTGCTTTCGACCGTGTCATGAGCTTCGACAGGCTGTTGGAAAGCTGCTATGTGTTCAGTATATCACTATGTGTTTATGCGAGCCTGGTAGTAATGTTAACGGTTCATTAGACCTGTGGGGCAGTGCTTTAGAAACGGTAATGAACTAATGATGTATTCCCGGTAGATGTTCATGGATTTGGATGATATTTGTTTGAGGTTGCGCTACCTTGTTGATCGTTATTCCTACTGTGATAATATTCAAATAGGCTTAAAATAACATAATTATAACGTCCATACATTTTTGGATTAAATGTGAAAGTGCCGTGCGAAACAAAAAAAAAAGTAATATTATGGTCCGAAAGAATACGTTTTTGTTTTTAAAGGAGATGGGTTTTTGTCCCATACAAGCTTGGCCCAGAAATGGACATAAATAAACCAAAATGTATTTTAGAGCAGTAACAGTGTTTACAAGCCCTGTATATTTTTATTCATCGTAAAACTTTGTGAAGAGCTTTGACCCTAAAACGTTCAAAATCTAGTAGCAATCTCATCTCAGCAACAGTCAATGTCAAAAACTTGTCAAAAATGTAGGGAAATTAGAGGTTTTTTTGACAGATTGAGACTGAGATCAGATTGTGAAAGTTCTTAAAATTACCAGAATTGACCCTCTTATGTATGAAGGTAAACGAGGCAAAAGGAGTTTGTGAGGATCGTTGCAGGTGGTGTGCTATAGTTTCTGCGTAGCCCCATGGGAAGAAGGCTTGAGTTTATGTATGTATCATCATGCTGAAGTTTGTATAATAATAATAATAATAATAATAATAATTGTCCACAACTTTAACACAACGCCATCTAGTCCCAAACTAAGCAGAGCTTGTGCTTTGAGTACTAGACAACTGATAAACATACATATATATTTCTGAATACATACATATTATAGATAAATTACACCCAGACAAAGAAAAAATGATCGTGCTCATCACACAAAGATTTGTCCTGGGTGGGAATGGAACCCACGACCTTGCGTATAGTACTCAGGACCACTGACCACTAGACCAACAGGCCTGCCCCTGTATGTATAATAAGTTCGAGTTTTTCGAGCTCATTTTTGTATCTCGACGGAGAATGAATAATCAACAGAAAACATTCAAGAATTAGCAATACGAGTACAACTGTTACAACTGTCAAGCCACACCACATACCACACATGCCTATAACGCAGTACCATTTACACGACTCTCTCACTAAGTCAAATCCAAGTATTTACTTCAGTTAACTTACATCAACTCAAAGCAAACTACTTTGACAGTACTTAAAACTTACTTATGAGTCAAACTCGTGTTACGTAATACTGAACATAGGTATTTAATACAAGTTAAACAGTTCTCTGGAAACTTAATTCGGGCCTCATTGGGATGGTGTAAAGCGTTGTGCTGAAACTCTGAAATGCCGTTTCTGAGAGCACGTGAATTATTTTTCTTGTTTTTCTTCATAATAATTTATTTAATCTGCGACGATGGTTGATGCTTCATGAGACTAAGTTGGTATTCAAAATGTACACAAACAAACAACCACTGATGTTTTAGTTGGTGGCACACTGTTTCTGTACCATAAAGACAGTTAATTATAAGTATAAGTTTAATATCTTTTTTTTATATTTATATTTTGCTTGATAGTGATCCTAAGATTTCTACTACATTTTCTGTTTTTACCCGTGCGAACCTGTAATTGGCTCATCCATCTTATATAGCTGTTGGTTCTCCTTTAAATAAATAAATAAAAGTAACAATGGAATCAAATATGTTGCTAATAATATGTATTTCATAAAAACTATGTTAGTAAACATAACCTACACACTTACCCTAACACTACCATATAGTTATGAGAATTCCTGCTACAAGCTCAACACCGATGTGGAAAGCTTGCAGCAGCGATTCATACACAAGCATTCCAGTCTACGCGCGATACACCGCAGAGTAATCATCATTCTCCCTCATCGTTTTTTTTTTAAACGTTGCCCCACACTAGGAATTTCTCCTGTATTGTGGGTGCGTTTACAAACATGTTAACTCACACAAACAGCCAGACCTGGAACAACTACTTGTAGGTCATACAAATATTTATTTCTGTGAATCGAACCCGCGACACGCAGCAGTTCATTCTTCTGCCCTTGTCCCAATTTATTTCGAGTCGACGCAGCATATCTTTTTCGTCCATACTTCTAAGTACATATAATAAGGTAGATATGTAGGTTATACGCGCTCCGCTAGTGGCACGTCAAAAGTTGGCTAGTTAGTCAAATTACATATTGTATATTGTCTACTTCTAGTTTATGCTCCAGATAATTTGTGACATGCCGTCCTACTTCCACGTGTCATCTAATATAGTTTGAAATTGTACCGTTTTTGAAGGTCTAACATTAGAAGGTTACATTGGCGCTGACTCCCTTGTTCATAATCTAAACTAATTTAAGTTCTTTTTCATTAAGAAAAGGACAGAAGATAAATATTAGTTCAGCAATTTTTTTCTATGTCGTTTCTGTACACCCGACAACGTACATATATGCAAAATTTCAGGATGATCGGTTCAGTGGTTTAGGCTTGAAAGGTAACAAACAAACTTGCTTTCCCATTTAAAATATTAGAATAGAATAGAATACTCTTTATTATGTACACCATATAGATTACAGACATAAATATAGAAATTTAGAGATTTAGTTAGAATATACCATTAAATGTGAGGTACTTAAGGTAAGTCGTTTATCAGAACGTGATTTGCAATACCATAATAATTGACAATGCAGCATATATTCTTTGAAAGTAATTTTCCTTTAGCACACTGAGCGAGGTACGACCTTTAGTTAATTGAGAGTAAGTTTTGCTAAAATTAATAACATACTAAATTGTAAGTCGATGTTGATGTTGTTCGCTTTGTCCCGTCTATCGTAAGTAAATAATATAAACTCCAGTCCCCAATACAAATACATTAAAACTTGTATTTCAATTCATGTCGTCCATTATTCAAAACTAAGACAAACCGTAAACCAAAACTGTTCAACAATGAAACGAATAGTTATTAGTTGTTGAAAATTTAATAGAAAACAATTCGTACGTTAAACCTTCGCTTATTTACGAGCTGTGTACGTTTGCAGTTACCAATCTTAAGTATGGGATACACTGGGTTTATGAGTTTACTTATTAAAATTGCAGTCAAACTATATAATATTATAAAGGCGAAAGTACGAGTATGTGAGTGTGTTTGTAGGCTTGTTATTTCTCGACGCAAAAAGTATTGAACGGATTTGGATGAAATTTGGCAAAAAGATAGCTTATAACCATGTTTAACACATAGGATACTTTTATCTGGATTTTCTTACCGGATCGAAGCTTATACTGGTGAAACCGCAAGGCACTGCCAGTATAAATATAAATAAAAAATATATATAAATAAAAGTTAATATAATAAAAGATAATATCAGATTAAATATATCCAAGCTATACGATACACACGCATCTGCTAATTAGCTGAGTGTGTGTCTAAAATGCTTGTAGTCCCCGAAGGGATAAGTAGGAAGAGTTTCACCTTTAAAAAATCCAAAAAATCTAAGAAAAATCTCAGAAAAAATAGTTCGGTATGTATGTATGTAAATAGTATTCATAAAAAAATCCTTTCATATATGTACCATTTAGTTTTTAGTTGTTATATTCTCACATCTAGTTTGTCACGTGTTATTTAGACAGAAATTGTTCGCTAAGTTTGCTTGGATCTTACTCAAACTACTTTTACAGTTGGATTAATTTGTGGATAACGATGCTGGTTGCGTGATTACTCAAGTGTTTTATAAAATACCTGTACCTAAATATTAAGCATTGCGCAATTGTTTGTTATCCTGAATTTTGAATTCTAAGACATGCTGGTTTCCTTACGATGTTTTCCTCCACCATTTTGAGAGCAGTGGTGATGTAATAAATTACAAAAATAAAGTGCCTGTCTGGGCTCGAGCTCACGACCTACAACTAGTAATTTGGCCACTTCTGCCACCATGGGAGAGGAAGATTAATAATTTTCGTACATTTATTATATATAAACACACTCACCCACCCACACACACACACACACGCGCACACACACTCACACACACACACACACACACACACAAACACTCACCCACCCACACACACACACGCGCACACACACTCTCACACACACACACACACACACATACACACAAACACACAAACACACACACACACACACACACATATGCACACACGCACGCACACACACACATACGCACACAGACACATACACTTTGTTCGCAGAAAAATCTTATTCAAAAGTAAATGAATAGTTTAACTACACGCATATTTAGCTCAAACAATTTCCGTCTCTTTCAATCCAAAAGCCATACATTTCGTTCCACGTTCCGCCATACGTTTCGTTTACAGCGAATATACTGTATACGCAGCTGTGGTGTGCCTCCATATTTCGGTCGGCGTCTGGCCGTCGTCAAAGCTCTGCTCATTTCCTGCGCAAGGAAACGGGATGCGAGTCGCTTCCCCAAGGTCGAAGCTTAGTGAATTTCGTTCACATAGAGTAAGATTTATTTCGCAGATGTGTTATTAATTTTTGGTGTAAATACATGTTTGTTTGTGTTCAAACACTAAAGAATAAAGATCGTACGACAAGGCGTCGTTTTTTTTTTCTTTCAAATTCAGCTGCACGAACTCCGCTCACTGACGCAGTCATATGATCATCAAGTGCACTACAAACCTGCATTTTCATCATCATTTCAGCCAAAAGACATTCACTGCTGAACATACCTAGGTATGTCCAGCAGTGAATGCCTCCTCTAAGCGTCGGCACATCGAGCTGTCCTGTTTCTCAAATCTAGCGCATTCCTTCGGCCTTCACAAGGTCATTTTTCTGATTTTTTTAAACCGCAATCTTTTTACTTATAATATCATCACGCGTATTTCCCAAAGGATAATGCAGAGTTGTTATATAACACCAACTTTTGTCAATTATGTTTTAATCCGATGAAATGGGAGGCCATTACTGAATACAATTCCAGACTCCGGGCTCTTACCTAGAAATCCAATATCACTTTGCCCAACTTGGAGATCGAACCCCCTGCATAGAACCCTCTGAACATACGAAGTTAGGTTAAAACCCAATTAGAAACCGTTTTGTTTAATTCTGATGCTGAATCGTCATTAAACCGTCTGCATTAGCTGATCTTTGCCGCTGTCCCTTCTATTTGGATGAAATATTTTCTTAGCATCCTCAATACTTTAGCGGCCAGTTTGTTAAGCCCATTGGGGTTTGAAATTAATTCTCGCTTTGTAAATGGAATGCCAAATATAGAAAAATAACGATAACAATAATTAGAATTTCTCTGGATTTCCATGGCTTTATTTATTTTTTGTTCGAAACGATTTTGATAGAAATAGTAGTCACCACACACGTCAGTGGTAATATTTTGACCTTGAGCTGGTCTATCGTAGAACGGAGTTTCAATGGAATGCGAAGCCATATTATACTGGTTTTGTTACTACTGACGTGTGGCCAGTGTAGGCCACACGTCAGTAGATACAGTAGTACCTACTTATCAATTTTAAAAGCGTGACCACTATTTAAATGCCTGATGATGACAGTATCTTATAACTCAAGTTCTTTTCCAGATCATTTCATTTCTGATTTTATCCTTCAAAGAAACTCCGATAGCTCGCTCGAATAGCGCAATGAGCGACCATGAATTTGTGGACCAGCCCGACTTTCAGTGTCCACATTTCAGTACCGTATGTTAATACTCAAATTCAAACTCAAAGCATTTATTTCAAGTAAACCAATTACAGGCACTTTTGAATTGTCAAGGGGTCGGTCAGTCAGAAAGATGAAGCTAGTTGCCCATTCCAAAGCGTAGTAGGTACCTGTGGAGAAGAAAGGGCAAGAAACTCCACGGACAGTCTTTTAAATCATAATTTTTTTTTACAAAGTTTTGGTTATGATCTAACCAAAATTTTTTCAAGTTGAAATTATTACTACATGTGAGAACGGTGTAGTAATACCTAGTTGAAATCATCACCATCATTTCAGTCGAAAGACGTCTACTGTCAGACTTAGGCCCCAAGCACCGCCTCTTAGACCGGTTCTGTGCTTCTCGAATCCAGTGGATTCCTGATGCTTTCTGGTCCAACTTCTGGGAGGCCTTCCAAAGCTACATCTTCCACTACGCGGTCGCCACCTCAGAACCTTTCGGCCCTATCGGCCACCTGTTCTGCGAGCAATGGAAACTAGATGAAATACTACATGTTAATACAATGTCTACTGTGATACAGCCATAGCAAGCGCTGACCGAGAAACAGACCGCATTGATACTGTAACATGAGAATTCCATTCGCGAGCAATATTCCGACACGGCCGCGTATTGTATGCGCTTACATGAACATCTTGAACCAGCATTTCTAATGACGACATAAATTATTAAGTTCTAGAATTCCATGTTGAAAAGGCAGACAGTTAGTGTCTGTTTTCACTGTCTTGAAGCAAAGCAACGCCTATTTAGGTAATGATGAACGATAAAGGTCTTTGTTGCGTTGTGTTGCGTCGTTGTTGCGTTGTGTTATTTTTTATACCTGTTGATTTTCAACCGGGACTGTTTCTAACGAGATAACTAAGATCCATCTTTATATCACGTTGTAATTTAGTGATCACGAGCTAAAAACCGATTGCAATCGTTTCACAGGTTCCGTAGAACAAATACGTAACGAAGATTTACCATCCGGTGAACGTTTTGCTTCCTCGGATTCTCTGTTAATCCTTTCCTACTTCCTACTAATAGTATACGAAACTTTATGAGGATGGGTGGATGGATAGTTTTTACTCTTCCACGCAAAAACTACAGATCGGATTTTGATGAAACTTTACAGTAATATAGCTTATACATTAGAATAACACATAAAATACTTTTTATCCCGATATTCTTGCGGGATCGACCCTTATGTAGGTGCAACCGCAGGGTGCTACTAGTTAATAATAAAAAAAATCGTTTTAAAATAAAATATAAAGAATTTTATTTGTAAACGATTTTTTTATTCTTAACTAGTAGCTATAAAAGGGAAACATACAATTTACAATAAATATCTTAACAATTAGAATAGAACGCACTTAAAAAACGCAGTTAGAAAGTGCATAAATACTTTAATTAACAATGAGTATAAAGTAAAAACTAAATTTAAACTTATTGTAAGGTAAATATAAGTAAAATAGCATGTTAGCAGTTCTAATTGCAGATAAGAGACTGTCTCTGCTTTAATATTGATGATTAGTAAATATTTAAGTATAGTTTTTTTACAGGTGTAGTAATTTTATTTAAAGACACTTAGTTTTCTATTTAATCTATTGTATGTAATTGTAACCAAATTGCGTGTTTGTAGCAACTCTTACGGGTTAAAGTGGTGAAGTTCCTTTTTTATTTCGCTACAACTTGTACGAGTAGATGACAGTGTTTCAACTCACGTAGTGTTCTCGCTGGAATTAATTAGTGTCTGTAAAACCCAATATTAAATTAGCACATAATTTCAGATATACGTACATACATATATATCAAAATTCAGTCGTCATTACCCCGATTGCAAGATAAAATAAATAAAACCTTTGTCACTTTCAGCTTCGTGAACAGCTATGGATTCTTGATTAGCTCTTGCGAAGATACAATGGGGTATTTCGACGTCAATTTTCCCGGTTCCTGATTCAATAATATTACGAATACGATTTCACTTGATTCTGAAAAAAAAATAACATACATGATCAAATCCAGTGGCTTACACACAATTATTTAAATTATATCATTATAATAACTTAGCTTACTAACTTAAGCTAATAGACCGAGTTCCAAATGTCGAGATACGAAGACGTACGAAGGTCTTCGATATCGGAAAGCGTATTATGAAACTCAAACGAAGCTGGGCAGGGCACATGGCAAGGCGCAGTGGTGACAGGTGGAGTAAGGCTGTGACAGAATGCCGCCTTTAGAGCTAAACGCAGAATTGCGTCATTACGTTTGGTGAAGCGTCAGTGCCCTTTTCAATGTAAAAAATTAAATAATAATATTTTAGGATTTTTTCCTTTACTATAATACTTATGTTAGTATTTCAAATTCAATATTTTAACTTGTCAATCCATCAATTGATGAATCCTCGCACCAACATTTGTTGCCGCAGCGCTCATGTATCGAAACGTTCTTGAGCACTCCGCGTTTTAAAAATTCCTTTTTTGGTGAAACCTTGATGATACTCGTAAAATAAATGGACCTGCATCTGTGCTTCGTTGAAAACTTATAGTGCAGTGTTGATTTTTGGAGGTTTAACCATTCCACCGGTGGATTCAAGAAGTTTTTGCTCGCCGGCCGGCAGTCTATGCCTAAAAGCCATCACGTGCGCATGAACGAGGTATTTTCCCGTCTCCCTGGGTCCGAGTGGGATCTCTAGATTGTCAAGGTAAGTGGGCATGTTTTGCTGCTAATAATGTTTTGGTATTGGTTTCTCGAGGATTCATCAATACGGAAATTGGCTTCATTTTGAGGTCCGCCATTACACTTTTTTCGCAGAACCTTCCTAAATGTGCCGGCTATGTACACGCCTCATCAACGTTTCTTTTCGACTCTAGAATCATAAGTCATGATAATATATGAAGGCAAGGTTTGTGTATTTAATTTCGCCACTAATCTCTCAAAACGGTGAAGGGAAATATCGTGAGGAAACCGGCATGTTCTAGAAACAAACATTCGAAGACATGTGATATCCACCTAACGGCACTGGGCCTGCGAGGTGGATTATGGCCCACTCCCTCTCACAGGGAGGAGGTCTGTGTCCCAATAGTGGGAATAATATACGATGATTATCCTGTAAATGAATTCATGTCGATGTATAAATCTTTTTGTGTCCGTCCTTATGTATCTAATTCAATAAATCCGGTTATTTTAAATAATTCTCTCAGAAAATAGAAATTGAATCGTCTACATAAATATTTATCGACTTCGAACGTGTTAACTGAAAAACTCTCAAAGAAAACTTCTTCTAGTGCACTTTAATAATAAGCACCTTTTTCCAGCACCTTTAAGGATTTTCTGAGCTTAAACACTTGCGTTATTCTTGAAGTTCTTTTATTAATAATGATCTGAAGATAGGAGAAAATCTCATGGATCAAATATAACTATAATAATAAATAGTTACTTGGATCATTTTCTAGATAGAATATAGTTATAATAGTCTATTCTAAATGTATCTTATGAAAGGGTAAACGGATTCTGTTGAGCTTAATTCCATACGCAAGTGGAAAAGGGAATTAATAACACATCTTTCTGTTTCGTCATCATATCTCTTGAGGTTATAAAATTAACCTCAAAATTATACTCAATAATACTACAAAATAATAGTTCATCGCCGCTGCTCTCAAAACTGTGAAGGAAAACATCGTGAGGAAACCGGCATGTAGATACTTGTACCAAAAAGCTCGAACACGCCTACTTCTCTCACTGAGAGGAGGCAGAAATTCGAATTCAAATAATTTATTTTCTCTTCACAAACATCATCATCTGCCTAGCCTTTTACCAACTATGTTGGGGTCGGCTTCCAGTCTAACCAGATGCAGCTGAATACCAGAATTTAACTTGGAGCGACTGCCTATCCTCCACAACCCAGTTACTGGGTACCTAATACGATACTCCTTGGCTGTCAGACTTTCGGGCTTCTGACTACCCGTGACGACTGCCAAAGATCACGTTATTTTGTATTTTATTCATTGAAGTATTGGCCATTAGTAAAGATGTACTTTTGCCATTTTAGGTGAAGTTCTTTGTTGCCTCTGCTATAAAAATCCTGGGGACAGGAATCGATGAGCTCTTTAGAGGTGTTTTTCAACGCCCTGTTGGATTTAAAGTTTCTCCCCTGTAAAAAGTTATCCAAATTCCGAATAAATATGGAAATTACTTGGAGCAAAGACACACGTCGTTAATGTTGCGTGTCCGCTGCTGCGTTGGTGCCCCGACGGAACTCGTATTCGAAAATAGCGCGAAATCTCGATTTTTCCATGGTTCCATAAAAAGCGATTTAAAAAAAAAGAACAGTGAGCAAATAAATGAACAGCTGAGTTTGAAAAACAAAATGTCCTCTATATTATAAAATTAATTTAAAATTCTTAGTAGAATGAAAGATATCGATCTTCACAATAACCAGTATAAAAAATCGGCAATTTCCTAGATAAGGACCTAAGATATATGGCTAGAAAGGGGGTGATGAACGAGACGATGTCTAATAGAGAAGTATGGAAGAAAAAGTCATGTTGCGCCGACCACAAATAAATTGGGACAGGGCAAGAAAATGAAATGACGTGACTAGCTTAAACTGGGTTCATAGGCGAATACGAGGCTTTAAATCCAGTTCAAAGGAATTCTTTGAATTTATTAACAATACGAATCAATTTACATTCCCTTCCTCCGTTTCCCTTAACCGTCTGCAATTATCAAACGATTAAAGAATCGTTGAATTGATCTGCCGCCGTCGGTTCGCGGAATAAATTCGATTGATCAATCAATTTGCTGCAGCACAATGTATTGTGTGGGTGTTAATGTGATGTGCTTGACGTGTCGGACACACGGGTTTGGAGTTTGACGAACAATTTTAAATTTATTAAATATTTTAGTTCCTGTTTACGACCTTGAGCGATGCGACTTGCGTCAAGCGGCATGCGCGCGTCTCGCCAGGGGGTTTACCCTCGATGTCCGTTAACAAATATACGGGCCCTTCCTAAAGTAGTTGACATGTCTATACAAGTGAAAAATAAAAAAAAAATCGGACGGGTAAAATTACATCAGGATTAGGGACAACTATCATGTCGTGTTGTCAATTATTCCTCGAACTAATCTTATTAATAATAAGCATAATCAGCCTGTCATGTACCCACTGCTGGGACACAGGCCTCCTTTCTGTGAGGGGGAGTGGACCGTAATCCACCACGCGGTCCGAGTGCGGGTTGGTAGATGTCACATGTCTTCAAATTTTAGGTTCTGAAACATGCCGGTTTCCTCACGATGTTTTCCTTCACCGTTTTAAGAGCAGTGGTGATATAATTATTCACACGAAGTAAAGCACCTATTTGTGTTCGAATCTATGACATACAACTCGTAAGCCGCGGCCGTTACCATTGGGCCATAGCTAATCTTATGTCCGTAAGTAAATCGGAGTAGGTCACGCCCGTAATTTCGACCGAAACTACGAATTTCGTGCTTAGGGATTAGACCCGCTGTCTCCATCCGTCGCTCCGCGGTAACGCGTGGCATGCTCTAAACAACTTTTTTCGTTTGTTTCCTCCACAGTCGTGTCACAAGATGTCATCATCTGCCTAGCCTTTTCCCAACTATGTTGGGGTCGGATTCTAGTCTAACCGGATGCAGCTGAGTACCAAAATTTTACATAGAGCGCCTGCCTATCTGATCTCCACAACCCAGTTACTGGGTAATACTAAACCCCTTGGTAACACTGGTTGTCAGACTTTCGAGCTTCTGACTACCCGTAACGACTGTCAAAGATCCACGAATGACAGCTGGGACCAACGGCTTAACGTGCTTTCCGAGGCACGGGGGTCTTGGTATATAAAAATGATCACCTATTCACGGACCAACCGCGGCAAGCGTAGCTTAACCTGATCGATCGACCCACTGTTATTACTTATCCACAAGCCCCTCTCCGCTGTCACAAGATGTGTGTCACTTAATCGTGTAACACGTGGCCACGGGATTACAGTGATTGTTTAAAACTTATCTGCTGCTTGTTGCTTTGACGGCTTCATTGGTTTGAAGGTAGCAAGCGTCCCAGACCGAGCAAAGTGTTATTGGATTTTACTATCAGAAGGTCCATTCCTGTTATTAAAAAAAACATTCAAAATCTAGTAGCAGTCTCATCTCACCAACAGTCAATGTCAAAAACTTGTCAAAAATGCAGAGGTATTTTTGACAGATTGAGACTGAGAATACAATTCAACGTAAATTACCCCTCAGATATTTCTCAATAGTTACTATTTATGGAGGGTTAGTGAAATGTCGTTTTACAGTGCCCGGCGTTACCTGACCCTTCTTCCCCTCGTTCTACTTTGTAAGAAGGGTCAGGTAATCCAGGGCTCTGTACTATCACAACCCTATCTACCCCTTATGCTATTTATTAGCTGCGTTTAACCATAATGAATTTATAACTTTGACCGATTATGATTGCGTCGACGATCTCAACATAGTTGAATTACCCCCTTTAAATATTATTCCTTGACGCCTCTCGCTGTCCACTCCCCAAGGCAGTGTATTCCTGGCTTTACGATTTAATTCCAAATATGAAATTATATGGATTAGGAGATAAGGTTAAGAGCACACTTAAAACTTATTGATGAGCCCCCAAAAGTGTTTATTGGCCAATCACGGCGCGAAACGATTTAAGGGCTATTGCGTATATTTTTACTGCAATCAGGGCAATGAATGTTATTTATATTATGAGGCTTATCAGATAATGAGTGAAAATGTGGGTAAAGCAAAGCATTGTGTATTCTGGGCACTTTTATTGTACAGACGCCAGCGCATCATGACAAATTTTCCTAATCAATTTTGAACCTAATAGTTTGGCGATAGAGTTGAAAATCAAAGAAATTTGACAGATTGTAGTAGCTTGATGTACTGGCGTCTGTACAATATTTCAGTTTGTATACCATGGTGAGAAATCAATAACATTTAATGATCAATTGAATAATAGCAAATGACGTAACAGTTTCAGTTTTGAAACAATATTATTACACAGTATATACTATTACATAATAGTATTATTATTAGTTATTACGTTATAAGAAACGGTGACCCAGTGGTATCGGCCCCGACTTAGGGCCTCGTCACACTTGCGATTTGCAAGCTAGTCCAAAGAGAGGCGAGCGCGCAGCAAGCTTACCGCGAGTTCGCAGCGGACCTCACCGCGAAGACGCCGCGGGCGCACAGCGAGCGCACACTGGCGTCGACGGCGCTATACGCGGCGAGCTCGCTGCGCACGCCTCGCTTTGGACTCGCTTTCAAATCGCTAGTGTGATAAAGCCCTTATGAATTGTACAATAAGGTCATGGGTTCGAACCCAGATAGGCTCTTTACTTTGTATTTTTAGTTTCATTACCACTGCTCTAAAAATAGCGATGTAGTGTTCCATGTGCGCCCCTCTTAGACGTCGCGAGAAGAGTCAAACACCTCCCTAACTCGAGGAGGACCGCAGTGGCCGCAGTACACATACATACAATACAATACATACAAATATTTAAATAAAAATTAAGTGTCTGTTTCTAATTTCAAAATAATAGCTTTTTTCTTAATTATTAATTATGAACTAATTCGTGTAAAGTACCTATATACGATACTTATAACAAAAAACATTGTTTTTTTGTCTGTCTGTCTGACTGTTTGTTCCAGCTAATCGTCAAAACGGCTGGATCGATTTTGACGAGACTTTCACTGGCAGATAGCTGATGTTATAAGGAGTAACTTAGGCGTAAATTTTATAATATTTTAGAAAAATGATTAGGTTACCGCACGCAAAAAATGTATTAAAACATAAAAAGAGAAACATATTCTTCCTTTTTAATGGAGAAGTGGTACCTATAGTCTCTAAGCAACACATTATTGACACCCGACGTCTACGCGAACGAAATCGACGGCACAGCTAGTGCTCTTACACAAATCGAAAAGACGCTGTAACTATATTATACGTATATACCAAGTAAGTGCTTGACTACAGGTAAATATAATGAAAAGCTTCTCTTAACCAAACATAATCAAAAGCAACTGACAGCATTACTAACGACTCGATGCTAAATCAAGTGATTATACAAATTATACGTCAGACACGGAGAAATACATACATACATAGACGTAATTAATCAGGTGATACACAAATAAGCACAAATTTTACGACACAAACATTTTAATGAAAGCACTTGGAACGTTAGCAATCTGAGCCTATTACTCGATTCGCACGAATATACTCGAGCAAAACGGGCGAAACGTCACTTTTAAGTTATATTATTTTTATAAAGGCGAATTGAATGAATTGGCACATTTTGAATTTTATGCAATGAAGTTAGGAAATTTTATTTACGTTTTATAATATTCAACTCTTATCTCTTCTATGCGCTAGTGTCCTTTTTTCTATACTTTATTGGATAAAATTCAAAATGTGCCAATTCGAGAAAGCCGCTTAAAGAAAAAAATAAAAATATTTAAAAGTGACGATTCGTCCGTTACGGGCGATCAAATTCATGCGAATCGACTAATAAGCCGCAATCTGAATACTTCACTTTTTTAGTGAAAAGTGGCACCTCTATCTCACATGAAAACATTTAAACTAACTACACGAGAATTCTATATAGATTATTTTGGTTATTTTATTAGATACACAATGTTTTGCAACGGAGTAACTAACTTCTAACGGGTGATTTTGAAATGACTAGTTAGTATATGAAAATAATTTGATATTACTCGTAAATCATAGTATTGCTGTAAATTGGTTCAAAAAACACTTTTACACGTTAAAATGAAATATGTTTTAAGACTAGATAATTTCGGTGTTTCCTTAGCGACTACTCTGAGGAAAAAGACTGAAACAGATTCGGTGTCGCAGCCTCTTTTAATGTCCACACATAATCCATATGTGGACCGTACATATTAGTGTCTGAGATGGTCTTTTGAGGAAAGAACTACACATATTTGGGTGGACCTGCCCATTCACTGCACGCATTTGTGTAGGTATCAGTAATCGTGCAGCACAGCTCAACAACGAGTTGAGCTGCACGGTAACTGACACACAATTACTGATGATTAAGAAGCTCAACGACTTGACAAACAATACCGAAGAAAGAACATTTGGGTAGGCCGCATAAAGTACTCAAACTGCCAAACAGTCGGTCGGTCAGAAAGATGAAGCAAGATAGTCATTTCAAGGTTCCTATGGAGAAGAACGGTCAAGAACGGGCAGCCTTCCATTTTATATCTTTTTATAAATTTTTCTGTGAAAAATATTTTAACAATACTAATTTACGACTTCTTATATTCACTACCAGCTTCTACCCGTGGCTATGTCCGCGTGGTATGTCGGTAATAAGCCTAGTGTATGTCCCTCCTCAGGGTTTAAATTATCCCCATACTAAAATTCATCAAAATCAAATTAGCCAGCAAAAACAGACAGAGAGACAGCAATTTTATAAATTGCTTTTTACTATAAGTATCGTACATATTATATGTATACAGGAGTACGATTTTGCATGTCGATTCTGTAAAAATCACACCGTGAAAATTTGCGTGGAGTGAGCTGTCAGTGTCATCCCGCCGATGCTGGGGATTGACCAAGCAAACTCTTACAATCATAATCGATATTGAAATAATATTTTTTATGCTAATTCTATTGATCATTTTATTTAATTTCAAAACTAGTATTTTAATTGTCAAAACATTACTATTTTGTGGGGTTGGAGCGACTACTAATCTGATCTTCATCACCCAGTTACTGGGTAATACGATACCTTTTGGTAAGACTAGTTGTTAGACTTTTCGGCTTCTACCCGTAACAACGAATCTACGAATGACAGCTGGGACCAATAGCTGAACGTGCTTTCCGAGACACGGAGGTCCGTGAATGGATAGACATCTATAGAGTAGCAATCGAAACAAAACTACGCAAGCTAAATACCAAAACTTGCTTTAAAATACTCCCTGCAAGAGTAAACCATGAATATTTTTATCCTAGAATAAATACATTTTAGAAGCATCTCTTCTCTCTACAGTAAATTACTTGGGCTGAGCAGTGTCGGTGTAATTTCTCCGCGTTATATTTCCGACGGGCGGACGTCAGAAAAAATGTCCGCCGACCGGGATTGCGGGCGCGTACATTTATCAAAGCGTATCCGTACATTTTATACAAAAAAGAAATGTAAGTAGAAGTTACTGACGAAAGTGGAATTCATGAATACCGGGAAATCACCAGATTTATTGGATCTGCCGGACGTGTGTTAACACAATGACACAAATTGGAGCGACGTTGGTATATCGAATCTTAATTGAATTTAAATTGCAACTCATATTTTATCTGTCGTCCAATTTGTGATTTTGTGACCTTGGGTTACGTTTATCAAATTGGATCACGGAGTTTTTGCGACTACCGTACAATTTAGCGGCATCTGATTTAATTCGAAAAATAACATAGAATAAACTCGAGAGTCTGTACTGAGAGGTTATTATAAATATGTTTTTATAATATCCTGAAACTAGCTTCTGTCCACGAGTTCAATCGCGTAGATGAATCATATTTTAAGTCACTCAGCAATAGTGTAGCTTTTTCATCATCTGCCTAGCCTCTTCCCAACTATGTTGGGGTCTGGTTCCAGTCCAACCAGATGCAGCTGAATACCAGTATTTTACATGGAGCGACTGCCTTTCTGACCCCCTTGGTAAAACTGGTGGTCAAACTTTCGGGCTTCTAACTTCACGTAAGCACTGTCAAAGATCTAGAAATGACAGCCGGGACCAACGGCTTAACGTGCTTCGGATGATCCTACATCCACGGACCGACCTCGGCAAGCGTAGCGTAACTTTGAAGATCGACCCGTGTGGCTGTTATTATTTAGCCACGAGCCTTTCCTCAATAGTGCAGCTCCATCAACTGAATATAATTTTGTAATTGGCTCAGTGTAATTACCTCTTTCAAACAAACAATTTTACCCCTTTTTAATATTAGTTTGAGTAGGTAACTAATAGTTTACTTCCATGTTTCTCTATTGACTCTACTCTCACCGTTCATCTCCTTATCAGCTATGTTATAAGCATAATCAACAACATGCCTCCTCTCGGTGAGAGGGAGTGGGCCGTGATCTACCACGCGGGCCGTGCGTGTTTATAGATGTCACATGTCTTCGAATGTATGGTACTTGGACATGCCGGTTTCCTCCCGATGTTTTCCTTCACCGTTTTGAGAGCAGTGGTGATGAAATAATTTACAAAAAGTAAAGTGCCTGTCTGAATGCGAACCTACGACTCGTAAGTCGCGATCGTTACCACTGGGCCAACTCTGCTCTGCTAGCTATGTCAACTTTCACCCAATCTAACCATTTTTTCTTTGATTTGCCTTTTTTCTTATTCTTATACTCATTCATAATTTATAACACATATCTTTTGCTTAAAATCTTTATTCAATTTAGAGCCTTTTTTTGTTCATACACATCTGCCAGCGTCGTGTGGAGGGTCATTGAGCTCCCTAAAATAGGGTTGAGCTACACGATGACTGATGCATGCATGCTGTCTGTTAGGACAGGTTATCTCAAAGCTGCAATGGCTCTTTCTTCAAAAGGTCCTTCCAGATATAGCCCTACATTGTTACACTCAAATAAAATCCTAATAATATCATGTTTGGACTTTAAAAGAGATCATGACGTCTGAGTTTGTTTCGGTATATCTTCTCAGAGTTCAGCACGCCTTCTACTTTTTAAAATATTGACCAACAAAATATTGACGTGTAAAAGATCTACTTACATTAGATACATTTCATAAATATAACCGTGTAAGCCCCACCGTGACACATGTTTCTCATTTCATAGCCACATTTACTGAAACCTTATTTGTTCAACTATCTGCTGCATAATATCTGTCAGTTCCATTAACAATGAAGACGACATTTCCTTGCGACCCGTGGTAGACACTTTCTAACTCGCATCAATATTTAAAGAGTATACGTTCCCCACTGCAATGCAGCTGCCCGCAAGAACTCAAGAACTGAAAATAGATATTTTTTGGGATGCATACCCTGAGGGTGCCTACAGGCAGTGACATCGCAGCGGAGTAAAATAAAGTTAAAAATTAAAAGGAGACCATACAAGAAACGGATTTTTTCGGCGTTTTTGGTCTTCCCTTTATGTGGTGCGAGGCCGACTCGGACTGCTTTTTAGAATGTTGTGAAAAACCACCGACCTATTCTTTAAAAATCTCATCGTCTTAATTTGGGAGAAGTGAGCACTATAGGTTGTTAGGTATTTGATTATAATGGCATGACAGCGCGTTATTAAAAAGTCAGCCGCACGTACAGACGCCAGCACATCAAGTTACCCGAAACTGTCAAATTTTCCCAATCAACTTTGAGCCTTATGTTTTAGCGGTAAAGTTGAAAATCTATTAAAGAAATTTGACAGATTGTAGTAGCTTGATGTGCTGGCGTCTGTACATGGTAACAGATTGACAGCGCCTCATTTCGTAGTTGTGCGAGCAGTTTTCGTAGCAAGTGTAACTCACATGCTATGGACACGTACTTATATAAGGTATATATATTCATACACGAAATGTCTTAAGGGGTCATTGTATTCATCATTACGGACAACTTTTAGTATAAAATAATCAGCTGTTCCCTACATTTTGACGAGTTATACGAACATAAATGTAGGGAACAGCTAATTTTTTTTTCGCGATTTTATGTTTGGTCCCATAGTAAAAGTTATTCGTAATGGTGAGTACAATGACCCCCTCAGATACACACGTGATACATACAAAAGTGACTAGGAATCAAGTATATTTTTAACTATAAAAAATTATCCAATTACCAAATCATATAAAAATAATATTTACCAAATCTAGTCTTCCAGACTGGCTTCTTACTTTAATTCCTATGTTTAAGTTAACAACTTTTCGCTATATTTTGTAAAATTTAGGAAAAAATTCAATTTTTGCAAATAGTGGGAAATTAACCTAAGTTAATATCGTCAATTAAATGGCAAAAAAGGCAAAAATGAGGATTTTTAACATTTTTATTGTTTACTTTTGTAAACGGGCCCTACGATTGCGGGGTGCTATAGGTGGAACTCTCAGTGGCCTTCAGGAACGCAAACTCACTTTACGTAATTGATTTCGGATGGTTTGTTCGCTTATCAGCAAGCCTGAAGAGCTGTGGAGCCTCGTAGCCAACATCATGACGGTCATGGTACAGACGCCAGCACATCAAGCTACCCGAAACTGTCAGATTTTCCCGATCAACTTTGAACCTTATGTTTTAACGATAAATTTGAAAATCTATTAAAGAAATCTGACAGATTGTAGTAGCTTGATGTGCTGGCGTCTGTACACACAGCGTCATTATGTGCTAACCCCTCCAGTTATAAAATGATACACTGCTACAACATTGAATTCGTTACGAATAATCTAAAGAATACTTCAAAAAGAGTACATTGTTTCAACTTGGATTCGAACCATCACATTACCGAACGTCGTCATACTCATATCGGCAGTTTAACGAACTAGTCAGCGGGCCCAATATGAATTTGTATTTGTCTAAACGATAGATGTTATAACTTGAGGGTATCCATTAATTTTACTTATTTACGTTTTCTTTATAAAATTAATCCATACCATCAAGTTATACTCGTACAACGTTTGTATACGTTTATTTAAAACGAAGAGGAGTAAACGACAACGGTTCACCCATAATTTTATATATTTATGAGAACAATAATACTACACTAATTTCCCACACTAGTACTTTTAAAACGATTAAAGTAGGGAAAAAAAATTTAAAAAAATGATATTCTGACTAAGATTTTGTTTTGCTATTTTATTTTAAGACCCAACAAATTAGTAATGTTTTGATACCTAAAATACTAGTTTTGTAATTATATAAAATGATCAATAGAATTAGCATAAAAAATATTAGTTTCGATTATGATTGTAAATGTTTGCTTAGTCAATCTAGGGATTGACATCAGGCATATTGGCATCAGTGGGACGACACTGACATCTCACTCCACGCAAGTTTTCACGGTGAGATTTTTACAGAATCGACATGCAGTTTCACGTGTATCACAATTAGAGACAATTAATTATAGATTCAGTAGGTAACATTTTTTAATTTACTTATTGTGTATTTAATATTCGTTTTATGTTTCATTAAATAATCTTCTTGATAAATATACATATTATGTATATATTTAAGAATGTATTTATTGCAATTATAGTCTTTCACGTAAGTATTCGTTTATATTATAATAGCTTTCGTTTAATAGAAATAATTTTAATTTATTAATACAAATATTGTATTTATTTACATTTCTTTTTTCTTCTGGTAACTCATCATATATTTTTATCGATACGACAAAGTTACTTGAGGAGTGGATTGTTAAAGGGGTATTCTCCGATCCTGTCGTGCTATTCTGTAAAAAAAACTCACTTCACCTAAGTTTTAACGGTGAGATTTTAACAGAATAGATCAGCCGAAGTCTGTCAGACTCTCAAAACCACATTCCATATACATTAATATTCGCTCCGATTTGCAAATATAATACATAAAGTTGTCAGATCGAATATGTCATCAGCACGTTTCGTGTGATGCTGTTCGACGTTTGCACATACTCTCATGATATTCTATGCATATGCAATGGGTGTATTTGACGTAATTTTACGGTGATATTTGTTTGAAACGTTGTTATGCTGTGAAATATATAGTCAAGGTTATTTCTTCCCAATTTAATACCGGCAGATTAAGTAAGGTTATTTTAAATTGGCTGGCTAAGCTCCGCGGATACAGTGAGTACCAATAAAAAATAAGATTTGTTATGGTTTTTGTTTGGGAGGTCAACGGCCGTTGTTTGTGATAATGTTTAATTTAAAATACCTCTGTATACAACATTATTTTTAGTATATGGAAAACCCGAAAAACGTGTCTAGTATTTTTATGTGAAGAATTTATGTACAACATTTCAAAACTGTATCATGTAAAAACACCAAATTATAAGCTTGTTATGTTACCTGATTGTCCGTACAAAAGGTTGGTTACCACTTAACACGCGCCGCTGACCGACCGGCTGTGACCTGTGTTGTGCGCATATGATTGCGGATATGTAGGTATTTAGTGTCGCTCGGTGTCCAACTTGTTAGCTTTTTTAAATATTTTTGGGACAAAATAGTATAACATGGTGTAAAAAATATTGGGATCGATTCAGTTACTTATTCTGAACAAACTATATTCAGGTTTGCAATAGACTAAAAATAATGTTGTATATAGCAAAGAGATAGATAGCGGCTTGATTTTCGATTACTATCGCATAGGTGTCACATTATCATATTTGTTAAACAAGCCCATCATAGCAGAGACAATATCGAAATTTTGAACAGGATCGGCAAATTGTGAGTGATTCAATCTGTACAACAATTCCCTGACTGAACATTCAAATTTCAACTATGCTGCAAGGAGTTCTATTTCGTCTAAACTAATATTATAAAGAGATTTTATCTATTTACATGTCGAGAGAATGCGTTCCTGACAACTGTCAGTGTGACAATTTTAGTAGTTAATAAAGTTCAAATTCGTGGAACACGTATTCGTTAGTATAAAACTGACATGTGTCAAGAACGCATTCTCTCGACGGCCGGAGTGTTCTGACCCGATTCCGAAAATTCTTTCACTAATGGGAAGCTTGCAAGGAATTGCAGTGTCATAGTCTATGCTTATTTTATGTTAAAAGAGGGTTGGAAAGAAGTGGTTTTAGAAATGGACGCCTGAAAAAAATTTGGGGGAGGTCCTTGTTCAACAGTAGGACACTGAAGGCTAAGTAAAAAAAAGATATCAACAAGAAATGCCACGAGGAACTAAGAAAATATTTCCTCGTTCCTCTCAAGCCTCAATAAGGTATTAAAAACATCTGACGTCTTCCTAAGCTCTTCGTTTCCCCACAATTCTTTAGTAACAAATTACAAAATACCAGCGTTGTCACTCAAACGAAAATGATATATGAAATGTCGTGAAATGCAATCTGTGTGAATCAGTGGAAATATTGCGAGCAGGGCAACCGCATTGGGAGTTACTCCGGCTCTGAATACTGCATTCAATGCTCTGGGATTAGAGTTGTGGATGCTGGAAGTTTAATCTAAGAGTCTCGGTCGGTTTGATGTATTAGCATGCTGGGTTTTTGTGTTAGAGCTTTTAATGTTATGTAGGTTGTAAAATGGGTAATGTAGCAAAATTCGGAAAGATTTATTCTTTGCTTTTTTGTTAAGGGGGTTTGGTCCTGGCTGTCATTTCGATCAGATTAAGTTACGCTTGCCTTGGTTCGGTCCGTGGATGGGTGATCATCTTTACATACTGAGTTCCCTCCGTACCTCGGAAAGCACGTTAAGCCGTTGGTCCCTGCTGTCATTCATAGTTCTTTGATAGTCGTTACGGGTAGTCAGAAGCCCGAAAGTCACAACCAGTCTTACCAACACAACGAACTGGTATTGTGTTGCGCAATAGGGGTGCTGGTGTCACACACATGTTGGGGTCGCCATGATGTTGTATGAAATACCTTTAACACACCATGTGTACTATATTATTTGGCAATAGTAGACTCTAGTCGTGTTTTTTCTGAAGGGAAACCGATACAAATCGAGTTTAAAAAATCCTCGCCACTGAGGTCTTCCTTTTGTCTTTTGGCCAAGCACGAACGTGCGAAGTATTTTAAAATTGAAAATACTCGTTTCGCACATAATATTATATTTACGTAGTTGGGTGATTCTAATAATTGTGCTTGTCGCAAAAATGCTTTAGGTTAGTTGCATTTTCGACATTGACGTCGCGCATTCATGATATCCTTAAGTTAAGATAGATGGTAGAAAAAAGACGAGATCAATTGAAGCAACCTCAATAGTAGTGACGTCAGAGTGAGGCGAGGTGCAAGAGATATATCGCGCGCCGTTATTGCCGAACGAACAATGGAACGCGAGTGGTAGCAGATGCACAATTATACTGTAACCTGCCAGTGTTAGTGTGCATATTGTGATGGGATACTATTTAGTATTTGCGTTTATACTTCTTTGTCATAGGAGTCACAGACAGTCCTCTGTGCAGGGCCTACATGGAGGACGACGAGACAGCAGCTCGTGTGCTTCTAAACTGCCCGGTGGTCGCCACGTACAGGGCAAAGTACTTTGGTAATCCAGGTATCATCCGTGAGATTGTCAGCAACACCACGTGGTTGGTGGCCTTTCTTGAGGAGCTGGGGTGGATCGAATAATCGATTTTCCCACCCATACGCAAAATTCGCGCATTGACGTGGAGTTGCGGACACCAGCCCATGCCACCAAAGCCTGAACCCTTAACCCCAAACCTTTATTAAGATCTGTGACAGTAAATGTGGCCCAAGGCCTAAACGCGAATTAAACCTTTAGTTTGTTAGTGTAAATTTTGTGACGGGATACTATAGTATTGACTAGAATTGATATTGACGTTTGCCTGATTGTAAGACACTTGTCATTTGTATACACTCAGCAGCAGTAAATTTGATCAAAGCCCTAAGCGCGAATTTTCGAATAAGCAAAACCTCAATTTCGATTATTTCTTAATGAGAATAGGTGCCAAATAACTTCCTAGATGTCTTAAGAGAATAATCTAACATTAGGTTACTTTAAAATTGAATTGTGTAACCTTCAAGGCGGAACACAGCAACATTGCAGCAGAAATATAGAGGTTTCATGGACGAGCTCTTTCACAAGAATAAAAACCAAACATACATATATTCACGCTTTTTGCCCATGCCAGAAACTACAGAACGCCTGCTGCGATCCTTCACTCTTTTTGCTTTTCGTTTACATTCATACATCTGGTTATACACACACGACGGTTGCGAGTATGTACTACGCACCTCAGAAGAATATCACCAATAAGATCATTATAATATATGTCCTTCTAGGGTATTAATAATAATAATAATTTATTTACTCATCAAGTAAAAAACTTAAATATAGCAAAAAACTGAATACATTACATTATAATAGGAACAACACAAAACAATAACCACCCAAAACATTTATATTAACAGCTGACGACTGTAGGTGACGTGCAAGTCACTGCAGCGTCTGATGTATGGACAGTCGAGCCTGTCGGCTATCATCATCAGCACGCTGTTGGAGCTGCCGCGAACTCTGCGTACGAGGGACGCGCTTCGCTTACGCATCGTAGCATAAAAGCAGTCGACGCTAGCGACGGCGAACATGCCCGAGGCACTACAATGACGCGGCAGCCCCATAAGCGCTCTGAAATATCTGTATTTCCGTTCACACCTGCCTTATAAATACTTGTCATTCATCTGAACATACCCATTCCGTCTAAGCATTCAACAAGAAGAAAAACAATACTGGATTTAGTATTTAATACGTACCTACTACCTCTTTTGCCATACACACACGATGTTATCTTATTAAAATCATTCGAAACCTCAATTAACGTCCCCCAAAACGATTACACAAGACATCTTCCAAGTAAAAAGTAATAAAAACTTTTGCACGCGTATTGTTACCAAGTTACAGACATAAAGACTACATACACGGTGTATTGCTCAAAATTGCCCAAGTTTGTGTGTAACGCTGTGTTTACACGGGTGTAATTCTTAGCAGTATGGCACGTTAAAAGGGACGCACTTTAAAGGGGCTGCGCTAAGCTAGCCCGCAAAATTTAAATTTTCTTACGTTTTATGCAATTTGCAGGTCAATGCCAGGTTGGTTCACTCTTTTTGCTTTTCGTTTACATTCATACATCTGGTTATACACACACGACGGTTGCGAGTATGTACTACGCACCTCAGAAGAATATCACCAATAAGATCATTATAATATATGTCCTTCTAGGGTATTAATAATAATAATAATTTATTTACTCATCAAGTAAAAAACTTAAATATAGCAAAAAACTGAATACATTACATTATAATAGGAACAACACAAAACAATAACCACCCAAAACATTTATATTAACAGCTGACGACTGTAGGTGACGTGCAAGTCACTGCAGCGTCTGATGTATGGACAGTCGAGCCTGTCGGCTATCATCATCAGCACGCTGTTGGAGCTGCCGCGAACTCTGCGTACGAGGGACGCGCTTCGCTTACGCATCGTAGCATAAAAGCAGTCGACGCTAGCGACGGCGAACATGCCCGAGGCACTACAATGACGCGGCAGCCCCATAAGCGCTCTGAAATATCTGTATTTCCGTTCACACCTGCCTTATAAATACTTGTCATTCATCTGAACATACCCATTCCGTCTAAGCATTCAACAAGAAGAAAAACAATACTGGATTTAGTATTTAATACGTACCTACTACCTCTTTTGCCATACACACACGATGTTATCTTATTAAAATCATTCGAAACCTCAATTAACGTCCCCCAAAACGATTACACAAGACATCTTCCAAGTAAAAAGTAATAAAAACTTTTGCACGCGTATTGTTACCAAGTTACAGACATAAAGACTACATACACGGTGTATTGCTCAAAATTGCCCAAGTTTGTGTGTAACGCTGTGTTTACACGGGTGTAATTCTTAGCAGTATGGCACGTTAAAAGGGACGCACTTTAAAGGGGCTGCGCTAAGCTAGCCCGCAAAATTTAAATTTTCTTACGTTTTATGCAATTTGCAGGTCAATGCCAGGTTGTATCGGGAGGATCGCCCGGGTGTCACCATTTTGTGGATCGCCCGGAGAACACGTTGGAGCGCCGGGCGGAGCACCGCCACGTCCTCACGGCGGCGATCGGCGGCGGCGATCTCTCACGTCCGGCCCTGGTCCAGGCCATAGTGCGGAGCGAGAGTGCATCGGAAGCCGTCACCTCCTTCTGCGAAGCAGTAATGTCTGCGAAGGAGGAGGCGGAACCCGTGAGGGAGAAGCAATCATTGCGCCTTCACGCCCCTAGTCACCGCAGGAGGCGCCCTGGGCGTCGGGAGTCAAGAGCTGACTCCCGGCCACTGTAAGCGCGGGCTTGCGGACGGCGAGCAATGGGCAGTTCGCCGTCCGGCAAGAACCAGGCCCGGGTCGACGGCGCGTTGTGTTCCACGCGCGCCTCAAAGAGATGTCAGCAGTAACTGACGGGGTCCACTAAGGCCGATGCCTGCCAGGGTAGCGGGTTGTTCGAAAGAGTTACCGTGGCCCCTGGCACAGGCAACTGAAGGAATACGTAAGAAAATTTAAATTTCGTGGCCTACTCTGACGCTTTAGAATTAAAGAAGTGTAGGTTTAATAAATACATAGTTGCGGGTATTTTTATCGTAGTTGGGTTTTAGTTTTTAACTTTCTATTTTATGAGTACCTAGGTACTCCCACTGTTTATAAAATATCTGTATCTCTAGCAAAAATTGCTTCATGTTATACTAACATGGTAATTTACCCAGAATTGGGCATTTTAACTGCCCGCGTGTACACTCAGCTTAAGATACCTACATGAGAGAAAGCTCACGTTTAATAGGCCAGAAGATCTGGAATATGGGACACATTTCTGACTGAGAAATGTTTTATGAACGTATTTCTGTGCGTTTTTGTCTCACTTTGATTATTTTATTAGGGAATTTAACAGCTGATCGAATTATAGCAACAAAAGTTTAGTTAAAGGAAAAATACGCGACGGAAATCGTGCATCGTCGGAAGTCGTGCTAACGCCTGTAGTGATTTCTAATGACACAAAACACCCCTGTACCTACTGCCCAAAGGGTTAGGCATAGTACCGTACCGGAAGACGTAGCGTTGGAAAACCTCCCACAAGGTGAACCGATGATCTTGTGAAGGCTACAGGAATCCGCTGGATGCGGGAAGCACAGAACCGGTCGACTTGGAGGTGCTTGAGAGACGCCTATGTAAATGCAATTTTCTTATCTAAGTAGTTCTTAATAAATTACGTCAGAGATAAAATTGTTAATTACAAACATAAGTAAACTCGATGGACCCTTGAGTAAAAGTGGTTCATCTTGTCCCATTGAATTTATAAGTATGGATTTTATGATTCTCCTTTAATGTATGCTAGGAAAATGTTTGATGATGATTGGCCCTATCGATCGGTGCCATAAAAGTACAGGATGCTTTTTTCGGATTTTATTCGGTTCGATTCCCGGGTGTAGCAAGCGTATTATCAAAAATCTTTAAATTTTGTTTCTTTTTAAAAATAAATGAATGTGTCCTTTGAGTAAAATTTGCTGCCTTCTGTACTTAGAGTACTTTCCCTCCGGGAACGCTTTGTAAATTTCACCTTGTATAAATAAATAAATAACTTCGACACAAAACTGAAGTCATAGGTACACACACACTCTTCACTGTGGCATTAAAAAAAGTCAACAGCAAAAAGTAAGTTCTGAGCAAACTTCCTTTTGAGGAAAAAGGACTATTATCGTGCCATATCGCAGAAGCGAACGTTTTAATAATATTTTTAATTAATTTGTTTGTTACAACTTTTACCATTTGCTCTTTGTATAGTCAACCAACACTTCACTGTTAAACCTGCACTACGAAAATCGTCCTTACCGTTACGAAATAAGATCGCTGTCACGGTCAGTTTGTTTCCACTGAGTAAACTAGTGACTAAAAATATGGGTATCGCCCATACCCATATTTTTAAGGACCATCGCATTCTATTCTCAGTACAAATCTGTCAAAAAAAAAATGTAATTAACTTAAATTTTTGACATTGATTGTCGCTGAGATGAGATTGCAAGTTAAATTAGCTTTTTTTTTTAATACGAGGATTCACTTTCTGATGTTGAAGGTACTTACTTGTGCTTATTCGGCATTTGAAATGTAGTATTTAAGTCAAGCCTTACGAGATGCGAAAAGATTACGAATGACATATTTCTTCAATAAATTGAAATAAAATAATTACCAACGATGAATTATCAACTAATTAATTTGTTTATTTCAAAATGTCTGCCATTTAATAAAATGAACGTTTTAATTGGTAAGTTTGGATGTTGGCTGAACGTATTTAATATAACTATCATAATCATGATACTTTTTGTATGGGTAACAGCTGAAAAGTTGTGTGGAAATCGGTTGTCACGGTATGGGTATGTGATATGGAGGAATGAAGAAAATTGTCGTGAGGAATGTTTTGAGTATGAATGTCGATGGCTATAAGAGTAGGGGAAGACCAAAGAAACGATGGATGGACTGTGGGAATGATGATATGGTTAGAAAGGGAGTGACTACGGAGATGACGACTAATACAGAAGTATGGAAGAAAAAGACAGAGGGGCTTGTGGCTAAGTAATAACAGCCGCACGGGTCTATCGATCAGCTTAAGCTATGCTTGCTACGGTTGGTCCGTGGATGGGTGACCATCTTCACAAACCGAGACCCCTCCATGCCTCGGAAAGCACGTTAAGCCGTTGGTCCCGGCTGTCATTCGTGGATCTTTGATAGGGGTTACGGGTCGTCAGTAGCCCGAAAGTCTGACAACCAGTCTTACCAAGGGGTATCGTATTACCCAGTAACTAGGTTGTGGAGGTCAGATAGGCAATCGCCCCACGTAAAATTCTGGTATTCAGCTGCATCCGGTTAGACTGGAAGCCGACCCCAACATAGTTAGGAACAGGCTAGGCAGATGATGATGGAAGAAGAAGACATGTTGCGCTGATCCCAAATAAATTGGTATAAGAGCAAAAGAACTATGGCTTTTTAAGAAAATGAACACCCTTCGTCAATTTCCCGTGTTTTAGCCATTTCAAATAACTATCAAAGAATGACAATTTTGATTGAATATACGGACAATAGAATGGTGTCAACAACTTAACTGCTTATTGGGAAATATTGTATTTAACTGCGCGTCAAAATGTTTTGCGCTTCTAATGATGCAAACTTTTTTAAAGAGTAGAGCCTCTTTTATTTTTTTTTTGCCTTTTCTCACAGTTGGTCTGCCGTGCGCTACTTCCAAGTTGGTCGCAGTTACTTTGCTATTTAGAACCCCAAAACAGGAATTATAAGTTCACAGAAAGAGGCGCAAACATTAGGTATATTTAAGTGTGGAATAACATTTTTAGGAGCGCAAAATGCGAATTATTAGAACTTCGATTACATACCCTACATATCTAATGACGAAAATTTTATGAAAAAGAAAATTTCTTGATAATGGACACGCCATTTCACGTCCTAAATTTTAATTAAGAGAAAATTCACTTCATTACCTTGCAGCTAATCAAGTAGCAATAATCTTACATTGTTTCAATAATGAGCCGAAATTAGGTAACATCGTAACGTCTTGAACGGCCCACTGAACTGGAAGTAGGTCGCATCCGACCACAGACTACATAAAATGCAGAGGTGCCCCACACTGTCCTCTCACAAATTGATAGCATAGATGAATAATAATAATAATATAATAACATAATCGGTCTATGATGTTCCCACTGCTGGGACACAAACCTCTTCGAGAGGGAGTGGGCCCTAAAAGTGCTGGTTTTTAGATGTCACATGTTTTCGAATTTTTGGTTCAAGGATATGCCGGTTTCCCCAACATATTTTCCTTTACCGAAACAAAGTAAAGTACCTGTCCAGGTTCAAAACAGTCAGTGGTAGTCGGGGCCGCTGCTACTGGGCCACCACTGCTTTCATAACTGAAGGCCAATAATTATTCTCGCAATTGAAAACATTTAAAATTTTGTCGCAATCTCACCTCAGCGACAATCAGGGTCCTACTATAATAATAATAATAATATTCCACAACTTTCACACAACGCCATCTAGTCCCAAACTAAGCAAGCTCTGCTTAGTTTGGAACTAGATGGCGTTGTGCTATGAGTACTAGACAACTGATAAACATACATAAATAAATAAATAAATACATAATAAATATTTCTAAATGCATACATATCATAGATAAATTACACCCAGACAAAGAACAAATGATCGTGCTCATCACACAAACATTTGTCCTGGGTGGGAATCGAACCCACGACCTTGAATATAGTAGTCAGGCCACTGACCACTAGACCAACAGGCCTGCCAAAGTTATATATAAGGTCCCATTAAAATAGTTGGACAAATTTTAATACAGCGTTCAGTACGTCTAACCAAAGATATCCAAGCAAAAATAACAATGATTAAAGTGATTTTATTTTGATCGAAAATAATAAATTGTTCGGCACCACAGCCGGCACTCTAGAATAAACCCATCCTTATGGGTAGGTACTTGCACTCGCGCACGACCCAGCCAGTTCTGTTAGGGCCGACACATATGGCGAGGTTCTGCGCAGCGCGGTTGTCAGTGTCAAACAAAAATCAACATTGCGAGCCTTAAAATAAAGTCGAAAATAAATAACCTAAGACGTGCACCTTTTTCCGCTTAGAAACGCTTTCGAGCTAATGGAAGTTTATTTAATCTCAACCTTATGTCAACTACAGCAAGGTCAATATTTGTTTGTCAGCGACGACCGCGCTGCGTTGCGCTTCGCCATATGAGTGCCGACCCTTAACATCATTCTGTATTTACGCGCAATTCGAAAACAGGCTACTATTGGGGGTGAATAAACTTTCCTTGAACATATGATTATGAACCGTCTAGGTACGAAAAGAAAAGATTCTAATTTCCCATCACACTTTACCAGGCTTTGGACTGTCTAATTGCGTGCTGAACTGTTATCAAAGTATTAAAGCAAATGCAGAAAAATGTAAACAAACAAGCGCGCAGTGGATACAATGTAGTGTTATGAATCTTTTTTATTTATTTAAAGTTCGATAACAGTAAAACACTGAATCAGTCGTGCTTAAAAATTAGAATCAGCCCTATTTACAATAATTAATATAAATACTACTTACTCTACGACGATAGGTGGATAGGTACCTAATTACATTAATTGTTGAACGTGCCTACCGTTTTGAGCGATGCACTTGCGAGCGCGTTTAATTACGTGTCTTTGCACTTTTAAAAGAGTGTCACTTTCACTTTTTATTGTTTCAAATGCGAGGGTGATTCGCGTACATAGCTCATTCACGCTGGCTATTAAGTCTCCATTTTCACCGTACACTAAATCTTTAGCACGACCCCAGAAATAAAAATCAAGCGGAGTCAAGTCCAGGCTCCTAGCAGGCCACGGGACAGGACCACCCCGACCAATCCTCCGGTCTCCGAACCGAGAGTTGAGATAGTTTCTTACGTTTCTAGCGAAGTGTGCTGGCGCGCCATCATGCTGGAGGTCACGCCAGACTACCAGGGGTACATCTTCTAACATTGTTTCAACATCGTTACGTAACAAGTCTATGTACGTATTATTGTTTAAACGGTTAAGAAACACAGGCCCTAAAACTTTATTGTCTAGCACTCCTACCCACACATTTACACTAAACCGTGTTTGGAAATGGTCCGGTCTCACTTTATTTGGGTTAGTAGTTGTCCAGTAATGGGAATTATGTATGTTAAATAACCCAACACGTGTAAAAGTACATTCATCAGTCCAGAGAATGTGACGTTGGGGTTGTTGCAGTAGCCACCTACAAAATGTCACTCGTGGCGTGTAGTCTTCACTCTTCAGTTCTTGCACACGAGTGCAATGATATGGGTGGAGGCCTTTATCACGAAGGAGCTTCCACACGTAAAAATCGCTGACGTTGAATACACGACCGGCATCGGCAGTGCTCGCCGTGGGGTGTATTCTAAAGAAATCTAAAACGTCTTCTTCAAGGCGCACCGGATAGCGCGGTCTTCCTGCGTCAACCGCTGGTGGCATGAAGGTGCCATATTCACGATGGCGCTGTACTGCTCTCAGGATTATGGTGAGGCTCGGCCGCCTTCCAAATCTTTCTTGATAAAGGATTTGGGCTTGTCGTAAGCTTTCGTTACACTCACGATAACACAGGACCATTTCCAAGTATTCTTGGTTGCTGTACTCGTAATAAGGCATTGTTGTCGATTGTGATAACTACGTAACAACACACACACAGACTTTCATGCAACATGTTCTGTTGGCTCGGTTGCCCGACGAAAACTGAAATGGCGTCATTGTCAATTTGTCATATTTTACGTCAGCGGTCCTTCGCCCCGGGCATCCCCGTGGCGAAGGGCTATGTTAGAGTGAGATGGCATGAGTTGGACAATGAAACCGGCGGGTGTGGTGACATGGCCACATGCGCCTGGACCATTATTTCGTAGAATCAGAATTTATGAGATAGCAGACATGGATGTGTTTATGCATTGGGTAACCAAAATGTTTAGTGCATTTTCGCTAACTGATTTTTTTTTTTTTTTAAGTATCTAATGCATTTTTCTTATTTTTTTTTTTTACCATTGTCCTTATTTTGGTGGTCTGAATGATTTGTGCACTAAACACTGGTTACCCAATGCATAAACACATCCATGTCTGCTATCTCATAAATTCTGATTCTACGAAATAATGGTCTAGGCGCACGTGGCCATGTCACCACCCGCCGGTTTCATTGTCCAACTCATTCCATCTCACTCTAACATAGCCTTTCGCCGCGGGGATGCCCGGGGCGAAGGGCCGCTGACGTAAAATATGACAAATTGACAATGACGCCATTTCAGTTTTCGTCGCGCAACCGAGCCAACAGAACATATTACATGAAAGTCTGCGTGTGTGTTGTTACGTACTTATCACAATCGACAAGAATGCCTTATTACGCGTACAGCAACCAAGAATACTTGGAAATGGTCCTGTGTTATCGTGAGTGTAACGAAAGCTTACGACAAGCCCGAATCCTTTATCAAGAAAGATTTGGAAGGCGGCCGAGCCTCACCATAATCCTGAGAGCAGTACAGCGCCATCGTGAATATGGTAGGGGAGGCCGGGGCTGGAAGTTCCCGGGGCACGTTGTTCCGACAGTAATAACTTTGTAAAGAAAAGAGGTAGCAATACACGAGAAGTGCGTCGTTTAAGCATCAGGTGACGCGCCGCGCTGGCAGCTATCTTAGTTGCTCCGACGGCGGCGGAAGAGTGGCTGTGTGCACCATGCTATTAGAACACCACGTGAGTAAATTTTTTCGTATTTAAACTTTTTGGTCTATTATTCGTTATTATTGGCCGATTTATGTGCATCTTTCCAATTTTAGAGTGGCATTAGTTAGGTATCTTATAGCTTGAATGTTTTTTTAATTGCATTTGTTAATTTGCTAGCATGACCGTTTTTATACAAAAATATAATTTGGGGCTACAAGTTCCCTCCTAAAGGGGCTGGTTGTTCCCCGGAACAACTTACCCCAATCGATCCTTAAATTGTGAATCCTAAATGAGTCAGATGAAAAATTTAACGATGAATAAGAATAAAAGTTACCAAAGTCGATTACGACTGATTTAATAATAATTTGATAACTTCAAGATGATAAATAATATTGACGTTAGCAGTTTCATTTTGGTATTTGATTATAATTGTAAGTTTTGATCTCACTTATCATTAAAATTAATGAAACGTGTGCATGAAGGTTACCTGTTGTGTTATGTAGTTAAAATAAGTGCAGTTATGTTTGTGATAATTTTTTTAACTTGATAAATCTCTGTAATAGTTGAATTAATAAAAGAAACATTTATCTGAAGATTTCCAGTTATATTTTGTTGTCTTTTTTGAAGTGCTGTTATGGAATTGCCAACATTTTTTAGTTATAAAAAAGTGTTTATCTCGAGTATCCTTTCCAGTACGATTTTTTGTATCCTTAAGCATGTAGGTAGTAAGATTTATAAGCTAATAGATCTCAATTTTTGTAAACCAATACAAAATGTGAATCTAGTTGTAGCTAGTAATGTTTTTTCGTTGTTTTTTAAAGTTTATAGCATTACATAACAACTAAATAAATGAACCTAACTATAGAAATGATTTATTTTTTTATTTAACCAGAGAAACCATACATTATCCTTATACTTTATTAATATTATCTAAGTGGCACAATTTGCCCCACACATGGAACAACTCGCCCCAAAGCGGGGTTGAATGTTCCCTTCCGAAATTTTGCAAAAATATGCCTGTACAAAAAAAAATATAGAGAAACTAGCAGAAATGACTTTACTATTACAGAGACCGATTAAGACTTTTTAATAAAATCTAATATCAATATTGAAATCTTATCATTTTCATCATAAATTTTCATGTTATTTGAAAATCGGAACTTCCAGCCCCGGCCTCCCCTACCTTCATGCCACCAGCGGTTGAAGCAGGAAGACCGCGCTATCCGGTGCGCCTTGAAGAAGACGTTTTAGATTTCTTTAGAATACACCCCACGGCGAGCACTGCCGATGCCGGTCGTGTATTCAACGTCAGCGATTTTTACGTGTGGAAGAAGCTCCTTCGTGATAAAGGCCTCCACCCATATCATTGCACTCGTGTGCAAGAACTGAAGAGTGAAGAATACACGCCACGAGTGACATTTTGTAGGTGGCTACTGCAACAACCCCAACGTCACATTCTCTGGACTGATGAATGTACTTTTACACGTGTTGGGTTATTTAACACAATTCCCATTACTGGACAACTACTAACCCAAATAAAGTGAGACCTTACTATTACCAAACACGGTTTAGTGTAAATGTGTGGGTAGGAGTGCTAGACAATAAAGTTTTAGGGCCTGTTTCTTCACCGTTTAAACAATAATACGTACATAGACTTGTTACGTAACGATGTTGAAACAATGTTAGAAGATGTACCCCTGGTAGTCTGGCGTGACCTCTACTTCCAGCATGATGGCGCGCCAGCACACTTCGCTAGAAACGTAAGAGACTATCTCAATTCTCGGTTTGCAGACCGGTGGATTGGTCGGGGTGGTCCTGTCCCGTGGCCTGCTAGGAGCCTGGACTTGACTCCGCTTGATTTTTATTTCTGGGGTCGTGCTAAAGATTTAGTGTACGGTGAAAATGGACGCTTAATAGCCAGCGTGAATGAGCTATGTACGCGAATCACCCTCGCATTTGAAACAATAAAAAGTGAAAGTGACACTCTTTTAAAAGTGCAAAGAAATTAAACGCGCTCGCAAGTGCATCGCTCAAAACGGTAGGCACGTTCAACAATGAATGTAATTAGGTACCTATCCACCTATCGTCGTAGAGTAAGTGGTATTTAAATTCATTATTGTAAATAGGGCTGATTCTAATTTTTAACCATGACTGATTCATTGTTTTACTGTTATCGAACTTGAAATAAATAAAAAAGATTCATAACACTACATTGTATCCACTGCGCGCTTGTTTGTTCAAAGCGCTCTTCCTCTCTCTACCTATTTAAAAATTTGCTGTGCCCGACAGGGTCCATAATTGTTTCTATTATTTCTTTATTTACCACCTGTAATTGTACATTATGGATTGCAATAAACGATTTGATTTGATTTGATTTGTTTACAACTTTCTGCATTTTGCTATAATACTTTGATAACAGTTCAGCACGCAATTAGACAGTCCAAAGCCTGGTAAAGTGTGATGGGAAATTAGAATCTTTTCTTTTCGTACCTAGTCGGTTCATAATCATGTGTTCAAGGAAAGTTTATTCACCCCCAATAGTAGCCTGTTTTCGAATTGCGCGTAAATACAGAATGATGGTAAGGGTCGGCACTCATATGGCGAAGCGCAACGCAGCGCGGTCGTCGCTGCCAAACAAATATTGACCTTGCTGTAGTTGACATAAGGTTGAGATTAAATAAACTTCACGTTGATTTTTGTCTGACACTGACAACCGCGCTGCGTAGCACCTCGCCATATCTGTCGGCCCTAAGTCTGGCTGGGTACCTACTTACGAGCACGCGCGCGGGGCGGTGCGCGAGTGCAAGTACCTACCCATAAGGATGGGTTTATTCTAGAGTGCCGGCTGTGGTGCCGACCAATTTATTATTTTCGATCAAAATAAAATCACTTTAATCATTGTTTTTTTTGCTTGGATACCTTTGGTTAGACGTACTGAACGCTGTATTAAAATTTGTCCAACTATTTTAATGGGACCTTATATATAGAGACTATAAAAACTTAAACTCTTGTACAACGTGTGTCTAACGTCAGTCTTACGTCACAATCCATATAATTATGTCGTGTTCAAAAGGTGTTTAGCCTAAAAAACTGATGAACACAGTTTTGTGGTAGTAGGGTTCATGTCTAACCCCGCGTCGTAACCAAAAGCGCCGTCGTCGTCGCGATTACGTGATCGACGTTATCGTTTGTATGAGTTTGACGTACACAAGCGCGACGTCTTATTAATTTATTTATTAAATAAATATTTTTAAACTTTATTTTATGAAGCACAAAGTAAAAAATACTGTACAAAGGCGGACTTAGGTGGAGTCATCTTCTACCAGTCAACCTAAGGGTGATGCAGAGGAAAAACGTGGCAGGTGCTACATACAAAAGAAGACCGTCCGTCCTGTTCGTTTACTCATGAGACACAGGACGTACACAGTAAATATATATAGATTAGGTGCGTAGTGCTCATACGTGTGCTATGCAATTATAAAATACTAAGAGATTGAATTTATAGAATATTAAGATATTTTTTCAATCATGGGAGGTGCAACATACAAAAGAAGACCGTCCGTCCTGTTCGTTTACTCATGAGACACAGGACGTACACAGTAAATATGTATAGATTAGGTGCGTAGTGCTCATACGTGTGCTATGCAATTATAAAATACTAAGAGATTGAATTTATAGAATATTAAGATATTTTTTCAATCATCAATAGGTCCAACTATATTTTCGAATGCTAATAAATTAGTTTATGCGCCCTTGTGGAACAGGACTGGCGTTGAGCCAAGAATTTTTGTCAGCGATGTAATCCCCCAATGTATAATATGCTTGGCTGCATAGTGTGCGTTTTATTTAAGATTTGATTTTCGTTTCATTTATTTGGAGTATTGGGAAGGTATTTTATTGTAATATTTTAAACAGTGCCCCATGAAGGATGAGTCTACTTTAGCCAGTCGTAAAACTGGTTGAACTAATTGGTCCCTATTTATAGCCTTATAGGCGTGTCTGTCACCTCTTTTAATGAAAAGATTTAAAATTTTCCTTACGTACATGAGGTTTTCATAGATATATTGACAAGGTACCGTCATGATATTAATATCTTTGAACAGTTCCCTTAGAGAATCGCCAACGGAGGCCATATATTGCTCTGATGGCTCTTTTCTGCAAAATAAAAATAAACTCGATATCTGCAGCCCGTGCCCCTGCCGTGTGTAAAATACCGTAAGACATGATACTATGAAAGTAACTGAAATAGACTAGTCTCGCGGTATCTAGATTAGTATATTGACGGATTTTTCTTACAGCATAAATGCTGCTGAACTTAGCCGTCCTGCAAGAGATGCTAAATGTGGACCCCATTGCAGCTTTGAGTCGAGCGTGATCCCCAGGAAAACAGTTTTATGGACGAATTCTAGTTTCTCTTTATGTACCTATGTCACAATTGTAGTAATTGTGACATAGTATTAAATAAAGAGAAACTTTCTGTAAAGCAAATCTTATGCATTTAATTTATTTACATACAAAATTATTAGCGGTGAACCTATTTTGCACCTGTAGTAGGGCGTTATTTACGTCGTCAAGATTTGATGCACGTATATATTTATATTGCAAAGTGTGTATTGCATTATAATTACGTCCGCCACCAAAAATTAAACATAGAACCTCTGTGTTTACATACTCTGTGGCCCAGTAATTGTAAGACTGAGTAGTCTATGCTTATGTAAACTAGTTAAATATAATCTCATTAAAACGTGCCGCGGGCAATAGGGGTTTCACAAACGTGCCTCGTTTTTTAATTTCATTCATTACCTAGTTCATTACGTCATGTAGGGGTACTTAGGGGCAGTGTGTTCGCAGCTTATTATCGTTTCGTAGTATCTGTGTGTATTTTCATAACGTCGAAAAAGAAGGAACGGGACGTGTGCTATTGACATCGAGAATTCTCAGTAGATCATTCAACCAAACACAAAAACGCACATTAGCATAGCTTTTCACAACCGTTCGATACGCTTTCATGCCGAATCGAATATTAAATTAAACATGGTTATCAAAAGAATCGTCTAAGGGCTGTTCACAAATTCAAAACCCGAAAATTTTCTCAGTTTAAATTAAGACGACCGCCATTCTTCCGACAGCTATATTTTGCTGCCGGGGGCTAGCTAAGTTATGTAGTAATTGAAAATGTCTCATATTCGATTTGACAACCTGTCGAATGGTTTTGAATAGCTATGCTGAAAAGCTAACTAATAGTCCTAAAATGTTTGGAAAAACAAGAAAACAAATTGAATGCTAAGATCAGTAATAGATCCGAAACCTCGGACATAAGACCTCTTTTTTCAAAAACGTCAAGGCTAAGGAACGATGTGATAACGCAACGTTGCGGTTTAAAAGATGTAGGTAGTGACTAAAATTGAAAAGAGTATGATTAGATGGTTTTGGTCATGTTAAGAGGTTGAATTAAAGGCGACTAACAAATGGTAAAAGGCAGATGTGAGTGGAAACGCGCGAGTGAACGCCCCAGATTGACATTTTATAGTGACCTTATTAGTAATGATCTTCAGAAAAGTCAGGTGCGTAGTTATCGCAACCGGCGTACGTATATGACCGCAAACGAAGCAAAAGGAATGCCTATGTCAGGATCTCAGCAGGTGGAGCCACAAACATGCCCAAAATCAGAATAAATAGATCATTCATATTTGGTCCTGTATCATAACGCTATTTAGGTAGTACCGTATAATTTCATTACGTACCTCCGTGGCGTATAATAATATATTATATTATACGATCGCTGATAGCAGCAATCATGTATCGCACGCGAAGACCTCTTTGTTTTAAGTTATAAGAACTTGACAGCCCCGTTCAGTGACGTGACTTGCGTCAAACGCGCGTTCGTAACTTGTTTCCGTCTGTCGCTCCGCAAGTTGCGTCGCGGTGACCCGTGGCATGCTTTAGACAACTTCTTTCATTGGTTTTCTCCGCAATTGCTATTTAAAAGAGTGTCCATGGAGTTTCTGGCGCGTCTTCTCCATAGGTACCTACTACGCTTTGGAATGGGCAACTAGTTTCATATTTCGGACTGACCGACTCTTCGCCAGTTCAAAAGTGTCTACAGGGTTACTGGTAACTCGACGTATTCCTTGCAGGACATCATAGTAGGGTTAAAATGCAACAAATTAAGCCACCAAATGTTCTACCGAAGTTCAGTAGTTTTTGAGTTAGTAAGGGTTTTAGATTTTTTGTGAAAAATCCCAGATTAAATTATTTGAAGCCAATTTGAAAATTATTCACGGGGCGGCTGTACTGAAATTGGAGTTATTATCATAGTTGACGCCGTAGCGGATCGTTTTTAATAATTAAAAGTTCAAAATGACTAAAACTTTGGTGAAGATCACTAATCAAACATTTTTTTTTTTTTGTAATTTTTGCTATTACTTCATACAAAATGTTGTCTTAGCACAAAAAAAAATACTACACCAGATGTACAAATTATTAGTAAAATATCCTTGTCTTATCAGCTATCCAAAACGGTATGATTGTCAATACTTTTGCGTGTGTGACAGGGAAAGATAGAAGTTTTATGGGGAGCAGGTAAAATTGCGAGACGGTCGACCTATTGTTCTAGAACAATAGGTCGACCGTTGTATTATTCGTAGTTTTTACCTGCGTTTGAATTCCAAACACTCTGCAAGCTTTATGATTGGTCACTATTGTTCCCTCGGTACGAGACAGGGTGCGACTTCACAAAATCTGGTCGTCAGCGTTAGTTAGTTACAACTCTACGTTGCGCAAGTTCGTGTTTTGTTATCTGGCTATATCCCTGACTGTTGCCCCATATCTTGCTCTTGTGTTGTGCTGTGCGTTCATAAGTGCTGACTATGGCTGCATATTCTAATCAAGAATACGCTGACATATTGTACTGTTACGGACTTTGTGACGGTAACGCTGCTGAGGCGCGAAGATCATATCAACTGCGCTTTCCAAACCGCCGACTCCCCCACGTTAGTGTTTTCGGATCGACTTATCGGCGATTATCTGAAACTGGCAGTGTTCAAAGAAGCAGGCAAATTGACACTGGTCGTTCTCGGAGATACACGGCTGAGGACGAGGAGCTGATTCTTCAACGTTTTATTGACGAGCCCAACATATCTACAAACATCGTAGCGCGTGAGCTTGGTATGTCACAGTGGAAAGTCTGGTCTGTAGTTCACTTGTCAGGCCGACATCCATACCACTACCAACCCGTGCAGTCATTAGAAGAGGGAGATCCGCAGAGACGGCTTGAATTTTGTCGTTTCATGCTAAATGCCGATGCCGAAAGTGAAAACTTTTTGAAAAACATTCTGTGGACCGATGAGTCATGTTTTGACCGTGATGGTATCACAAATTACCACAATTTACATTACTGGGCACCGAAGGGAGAAGGAAACCCTGAGAAACTGAAACCAACCGCATCGCAGCGTAAGTTCTCGCTTAATGTTTGGATGGGTATTATCGACGATAAGTTAATAGGCCCACATATTATATTACCCCGAACATTAAATGGGGAACTTTATGAAGATTTCCTAAGAAATCATTTAGCAGCACTGCTCACGGATGTACCCGAAGAAAGAAGGGCAAACATGATATACCAACATGACGGATGTCCAGCCCACTTCCGCATCACAATTCGACAATTGCTGGATGAAAACTATCCAAACCGATGGATTGGGCGCGGTGGGCCGATTCCGTGGCCTGCACGAAGCCCTGATCTGACGCCGCTAGACTTTTACGTCTGGGGTCATATGAAAGACCTAGTTTATGTGACCCCCGTAAATTCAATTGAAGAACTAAGGGAGAGAATAACAGATGCGGTGGACCAGATGAGGACCACAATCACATCAAGAATCACAAAAACCGAAGTGAGGAAGCGAATAAGAGCATGTATTCGAAACCGAGGGCTGCACTTCGAACAAGACGTGTGAAATACATGTTATTAAAGACCACAAATTGATATTGATTAAAAATAATAATAATTTTCACGAAATTGTTTAATTTGATTTTCCGAATAAACACCTTCTTGTACTAAATCAAAAACGATTTTCATAATGCAGTCCAAGACTTTGTATTAACTTTCATACCTTTTTGGATAGCTGATAAGACAAGGATATTTTACTAATAATTTGTGAACCTGGTGTAGTATTTTTTTTGTGCTAAGACAACATTTTGTATGAAGTAATAGCAAAAATTACAAAAAAAAAATGTTTGATTAGTGATCTTCACCAAAGTTTTAGTCATTTTGAACTTTTAATTATTAAAAACGATCCGCTACGGCGTTAACTATGATAATAACTCCAATTTCAGTACAGCCGCCCCGTGAATAATTTTCAAATCGGGTTCAAATAATTTAATCTGGGATTTTTCACAAAAAATCTAAAACCCTTACTAACTCAAAAACTACTGAACTTCGGTAGAACATTTGGTGGCTTAATTTGTTGCATTTTAACCCTACTATGATGTCCTGCAAAGAATACGTCGAGTTACCAGTAACCCTGTATAAATGGTTTATTTGAAATAAATGCTTTAAGTTTGAGTTTGCTGTCGCAAGACACGTGTCACTTGAGCGTGTAGCTCGTGACTACGGGGGACAAACGAATGGCCGATTGTGCCGAAAAATGTTTAGTGGTGACAGTGGCAATGGTGGTGGCGTGACAGTGGTTTGCCCCAGTGAAGTTCGCGGGAATCCAACAGATGCAATCAACCAACCCGCGCTGGATCCGCGTGGTGGATTATGCAGGGCATAGGTCTCCCTCATCATCATATTGATTTGTCCTGTGTTGCCTGCACCTATTGCATAATGGGCATATAACGTTCTCACTGCTGGGACACAGGTCTCCTCTCTGTGAAAAGGAGCAGACCATAATCCACCACACGGGCCCAGTTGGTGAATGTCACATGTTGTCGTTTTTTTTATTCTACGACATGCCAGTTTCCTCATGATGTTTTCCTTAATTGTTTTGAGAACAGTGGTGATGAAATAAAATACTCAAAGTATCGTGCCTGCCTGGGTTCGAACCCGAGACCTATGTACGTAAGTCGGAGCCGTTACCTCTGGGCCACAATTGCTAGTCATATTACTTAACAATTAATATCCCCGTCTTTATATATTAAACTTGGCTCCTGAAATACAGGTACTCTAACCTAGCTCTGGAGCCAAGGTCTCTATTTTTTCTTTAACCTGTTTTTATAGCAATAAAAAAGTTATTATATACTAGGGAGGGTGATTCACCAAAACCGCCAACTCTCAGCATCGAACTCAACAAAAGGATTTCGTCTATACCTTGCACCAAACAACAAGAAGCATCGCCTGCTGGTAGTACCAGGTTCCCATTAAAGCACGTCCCGTAATGGAGAAATAGAATTATGTAACGTTCTCATCTTCATCGAAGTGCGGCAATTCGATCAGGAGTATATAAGATATTCGATACTACAGTCTGGCCGTCGAGAAAATGCGTTCTTGACACTTGTCAGTTTCGTACAAATGAATACGTGTTTTGCGAATTTTATCTTTATTAGTTAATAGAATTTTCACACTGACAGGTGTCAGGAACGCATTCCTTCGACGGCCCAACAGTAGCTTTTGCCGGCGGCTTCGCCTGTGGAAGAAGAAAATCAAAGATCATTTTTTGGATGTTGTCAGAAAAGGCGATAACAAGTGTGTAGTTTAATTTATTGCATATATGTGATTTCCATACTGTATGTAAAATACATTAATATTAAGCTTACATAATTAAGTTATCAAGAAATCTCAATGTTGCCTCCCACATTTAACCCGCCTGCCTTTAAAGCAAGAGTGTAAGGCATCTTCTGGGCACGCTCGTTCCATCATAGACTTCATCCATCGCTTTCCATCGGCGTGTTCGAGGTCAAGAGCTGACACGTTTAGCAATAAAAAAAATAAAAAAAAACGTTTCAGCAAGTCTCAAATACCGTGCGAAGCAAGGACGGCTAGCTAGTCGAACAATAAAAAGTTAAACAGTAATTAATTTCTTTTACATTGCCCACAAAACTCAATTAGCCAAGCGTCCATTAAATGTTCGTTATGCAACATTTTCTTGTTTCATTTTTCAAAGTGCACGTCGAAATGGTGTTCATAATTCGTAAGTATTTAAATGAATAGATTATTATTGACTAAGTCATTTGAGTTTTTATTTTTTTATTTAATTAAAAATGGTTTTTTTTTTATTAGTGTACTAGAGGTACTCTTCTATCCAACTCTTTGTTGAAGAACGGCATGATGTATTTATGTTATGTTATGTTTAACAATGAAGTTCTTTTTAATTTGCAGTACTAACAGTAATCTCCATAATTCATCACCACGCATCGCCAAAGACGATTGATTATTATCCGCCTCATCAAAAGGACCAGAAATGCAACCAATGTTTCAGAATTTACTTTCCCTTATGTGCTAGCGACAACAAAACATATACGAACGAGTGTCGGTTTCGATGTATCCAGAGAAGACGGAAGGTTGAAAATCGAGCAACAATTATCAGGTATTTTTAGGGTTCCTAAAGAGGTGCTTGTGGATAAGTAATAGCAGCTGCACGGGACGATCGATCAGTCCCCTAATTGCGTAACACATTATCAATTTGAATATGAATCATTTTGAAAGATATTGCTAATCCATTGCTTCATATGTTCGAAAAATGTGTCTGCTCAACAACGCAAATAACGCAATGAATGTTGTTGAACTGTCAAAATGAAACCCATTCTTACTGATAGTGTGTTACGCAATTAACCCGCAGGTTAAGCTACGCTTGCCGCGGTTGATCCGACGATGGATGACCACCTTTACATACCAAGACCCCTCCGTGCCTCGGAAAGCACGTGAAGCTGTTGGTCCCGGCTGTCATTTGTGAATCTTACAGTCGTTACGGGTTGTCAGAAGCAAGAAAATCTGCCAACCAGTCTTACCCAGGAGTATCGTATTACCCAGTAACTGGGTTGTGGAGGTCAGATAGGCAGTCGCTCCATACCAAATACTGGTATTCAGCTGCATTCGGTTAGACTGGAAGCCGACCCCAATGTAATTGCGAAATGGCTATGCAGATGATGTTGACTAAAGGTGCCTAAAGCTACCGCCGTTATCTGGTAGGCACTGCTCTTCTGGGTAACCCCCAGAAGTGCCTACCAGATAACGGCTAGCAGTGACGGCTGTCATGAAAATGATGACAGCGACAAAGATTTATATCGTTAGATTCGCCCTACCACGTCAAAATATAGTCGTGTTTCGGTTTCGTTTTGACACCTCTGACACACAATGACGCAGTAACTTGACTTGAATGTCATGAAATCGCTATTTAATAACGAAAGAAAACACGTTTATTTGCGGTAAATATGAAGCATAAAAAGAAACAAACGCACAAAAAAATAACAAGTTAGAGAAAAACATGCGTCACATCCACGCAAAACGGTCATCGCTCAGCATAATGCTAACACCCCGAACTATTGTGAGCTCACTCTTCTCTCTCAGTCAATCAGTCTTTTCCCAATTATGTTGGAGTCGGTCAAATGTCCCATGACTAAATAAAACAAATGGGTGTCAAAATACAAGGCTCGAGGATAAGATTTCAAAAAAGATAGCAAAAAATTGGATAAAAAAAAATACAGTCGAATTGAGAACCTCCTCCTTTTTGAAGTCGGTTAAAAATTGAGTTCTTCTCCTTTTTAGGGTTCCGTATCTCAAAAGAAAAAACGGAACCCTTTTAACATCACTTCATCGTACATCTACCTGTCCGTCTGTCAAGATCCTTTATCTCAGCAACGCGTAGAGTTAGCAAGTTGAAATTAATACCACTCACTCACTCGGGGCTGCAATCCCTTGAAGCAGTGAAAAAAACAATCTTCTATGTCAACGCAATCAAAAGATACGGGCGGAATACGGGGTTAAGTTTATGCTGCATATTTTGACACTCACAAGAGAATCAAAACCTATAGAGTACTTTCCGTTGACCTAGAGTCATGAAATTGGCAAGAAGCAATGTCATGTCAGCGGCACGTAACGTGGCAAGGTTTTTCCGTAGTGGGAATAAGTTTGCGCATGTAAACTTAGTGCAAGAAAAAAAATATCACTTTGATTGCTTGTAAATTATTCTACGGTTATTTCCATAATTTATTTTAAACACGTCTGTTTAGAAGAAAGTTAAAGAAAGGAGAGGAAAAGGGGAGGACTCTTGCCAAGTTATGTGCCGGCTACTGTAGCACACGTAAAGGAAAAAATCCAGAAACCGTAAATTTGTAGTTACATCCTACCTACAAATTGGTAAGGAACTCTCGGTGCGCGAGTCTGACTCGCACTTGACCGCGGGTTAGAATTTCCACTGTCGTCGTTAATATGTGAAACTATAGCCTCTATCGTTGCAGTATAAAAGTGCAATAATAGAAAAAAAAAACTGAATAGGATTTTTTTGAGGTTCATAAAAAGAGACACAATTATCCTAATATAGTGGTATTAATAATTATACATATTATAATAAGATTTTGAAGAGCGCAAAATGGAGGATTATAGGTTCGATTTAATATATGGCTGTTTTATTACAGATACGGGCCATGCATTTTGGGACAAAGAAAGAAGAGATCTGCGACATATTTAAATAACTTTTTCCCTGAACATTTCGCTTGAAAGTACCTTATGTATGTACAGACGCGAGCACATCAAGCTACTCGATACTGTAAATTTTTCCCAATCAACCTTAAACTTAATGCTGATAGTGATAAAGTTGAAAGTCTATAAAAGAAATTTGACAGATTGTAGTAGCTTTGATGTGCTGGTGTCTGTATTACGAAAAACCTGCATATCATCATCTTCGTCATTATCACTCTCTTGTCTTTACTCTAATTTATTAGGGGTCGACGCAATATGTGTTTTTCTTCCATACTTCTTTATTAGTCGTCATCTCGATAGTCACTCGCTTGCGAACCATATATCATCCTTCTCACAGTCTGTCAATCGTTTCTTTATAGTTACATTACTGATAAAACAAAATAAAGGTTAACTTTATAGATACTAGATAGGGTAGACTAAATAAAAAAAAAATATTCAGATCTGGCTTTTATTTTTTTATCAATTTTTATTTTTATTTTTTTTTTGTTTCTTTTTTTAATGTAATAATAGTAACAAATAACAGTATTTGTTTTTTTTCCAATTATGGAGACTAGTAAATATATATTTTTTTTTGCTAAAAAATTCGATTGAAATTAAAATTAGATTGGAAATAAAAATTACAGTTAAATTATTTTACACTGTAACGTAACACGCCTGTATAATACCCCGAATGGTTAGGCAGAGGCGTACCTATTTATAGTATACCCACATTTTGCCAGTCCCACGTAATAGGAGGCGAACCTACTGCCATCGACCGGGCACATATCCATACTCCGGGTTGCTACTGAGAAACTAGTGGAAAAACTCAATAACACTGCAGGACACAGGACCTTATGCCTAGCAGAAGCGCTTGCGACCATTAGACCAACAAGAGACAGTGATAATAATAATTACAGTCCGGCCGTCGAGAGAATGCGTTTCTGACACCTGTCAGTTCGACAATTCTAATAGCCAATAAAGATCAAATTCGCAAAACAGTACTCGTTTGTATGAAACTGACAGGAGTCAAAAATGCATTGTCTCGTCAGCCGCGCTTTAAGAGAATAGCTTATGTATTAAATATTTGCCAGACAGCAAGGTGGTAACTGTACCTCTAACTGTCTAAGTATTTTCTATCTAAAAATATTATAGTTTAAAGTCGCTCTCCGTGTCTAACCTACGACCGTGTTGACTGTTGCGTTGACCGCGTTACTCTTCTAAACTACAACATTATTTTTAGCATATTGCAAACCTGAATATAGTTTCTTCAGAATAAGTTACTGAATCGATTCCTATAACTTTTACACCATGTTATATATTGTCCCAAAAATATTTTAAATAGGTAACAAGTTGGACACCGAGCGACACTAAGTAGATATCCGCAATCATATCCGCACAACACAGGTCACAGCCGGTCGGCCGGCGGCGCGTGTTTAGTGATAACCATCTTTTCGTACGGACTCGATTTTTCATGATACAGTTTTGAAATTTTGTACATAGATTCTTTACATAAAAACACTAGACCCGTGTTTCGGGTTTCCCATATACTAAAAATAATGTTGTATATAAACCATGCAGCGGATTTTGATGCAGTTTTCACCGTTATTTAGAAAGTATATTCGAAAAAACTTATGCGTATATAATACATTACACTAAACATACATATAATAAATAAATTTCGATGTTTTGTCGAGTCGTAAAAAACCGTGCGAAGCAGGGGCGGGCCGCTATCTGTATAAAATACTGGTGTTGTCAATAACACCAAATACATAGTAAATCGAGTTTCAGATTTATTCTCTCGTTCGTATCGTTAAAGAAGAGTACAACATAAACCAAAATTGTAAAAAGACCATAACATATAACGGGTTATAAAAGCTAAAAAACAATTCTCTGAATGTGTCTAGACGAAACAGGCATAAAAAGCTATTTTCCAATATCTCATACATCGGATGCAATAATAAAACTTTTCTGCAGGACATGATATTGATAGAACGGGAGTAAGAATCTTATTTAAGGGGGATTCGCTAAGAAAGCCCGCGAAATTCCATTTTTCTTACCGTTTTTTGCAATGCATGCAGGGCAGAGTCAGGTTCATCACCTAATAGCCTTTTCCCAACTATTTTGGGATTGGCTTCCAGTCTAACCGGATGCAAATGAATACCAGTATTTTACATGGAGCGATTGCTTATCGGACCTGCACAACCCAGTTACTGGGCAATACGATACCCCTTGGTAAGTCTCTTCTTCTAAGTCTGCTCTTGTATGTATACCATGTTTAAATAAATAATGAATATCTTATCTTATCTTATCTGGTTGTCAGACTTTCGGGCTTCTGACTAGCCGTAACCACTGTCAAAGATAAATGAATAGCAGCCAGGATCAACGGCTTAAGGTGCTTTCCGAGGCCCAAAGGGGCTCGGTATGGAAAGATGGTCACCCATGCTCGAACGATAAGCTATTTTTTTTACACATAATAATAAATCACCTACAATTTACTCTACCTTCCACCATTGTAATATTAGCCCTAAATTACTTTCAACACTATTAGTCACAAAAGTGAAGGTCGCCACCGTCTAGATTATGACTTGGCAAATGACATCAATTTCACGCAAATGAAGGTGACCGTCGATTTTAATTCCTGTTAGCCCCATAAGTATATGTCACTTTAACTGTTCCATTAGGTGAAATCGTCCAAAGGTTGTGTGTTAATTTATCGGCGAGTATGGGGTCAACGCCTGCTCAGTAATTTATTAGAGCAGTGGTGTCCCAATTGAAACGGCCGAGAGTTACGAGTTGTATGTCGCCCCGCCACAAGCTCACGACAGAGCTTTTTTCGGGTTCGAAACTTGTGTGGCAAACACGTGGGTAAAAACGGTATAACGATGAAAATATGCCTTTTGAAAAACACTGAAATCAGTTATTTGCAGACATAGAAGCCCCAGTGAATTCCTTCAAAATCCTTAGAATCTTTATAATATTTTTTGTACCTAACATAAGATTCGAACCCGAACCCGTGCCTCGGAAAGCACGTTAAGCCGTTGGTCCCGGCTTTCATTCGTAGATCTTTGACAGTCGTTACGTGTAGTCAGAAGCCCAAGTCTGACAACCAGTCTTACCTAGGAGTATCGTATTACCCAGTAACTGGGTTGTGGAGGTCAGATAGGCAGTCGCTCCATGTAAAATACTGGTATTCAGCTGCATCCGGTTAGACTGGAAGCCGACCCCAACATAGTTGGGAAAAGGCTAGGCAGATGATGATGATGATGATAAGATTCGAACCCAGACAGGCGCTTTACTTTGTGTAAATTATTTCATCACCACTGCTCTCAAAAACGGTGAAGGAAAACATCGTGAGGTTACCGGCAGCTCCTAGAACAGAAAATTCGAAGACACGTCACATCCACCAACCCGCACTGGGCCCGCGTGGTGGATAAGGTACGGCCCACTCCCTCTCACAATGTCCTCACTGTTAGCCTAGATAATGTTTCCACTGCTGGGACTTATAGGCAGATTATGCTATGTTTGGGACAAACATGCGCAAATTTATAGACTTAAATCCTAGTTATTACACAGTTAAATTTTACAAGGAAGAAGGAATAACAGTAAAAAATAAAACTCAAAAAACTATTAGCAAAATAAGTTATACTCAATCAACAATCAACTCAGCCTATCGCAATACAATGATGGAAATTAGCCTTTCCCAGGCTGCGCCACTAAACCCTGTCCTTCATCTTCCACATCCAGTCTGTCCCAGCCACCTTGTTTAGGTCGTCGGTCCATCTAGCTGGGGGGCGTACCACATCAACAAATTACAATGAAATAATACTGCCACGAAAAAAATCATTTTCGTCCATCGTCTTACAGAATCTCAACGTGCAGGAGTCTACTTTATGGTTATGTTTTTTTTTTTTTGTTTTGTGCAAATGATTTTTGTAACTTATAAATAAGGAGGGGCCCGTGGCTAAATAATAACAGCCGCACAGGTCGATCGATCAGGTTAAGCTACGCTTGCCGCGGTTGGTCTGTGGATGGGTGACCATCTTTACATACCGAGACCCCTCCGTGCCTCGGAAAGCACGTTAAGCCGTTGGTCCCGGCTGTCATTCGTGATCTTTGACAGTCGTTACGGGTTGTCAGAAGGCCGAAAGTCTGACAACCAGTCTTACCTAGGGGTATCGTATTACCCAGTAACTGGGTTGTGGAGATCAGATAGGCAGTCGCTCCATGTAAAATATTGGTATTCAGCTGCATCCGGTTAGACTGGAAGCCGACCCCAACATAGTTGGGAAAAGGCGAGGCAGATGATGATAAATCAGAAACAGAATAAACACTTCACAAAACAAAAAAATCGTGACAAAAAGTTCTATAACGTCATCAACGTATACAAAGGGATTAAATACGTATTATTGAAGCTTACTCCAAAACTGCTTAAGCCTACTCAATAAAATTCACAAAGGTCTGCCGCACGAGCTTCTTCTACCAAATTATAAACTTATTTTCTTTCTTTCTTTCGAAAAAATACAAGCAATGCGCATAGAACCTCCTCCTTTTTCAACAGTTGCGACCTTTAAAGGTAATCTTTAAAACAAAAACGCTCAAAATTACGTAAGCTATAAAATAGAAAACCAAACACACGCGGCACAAATTCGAATTTCGGAGCGCATTCCCTGCAAAGTTACTTTGCGTGAAAATCGAATTATCGCGCCGTCAGCTCCTGGTCTAACTTTTAGTATGCGAATGTAGTCATTGTACGAACGATGTTGCTCATTCCCCGGGAGACTTGTTGTTAAGTAAAAAGTACTACGCTTTTTATAATTATCCGACTGCGAAACCGGAGGAGATTATGGATTTACGATTTTTTTTTTTATTTAGTGCTCATACACATGAGTGGCACGCGTCGAAGGTAGAGGCAACTGCAGCTGCCAACATGTCTACGGCTGCTGTCAGTGTATTGGGGCACCGTAAACGAGCGGAACGTTGTCGACACCAGCCGCCGATGCATCAATGGCGGCCGTTGAAGCGTGCCATTCGTGTATATGAAACACTTAACCAGCTTCTCATAATCTGCCTAGCCATTTCCCAACTATGCTGAGGTCGGCTTCCAGTCTAACCGGATGCAGCTGAATACCAGTATTTTACATGGAGTGGCTGCCTATCTGACCTCCACAACCCAGTTACTGTTTAATACGATACCCCTTGGTAAGACTGGTTGTCAGACTTTCGGGCTACTGACGACCCGTAACTACTTAACCAGCTTCTAACGGGTGTAAAAAAACGCTTAACAAAACTGAGAGTCACAAATGCTCCCCATCATTATCTTACTTATTATGATCGTTTATTTGTATGGGACCATACCTGGGACCTTTTTGCTTACGGAGATATTTAAGTTCAAAGTTTTACCTTTACTAAACATTTTTTTCTCGAAAACAAGTTTCAGATGTTATAACTTAACTTTAGATACCCCACAGCTTTTGTACCGTTGCATGTAACCATAAACATAATGTTTTGCGTACGTTACATTACGCACTGCCGTAAACAGCGATATTTTACACCAAAAATAAGATTAGACATTTAAATAAACCTTTTTACAGTCCGTTCAACCGATTTTGAATTCTATTGCGTTGGTGGCATGACAAATGGCAGCTGCCGTAAATAGTTGGTATTGTAACCACTTTTTTGCTTTTAATGCCATTCTTATGCCTACGGTTTAGAAGTCAAAATCAGTAACTGGGTTTTGGAGGTCAGATAGGCAGTCGCTCCATGTAAAATACTGGTATTCAGCTGCAGCCGGTTAGACTGGAAGTCAACCCCAACATAGTTGGGAAAAGGCTAGGCAGATGATGATAGAAGAAACGTGTTTTTTTGGCGTGTTTTGCCTTGCGAAACCCTTTGCGAGCTCGCATTTTTTAAATTCATCGGAAATTTTTATCAACTTTATTTTTACAGCCTAGTATTGGACCAATTTAACCAGTTAACACCGTTCCACTTTTCAGACTTCTGCCAGCTTCCACGGGCATCTGATAAAATCGAAGTTATTAATGGGGTGTTTGTAGAGGAGCCCGCCAAGTTCGCGCCCGCTAAATAAAAACAGCGCAAGTTCCAACCGAATACAAGAAAAGTTTGCAGTTCGATGATTTGCAGCTGTGCTACTTATTTTTATTTAGGTCAAGATTTTTAGCGAATATTTTTTTTTTTCGAGACGTTTTATGTAAGTACTCTCTCAAAATATTAATGATTTATTATTCTGACGAAAAAAAATATTGCGTGGTGGAAAACTATTTAGTCCAATTATCTGAATGAAAGGAAAAAGAGAATTGGTATCAGGTCAATTCAAACCTTATGGCGACTTGGAATATGAGGCAAGTCGATGCGCAGTAGCAAATGTATGTATCAGGTGTAATAAGTGGCAGGGTACACTGGGCGTCGGAGGAGGACGAATAATGCCCTCTTCCAGCCCCCCTCAATGGGCCCAGCGGCGACGGACTCGGGAACGTCTGTCGCCCCCTACACACTGGGACTCGAGACGGCGGTGCGAAGTGTTGTTTGAGTCAAACACCTCACTCCCCTCGACCCGAGCAGGCCCGCTATGGCGGGTCGGCACCAGCCGGGGGTTGCGGAAAGATCGTACGTTCCCGCGACCCCCGGCGTAGGTATGAGATGGAACACCGGGGTGGTTTTTAGTCAGTAAGAGTCTGACAGACCCCGCCGCCCCCCCCAGGGCGACTGACATCCATGAGGATTTTCCACCCTAGAAACAAAAAAAAAAGCATTGCGCAGCAAGTAATACACTTCAGAGCGGTCACACAGTTTGACGCGAACTATACAGCGGCCGATCGTAAATAATTATTACACACGAATTTTAGAAAATGTGTGTATTTAACCTGTTCACTGTTTCGAGGGATTAAAGTTATGCTATCAAAAATGACAAAATAAAAAATGGACTTTTGTAAATGGAACTACAAATTTTCTGCATCTGTTTTTGTTTTTGTTTCTATTCTGTCATATAAAAAGGTGTGTAGACAGCGTTTCTGATGTTCAATATTTACTATTGAAGCTATTATAATGTCGCTTACATCTGAAGAATGCTCCAGAACTCTCAAAATGCTGGAAATTGGCTGGAGTCAGCGTGGTACAGCAAGGAGAACGAGTTCTCTGACGTAAAGAGGAAACCGGGTCTAACCTACGCAGACCAGAAACAGGCAGGGCCAGATACAGGTACCACAGCACGAGAAGATCGATATTTGGTCAAGACAATGCTTCGAAACGGCTTTCTCACAGGAACTGCACTTACATATCAACTTTTTTGGTTATTTTTAATGTCATTTTGTTAGTTTGAAATGCTTCTTTTTTACTGTTTGTTTTTTGTATGCGTGTCCCAAATAAAATATTCTTCTTTCTTTCTTATTATTTTTTTTTCTAATTAAGATCTTGGCTGGCCCCACATGGCCAGTAACACATTTTGAACTCAATTCGTATGCCACACTCGTCGGCTTGAAGTTCGACGCGGCCAATTTTCCACAGATTTCTACCACGACAAACTTTGCGACTTTTCTAATATGCCTTGGGTGTAGCAAATACTTTGTTTTGTGAACTATCTATAAGCATGTTAGTAAAATATATGCCTGTGACATAGAAATTATTGAGAAAACAGTTTTATTATGTGATACATAACGACCCGACTGACGACTTGTACGAGTAGGTCGCGGATTCGAACGCAGGTAAACGCTTAATTTTGTGTAATTTATTTCATGACCACTGTTCTCAAAAGGGCTAATGAAAATATCATGAGGAAACCGGAATGTCCTACAACCAAAAATTGAAACATGTGTGATATCTACCAACCCACACTAGGCCGTTTTTTGCGTGCGAAATTATCAAATAACTTCTCCCGCTCTGGGCGGAGCGGGATGGCGTGTCAGACTTTTACTGACTAAAACCCAACCGTGTTCCTTCAGTTGCCTGTGTCAAGGGCCACGGTAACTCTTTCGAACAACCCGCGACCCTGGCAAACCCACACTAGGCCCGCGTGGTGGATTAGGACTCCATCTCGCATCACTCGTTCAAAATGTATTTAACCTTCGCCCTAAATTGACGTCTTTTGGCAAATTTCACCAACGAAACTGAACGCGATCAGCTCATTTACACCATTGATTTTCACTGCGTCACTGTCAATATTCCACACCAGTGATAGTGCTAACAGCTCTTGAATGTGGTTAAAATATGCCGATGGCATTGTACAGACGCCAGCACATCAAGCTGCCACAATCTGTCAATTTTTTTAAATAGATTTTCAACTTTATCACTAAAGCATAAGGTTCAAAGTTGATTGGTAAAATTTGACAGTTTCGGATAGCTTGATGTGCTGGCGTTTGTACATAAAAAAATGTAAAATATCAAAAATGCCTACACGTGATGATCATGACCTTCCTTTTTGGGGAGAATGCTCTGTAAGTGTGACAATAGATAATGAAAAGTTTTGCTCAGAAACTCCGTTTTCCAAAGCTTTTTACTTGTAATATAATATAACTAGTTTTTGCCCGCGACTCCAACCACGTGAAACTTTGTAAAATATACCTATTCTATAAAACTCGGTAATATAGTAGCTTCCGAGTAGTAAAGAATTTTAGGAATTGTATCAGCATCTTCGAAGATTACTCCAAACATTTTACCTCCTTATAATATTAGTATAGACCGTCCCAAAGCCGAAATAAAGTCTATTTTTTGTATAACTGTGACAATTCAATTCAATGTTTTCAATGGAATTATCGGACAAATATAAATTGACCGTTTCGACCACCTGCGAATCTTTTGAGCGTGCAAATGTTCGAATATCTGTAAAACGAAATAGCCTGATCAGCCTAACAAAAAGTCTGATCCTATCTGTCAAAGATGTAAGGGATAACGGTAGACAAATATGGAGGTCTGCAAAGGCATCGTGGATTTTAGCTGTGTGTGTTTGTCATCAGTTGACAATGAATGCCAATTACATATTTGAGTGCACTAGAAGGGCGATGATAGGTGATTTTTTAACGTGTGTCCTTATCACCTAGTCATACTCTGCACACTTGGCGAGTAATACCTAGACCAAAAAATGTGTAACATTTCGACCGTCAAGACACTTGTTATTCTTTTTTATAACTTTTAATTACTACTCTCAAACGTTGTTAATTTATTTCCTTGTACATTTTATTTCATAAATCATATACAGCGAGATAACAGCCGCACGGGTCGATCGATCAGGTTAAGCTACGCTTGCCGCGGTTGGCCCGTGGATGGGTGACCAATCTTCACATACCAAGATACCTCCGTGCCTCGGAAAGCACGTTATGCACTTGGTCTCGCCTGTCATTCGTGGATCTTTGACAGTCGTTACGGGTCGTCAGTAGCCCGAAAGTCAGACAACCAGTCCTACCAAGGGGTATCGTATTACCCAGTACCTGGGTTGTGGAGGTCAGATAGGCAGTCGCAAAATACTTGTATTCAGCTGCATTCGGTTAGACTGGAAGCCGACCCCAACATAGTTGGGAAAAGGCTAGGCAGATGATGATACAGCCAGATCATATGCTGCAAGAGCAAGTACAAAACAAAAACCAAACAAAATGTCTCTCAGAAGCCATCATAAAAAAAATAACGGAAGAATAACTTTGAACCGAGTGTCCAGTAATGTAAGCGATCTATGCTCGATTATACAAAGGGCGCAAATGTTAGGATAAATAATTTCCCGCGGTACGCTGCCTTAATTGCCTTTTAATTATGATTTAAAGTTAACCGACGATTAACTTTGCCTAAACTCTAGAATCATGGCCCGAACATCGTTAGCAGGTAAACAGTGATTAATCAAAACGTTGGTTTGTTTTAGCCCAAACGGTTTTTGCTAATTGTCCGTTGAATTAACTTTTGATTTCGTTGTGTGAGAATTCTGCTTGTAATCGAAAGGTTTTCATTGATTGGGCCGTTTTGATGCGGTATTTTAGCAAATAAACTGTCGCCGTCAGCCCGAAAATCTGACTTACAGCAAGTAAATCCTACCTCTTCTTCTTCCTGCCCTTGTCCCATTTTATTTGGGGTCGGCGCAACACATTTTCTTCTTCCATTCTTCCCTGTTAGACGTCATGGCATCATTTACTCCTTTCTCTTTCATATCATTCCTCACACCGTCCATCCATCTTTTCTTTGGCCTTCCTCTCCCTCTCCATCCATCATATCATATCATATCCATCATTCATCTACATTCATATTCATCACTCCTTTCGTTACATGCGTTTCATCCCTCCGCATTACATGTCCATACCAAGACAAACGACTTCCTTTCAATTTTTCTGGAACAGGCGCCACTTTTAAACTTCCTCTAATATACTCATTCTTTACTTTATCCATTCTTGTCACTCCACACAGCCATCTCAACATTCTCATCTCCGCTACATGCAATCGTTTTTCATCCATATTTTTCACAGCCCAGCATTCTGATCCATACAGCAAGTAAATCCTACCAATGGGTATTAAATAAAAGTTCTCCAGGACAAATTTTGGCTATGGCGGCCAATCGCAGCAGACACCAGACCGGAAATGTAATAGTGCACAAGTGTGTGCGCAAACACAGATGCTCTCTTTCCTCATTCTTATAGTCTAATGTGCAGGCAATCCAACACGACTGGAGAGAGATAGCCAATAGAGAACATGCAATATTTTTATTTTTGCCTTCATTTGAATGAATTTCATGTAGAATATACCAAGAGTATAATAAAACATTTAAATACTATAATTTACTGAAAAAAATAGCGGTTTCAAACTGACAGTTTAAATTTTCGCGCGAAAACGATCTACAGTTACGATGACGTCACTCCGGTCTGTCACTGGCCATATTTGTTCGTCGCTGGCTTTCATAGTTGCGTAATTTTCAACTTTCCAGATATTTTTTGAATAAATACATTAAGATACTGTAAATTATAAAAAAAATGGACTAAGTATCCATCAACCTCAGCAAGGTAATTGCGTAACACACTATCAGTAGCAATGGGTTTCATTTTGACAGTTGAAGAACATTTTGTGTTTTTTACCTTGTTGACCAAACACATTTTTCGAACATTTGAAGCAATAGATTAGCAATATAAGCATATTCCTAATCTATTGCTTCATATGTTCGAAAAATGTGTTCAAAATGATTCAAACTGAGATTAATATTGTGTTACGCAATTAGGGTAGGTACAGGCTGTCATAACAATGCCACAAATATCCCGAGAATAGTTAAGCCTAGTTGATTCAGGTTTTGTGAAAATGTGTCCATCGAATTCAACTAAGTTTCCAAATAAAATATTTTTAACTGGACCTTCTGACCCGAAGTTGAGAAAAAAGTGGTTCCAAGCTGCGAAGAGGGATGACAATTTATTCTTTAGACTGTTATTCGATGCTGTGAAGATCACCCACATTAACTTTCGGCAGATTCCTGGGATCTGCTTTTATGAACCCAACCCATTTTTATTAAAAAAAATGCGATTAATTTCCGCAATAAAAGTTGTTTACGTTCACAACTATAACCTTAAATAAGTCATCATAACAGGAGTGACGTCACTAGACACTGATTGGCGGATTAAAATACGTTCCGTTTCACATTATTTTAATTCGTAATTATTGTTAAAAATCAATATAAAGTAAAATAAAAACGTTGCAGTGGTCCTTCTTTTATGTTTTTTTAACATTTTAGTCACAAAATATTGATCAATAGTATATCTGCATCTTCCCTATAGCGCAGTAGCATCCCATCCAAGATTATTTGAGTAATGTTTTCATTTTTTTTTTTTTTTGTTTTTTTCATTATTTTACAAGTTTATCGTGTTTTGTTTTGTTATTTTCTTGATTACATTTTTTTAACGGTATTTTACCTGTACACCTACTTTAAATTTTGTGTGTATGTCAATTTTTAGTTTGTAAATTACTCTGTACAACGCCTTGGGATTCTATTAAATGATAAATGATAAATGATTTTATTTTCTGTAAGTAGGTTTGTACAAACACTTTTACATGTCAATCATATTTTTTAAACTAGATGAGGTCGGCGTTTCCTATCTGACTACTCTGAGAAGAAAGGCCGAAACAAACTCAGAGGTCACAGTCTCTTTTAAAGTCCAGACATAATCTTGGTCAGATCATGTGAAGACCATGCAGATTGGTGTCTGAAGTGGTCTTTTGAGTAAAGAACCACACAGATTGAGCGGACCTGTCCAGTCAGTGCACGCATTTGTCAAAAATTGTGTAGCTCAACTCAGAACTTGAGGAGCCTTACGATTCGACGAACAATACCAATGAAAGGACATTTGGGTAGGCCGCATAAATTACTCAAACTGCCAGACCATGATTAAAACTAACTAAGAAGGAAAAAAGAAAAAAGAAATGACCCACATAGTCTTCACACTCACAATAATAATAATAAAAAATAAGATACTATACAAAGTAAATATCCATGTCATTGTTTATATAAAATTCATCAATGTCAATGTGTATATAAAAATCCGGACATCATCTTTGATCTTTGAGGACCATGTAGATTGGTGTCTGAAGTGGTATTTTGAGGGAAGAACCACACAGATTGAGTGGACCTGTGCAGTCAGTGCACGCATTCGTCAGTAACCGTGCAGCTCAACTCAGAACTTAAGGAGCTCAACGATTCGACGAGCAATACCAAGGACAGAACATTTGTGTAGACCGCATAAACCACTCAAACTGCCAGACCATGATTAAAACGGAAACAATGACCCACATAGTCCTCACATTCACAATAATTAAAATAATATAAGACGTTAAACAGTAAATGTTCATGTCATGTCATAAATAGATATTTAGAAAAAAAAAATAACAAAAGTGTAAATCAGCAAAATAAAAAATAAACAACATTCACTGTCTAGACCTATTGGAGCAGCTCAATCCCAAGCGTTTTTGTCCTCAATATAGTCTTTTACAGTATAATAGGCTTTCTGGCATAGTTTTAGCTTTATAAAAGATTTGAATTTATTAATGCTTAGTTCTTGAATGTGGCTAGGAAGTTTATTATAAAAACGTATACATTGGCATCTAAACGAGCCACCTATTTTCTTGAGCCTTGTTGTAGGAACAACAAATTTATGTTTGTTCCTAGTATTTATATTATGGATATCACTGTATTTCTTAAACAGATTAATATTTTTATGTGCATACAAAAGATTATCATAAATGTACTGAGAAGGCACAGTCATTATATTAATCTCTTTAAATTTGTCTCTGAGGGAGTGTCTGGGACTTAATTTATAAATGGAACGAATTGCCCTTTTTTGTAAAATAAAAATTATCTGAATTTCGGCGGCATTTCCCCACAACAGAATACCGTATGACATCACACTATGAAAATAACTAAAGTAAACTAAACGGGCTGTCTCTAAATCAGTTAAGTCACGAATTTTCCTAACGGCGTATGCTGCAGAGCTAAGCTTTTTTGACAATTTATCTATATGGGGGCCCCATTGAAGCTTGGCATCCAAAGTTATGCCTAAGAATACTGTGGTATTTTCGGGTTTTAACTCTTCAGCCTTTATGAGAACACTAGTTTCTACTTGTCTAACATTTGGTATCGTAAACTTAATACATTTGGTTTTTTTTTCGTTAAGAAGTAAATTATTAACATTAAACCAGTTAACTACTAAATTATTTTGTGATGTTGTGCGTGTAAACTTAAGTGTAATTATTTTAAGCGAAATTGGCGTAATTATTTTACCCGCACGCGTGCGCTGCTCACAAAAAGTTTCCAGGAACGGGGGCGTTCCCGGCGCACTCGAGACAGCTCTAGTGGTTCCACCGCTTCAAACTGCTTTTGTGAAACTGATGAATATAAGATAAGCCATTTTTGTAAAAGAAAATTATTTTTGAAATGTGGTTTACAAATTAATACTTTAACTTCTTACTGATTGATGGTTAAAAGTTATTTGAAGTGATGAATTAAAAAATTATGAAAGTTAGTTGGTGTGAATAAAAAAGGGAAATATTTGACTGCTGCGTTGCCAATTTATAAATCAATATTAGCAAATGAAATGAAAAAATATCGGTCTGTAGTGCACAAAGCATGCATAAACATGACCTACACACAACAACGGCAACTGCACCCGTCAACGCCTGCCGTGAAACTGTGGCAGCCGCCGACGCGTCGACGCCGGCGAGTATCGACGACTGCAGTTGCATCTGCCGTTGAAGCGTGTGGCTCGTGTGTATGAGCATAAAATAATGATTCATCATCTGCCTAGCCTTTTCCCAACTATGTTGGGGTCGGCTTCCAGTCTAACCGGATACAGCTGAATACCAGTATTTTACATGGAGCGACTGCCTATCTGACCTCCACAACCCAGTTACTGGGTAATACGATACCCCTAGGTAAGACTGGTTGTCACTTTCGGGCTTCTGACTACCCGTAACGAATGTCAAAGATCTACGAATGACGGCTTAACGTGCTTTCCAAGGCACGGAGGGGTCTCGGTATGTATAGATGGGCACCCATCCACAGACCAACCGCGCCAAGCGTAGCTTAACCTGCTGCTACTAAATAAACTAAGTTCGGTATAATATTTGCAACCAAACAGCTCAGTACTTTTACCTGCAAGCATTTCCATAAACGCATGTATCGCGAGTATTACCAGTTAGTACGTGATTGCGTAACACACTATTACTCATTCATCATATTGCTAATCCATTGCCCCATAATTATGTTGGAAATATATGTCTACTCAACAACGTAAATAACGCAATGAATGTTGTTGAACTGTCAAAATGAAACCCATTGCTACTGATAGTGTGTTAATTGTAAAAAATGTAATTACCCTGCTGAAGGCCAATTCTCGTAATATAAAACGTTCAAAACCTAGTCGCAGTCTCATGGCGACAAACAAATGTCAAGATCTGGTCAATAATGTTGGGAAATTAGAGATGTTTCTGACGGATTGAGGCTGAGATCAGACTGTTATCTTAAAATTACGAAAATTGCCCCTCAGATCAAACCACCATCTGGTGCTCATTTATCTTAGATTTACCGTTTCATTATCATAATAAATTGTAGTATTCAATGTAGCTTTTTATCCAAATTATTTCGTATCACTCAATAATAATAATATTCCACAACTTTCACACAACGCCATCTAGTCCCAAACTAAGCAGAGCTTGTGCTATGAGTACTAGACAACTGATAAACATACATATATATTTCTAAATACATACATATTATAGATAAGTATATTGTTTTAGAGATTATATAGAAAGAATTGAGAGTGAATTAAAAACAAATGTAAAAGCTTTTTGGCGTTATGCTAAGTCTAGGAAATCTTTCAGAGGTGTCCCTGACCAAGTTTCGTGGGGTGACCGTGTTGGTAAGGGTGGTAGTGGCGTGGCTTATCTTTTTGCAGACTATTTTGCATCTGTGTACGGTGTTACTCAACAGACTAGTAACTTCCCTCCAGATTACTCCTCGTCTAATTACAGTATGTCTTCCATTCGCATTACTGAAAATGACGTTAGTAATAGCATCAAAAAGCTAGATCTTAATAAAGGAGCTGGTCCGGATGGACTTCCTCCTATTTTTATTCGTCTTTGCATTGATGCTCTTATTATACCACTGCAGATAATATACAATAAATCCCTTACTGAAGGTATATTTCCTGATCTATGGAAAATCTCACACATTATCCCCATACATAAGTCTGGTAGTATGAATGACGTAACTAACTATAGACCAATTTCTATTATATCACAATTTGCAAAGATGTTTGAGGGTCTCATATACAATGTAGTTTATTCCCACCTCCGTCATATTATTAGTTTGAAGCAACATGGTTTTGTGTCTAACCGTTCTGCTATGTCTAACTTACTTATTTACACTACTTTCATTAGTAACACCTTTGAAGCTAGGGGTCAGGTTGACGCTGTTTACACAGATTTTGCAAAAGCCTTTGATCGCGTTGATCACACAATTCTTTCTATGAAATTGAATTACGCTGGTATTCATGGCTCTCTGTTGCGGTGGTTTGAAAGTTATTTGATTAATCGTTCTCAAATAGTTGCCCTGGCGGGTTATGAATCTCTACCTTTTTCTCCTGTTTCTGGTGTTCCGCAGGGCTCTAAGTTGGGCCCTTTGCTTTTTTTGGTTTTTTTAAATGATCTTTTGGATTTAATAAATTGTAATTGTTTAGCCTACGCTGACGATTTAAAGATATACTATAGGATATCGGACCTAGGTGATTGTATGAAGCTTCAGACAGATCTTGATGTCCTTCAAGAATGGTGTTTGAACAACAGAATGACACTCAATGTTAAAAAATGCCAGACAATTACATTCACGAATAAAGTGAATTATATTAAATTCGATTATAATATTAATGGATCAGTACTAAGGAGAGTGTCGGTAGTCCGTGACCTAGGGGTACTCTTCGATACATCACTATCTTTTCGCGATCATATAGATGGTATAGTGAGTAAGGCAAAAAAAATGCTTGGCTTTATAATCCGTACATCGAAACCTTTTCGCAACAATAGTAGCATTATTTTACTTTACAACGCACTAGTAAGGAGCTCCTTGGAATACTGTTCCTCTATTTGGTCTCCCTATTATTCAACTTATTCTAATAGTGTTGAATCTGTTCAGGCCCGTTTTGTTAGATATTTATGTGTGAAGAATGGGATCCGTAAAGCCATACCAGATTACAATGACAGGTTAAGGCACTTTAAAATGATTAGCTTAAGAGAGAGACGCAGCCATTCTGACTTACTAATACTTCATAAAATTATTAACGGTTTCATTGATGCACAATTGGTAAACTATTTTAACTTTAGGTCTAGCCAACGTAGTAAGCGTCATCATCGTATTTTTGAATTGCCTACATCCACCTTAAATACCACATTTAATAGCCCACTAACACGTATGGCAAGGCAATATAATGAAAGGTCCAACTTGACAGATTTTCCTATTGATATTTTCTCCATGAGTTTTGCTTCATACAGACGTTCCCTATTTAAACAGTGTGAAGAGTGCACATCTATGTAGCTCAAATTGTTTTTTTTTTGTTTTGTAGTGTTCTAGATTAAGTTCTACTAAACATACTTTTTATTGTTCTCTTTTGTCTCTAATATTTGTAAGTTTAATGTCATGCATACCTGTTATTTGCATGGTTACTGAAATGGCAATTTTTATTATGATTTTTTTTATTTGAGTTGTAAGTGGCTGTGCTGTTGGTGTGCTTATTATAAATAAATAAATAAATAAATAAATTACACCCAGACAAAGAACAAATGATCGTGCTCATCACACAAGCATTTGTCCTAGGTGGGAATCGAACCCACGACCTTGCGCATAGCAGTCAGGGCCACTGACCACTAGACCAACAGGCCTGCCTAAAATCAGTGATTGTTAACTAACATCCAAAGCATAACAAATCTAATATTTTATAATACCAAATCAACCAACCCAGAAGTTACTGCTAAACCACACAGCCACTAAATTCTACAAACTAATTGAGTGTTATCAATGCAATTCATAATCAATATTTCAGTGCATTTGAATAATATTGATAAAAATCAAAACAGCTAAATATTTGACAGCTATTTGCAGCGTTGCCAACTTTCTGAATGCAGTCTCTTAAACACTATTTTGAAAATAATAATAACCAAATTATACAGGGTGTTATAATCACTACATAGTATAAAACAAAGTCGCTTCCCTGTCTGTCTGTCCCTATATATGCTTAGATCTTTAAAACTGCGCAACGGATTTTGATGCGGTTTTTTTTAATAGATAGAGTGATTCAAGAGGAAGGTTTATATGTATAATACATGCATAATATAGTAGAGCAACTGATAATTTTAGAGGTTTCCAATGTGATGTCGTAAATAAACACATTTTTTTGCGCTTACATTGTAAACGCTGGCTGAACCCGTCGAGATAGATCAAAATAATGTACTACAGTATTGTACACCTTAAAATGGTCTACAAAAAAGTCCGCGATGGTATATGTCTATCTCTTAGGGATAACCCACAATAACCATTTTTATCCTATACTTTTTACGAGAAATAATGGCTAAATCAGTGTTTCTCCGTTGCACCCGTGCGAAGCCGGGGCGGGTCGCTAGTAGAATATATAAATCTATAAATAATGTATGAAAAGGGGACATCTAATCACCACTGGCTAGTTGGAACTGGCCCAAGAGTACTTCCTGTCCGTGACAGTTCAATTTTCCGTCGCGTCCGAGCAAAAGCAGGCCATGTACACTTATCATGATTTTTAGTAGGAATTCGGCAAATCTGAGTTTCATGTTGGTCGGTGAAGTTATTATATTCAAAGAGAAACTATGGTATGTTCTAAAAGTATATTATCTGTCTAGCGTTATCCCAACCATGTTGGGATCGGCTTCCAGTCTAACCGGATGCAGCTGAATACCAGTATTTTACATGGAGCGACTGCTTATCTGACCTCCAGAACCCAGTTAATAAATAAAAAATAAATAAAAAAGCTTTATTGACACAAAAATATTTTACAAAAATGATTTTGGTAAACAATAGGTACAATTCTGCATTTGAACACAATTCTTAGTTACTGGGTAATACGATAACCCTTGGTAAGACTGGTCGTCAGACTTTCGGGCTTCTGACGACCCATAACGACTGTCAAAGATCCACGAATGACAGCCGAGACCAACGGCTTAACGTGCTTTCCGAGGTACGGAGGGGTCTTGGTATGTAAAGATGGTCACCCATCCCCGGACCAACCACCGCAAGCGTAGCTTAACCTGTTCGATCGAACCGTGCGGCTGTTATTACTTAACCACAAGTTTCTAAAAGTATCTGATATAAGTGTTAACAAACTCTGTTCAAGTTAAATCTATGAAATTGGTGACACTTTCATTTGTGTTTAGAAGGATTCAAAATATCTCACTTTTTCCAACAATATTTTTTTGAATAACGTTATTAAATTGAAATTGAGAAATTGTAGTTATCTAATCAACCTCAATAATTGTCAAATGAAAAACATCTTTATGGTGATTTTAAATAAAAAAATATGGTTTCTGTATTCACATAATCAAACCAAAGTACTCAATTTGCTTAGCACTACAAATTGGCATTCACATATATGTTTTCTGATCATTTTTATTTCCATTTTTAGGGTTCCGTAGTCAACAAGGAACCCTTATAGTTTCGCCGTGTTCATCTGTCCGTCCGCAGCTTAGCTCAGAAACTCTTAGTACTAGACAGCTATACTTTGGCGTGGATATGCATATTAATCACGCCGACAAAGTGGTTAAACAAGGTCAGGTCTTGTACATGTACAGTGGGGATGTTTTTTTTTTCTTGTCTATCTCATAGTGTGGGATATCGTTGGATAGGTATTTCAAAAATATTGCGGGCTTATGTGAACAATTTTTCTATTCAGGGATCCGTTTGTGAAATATTAAGCTTTAAAGTGCTAATTTTTGTTAAGAGTCAAGTGACAGGAAGTACATGATTTTCAGCTGCAGTGTTAAGTTTGTTCTTGGGATAAATTCATTCCAACTTCGGAACCCTTCATTATGTGTGGTCTGACACGCACACACACACGGCCGGTTTTTTATTATATACTTTTGGAGCAGACTATAGCTAGGTTCACGCCTGTAATAATAAAATATTCCGCAACTTTGACACAACGCCATCTAGTCCCAATCTAAGCAGAGCTTGTGCTATGAGTACTAGACAACTGATAAACATACATATATATTTCTAAATACATACATATTATAGATAAATTTCACCCAGACAAAGAACAAATGATCGTGCTCATCACACAAACATTTGTCCTGGGTGGGAATCGAACCCACGACCTTAAGTATAGTAGTCAGGGCCACTGACCACTACACCAACCTCTGTTGGTGTAGTGGTCAGTGGCCCTGCCTAACCCTCATCTTTGCCTAACCCTCTGGTTAGGCAAAGATGTGTACTTATAGAAGGTACACTCACATTCCGCATATTATTTAAATTATTATTATTATTATTATTATTTGGTCCCATGTGGTACTTACCATCTACTCACCCCTGGAATTCAAAAAACAACAATTCTTTTCAAACAATGAACATTCACAACCTGGAAAGACAGAAGACTGAAATTCAGTTCAGATTTACCTACATGAAAGAGAAGCACTCTAGTCTTGAAATACTCTTTATGCCCGACGCGTTTGCAGCAAGTTCCGTAATTTTCAAAATACTCGACTTAGCAGCTAGACACGTGCTTCAGAATGTTACCTTGCACGTAAGTTGTGAAAACGCTAAGGTAGACATTTTGTAAGAGCTTTGTCATATCACTTAGTCTTACATAACATCTTATTTGTAAGGTGTGTGAAGACGCTGTGTGTACCTACCTACTTTAACTTTTTATTTTATTAAAGGTAGCATTCTTAGTTTCGGACAAAGTGACCAGCACCCTAATTGCGTAACACACTAAGGGCAAGATCTTGTGTGAATATATGTATATATTTAAACACGTACACTACTAAACGGGATCCTGCAAAAAACGGGATCTTGCCGTGGGAAAGAGCCCTAACAGTAAGAATCGCTTTCATTTTGACAGTCCACATTCAGTCAACATTCATTGCGTTATTTACGTTGCTGAGCAGACAATTTTTTCAAACATGTGAAGCAATGGATTTGCAATATCTTTCAAAAGTATTCTGATTGTGATTGATAATTTGCTTACACAAATAGAGTGCTGGATTCATTGCTATCACGTGTAATTTTGACCGGCAACCAAACTTAACCTAATGTAAAAACTACATAACCTCCCGGAATAAGTTCTCTAAATGATTGTGGAAAACTGCATTTATATGTTTTGTGCGAGTCGTAGGACGTGGGTTCGAACCCAGACAGGCGCTTTGCTTTGTATAGATCATTTCATCACCACTGTTCTCAAAACGGTGAAGGAAAACATAATGAGGAAACCGGCATGTTCTAGATACAAAAATTCTAAGACATGTGACATCTGCCAACCTGTACTGGGCCCGTGTAATGGATCAAAGCCCACTTCCTCTCGAAGACAGGAGGCGTGTGTCCCAGCAGTGGGATCGTTAAAGACTGATTATGTAAGCGGAGGGGCCCGTGGCTAAATAATAACAACCGCACAGGTCGATCGATTAGGTTAAGCTACGCTTGCCGCGGTTGGTCTGTGGATGGGTGACCATCTTTACATACCGAGACCCCTCCGTGCCTCGGAAAGCACGTTAAGCCGTTGGTCCCGGCTGTCATTCGTAGATCTTTGACAGTCGTTACGGTTAATTAGAAGCCCGAAAGTGACAACCAGTCTTACCTAGGGGTATCGTATTACCCAGTAACTGGGTCGTGGAGGTCAGATAGGCAGTCGCTCCATGTAAAATACTGGTATTCAGCTGCATCCGGTTAGACTGGAAGCCGACCCCAACATAGTTGGGAAAAGGCTAGGCAGATGATGATGTAAGCGGTTACAAAGAAAGATGACGATTTTTATTTAATTTGCGACACAGTTATTTTTAAGACATTAATTGAAGCGTCCCTTACTTTCATATTAAAACGTAAATTCGTTACGTAAATAATTTTACGAACGAAAGAACCATTCGGGTACCTTTATAAATTGCTTATCTAGACGATACCTATATTTCCTGCCAAGCGGCCACTTTATTTCAACAAGGAGAGATTTAAATGAAGATTTTTGCTTGAACCGTTTTTAAATTAAAATCTGCTTTAAGGTCATCGATTTAGGCTTATGGCTAAGTTAAAATAGCCGCCCGGTTCGATCGATCAGGTTAAGCTACGCTTGCCGCGGTTGGTCCGTGGATGGGTGACCATCTTTACATACAAACTCCCCTCCATGCCTCGGCAAGTACATTAAGCCATCAGTTGCGGCTGTCATTCGTGGATCATTGACAGTCGTTTCGGGTAGTCAGAATCCCGAAACTAACTAGTTTTACCAAGAGGTATCGTATTACCCACTCACTGGGTTGTGGAGGTCAGATAGGTAGTCGCTCCATGTAAAATACTGGTATTCAGCTGCATCCGGTTAGACTGGAAGCCGTCCCCAACATGGTTGGGAACAGGCTAGGCAGATAATGATGACGATTTAGTTAGGAACTGAGATTTTTTTTTTAAAGCATGTTGCCCCACACCCTAGTGTAGGGCAACATGTTTGAAAAAAAAAATCTCTCCTGTATTGTGGGTGCGTTTACAAACATTTAAACTCACATACACAAACAGCCAGACCCGGAACAACTACTTTTAAGTCATACAAATATTTCTTCCAGAAAAAAAAAATCAAAATCAAAAGTCATTTATTCAAACAAAATTACAAAAGACAGTCCCCCAAAACGCCCGCCCTTCACCACCTTTCTTATTTCCATCCATACCATCGTGCGTGATTTCCGTGCGGGAATAAAGGACTCAAATATGTTAGTAACAACAATATTTCTTAACAACTGTGTATGTTAGTAAACTTAACCTCCACTGCGAATCAATAGAATTAAAATATACAGTTAAATGTACAGTACAGAAATATATTTTTCTTATTTTTATTTTTAATTACTTTCTATGTTCAGCTAGAATCATACTTATTTCTGTGGAAAACTAGACTTACCAGATTTTTTATGTCCATAGACATAGCAAATAATAATTACGTCACACAAGGTGACGTCATTACTGCGTTCGAGAGGTAGTTGACGAAAATCAGTGCTGTTGACAATAGGTTCGTCTCAAGTCACAGAATTTTGCCGAGCAACAACGTGTTCTTGCACAGATGCGACTCACGGCTCAATTGTTCTTATTTAGTTGTTTGTTTGTTACAAAATTAGTTAATTTTCCACTGTACAATCGGCGTTTTGTTTTTGTTTTGATTGTTTGTTGTCATTGCCAGTGTCGCAGTACAGATTAATATGTATTGTCTATGGTCCCTAGCCCTGACATCAAGCAATAAACAAAACTGTCAACCTTTTACTGCTTGAGTACGAGGTTTTTGGGTACCTTGTATGTGTGTATTTTATGTTTTTTTTTTTTTTTTTTTTTAATTTGCGTTTGGTTTGTGCAGAATAAACATTTTTTCCTTTCTTTCTTTTTTTTAATCGCGTAGGATAACTCAGAACTCTAGAGATTTTTCACATTCGAAGGTAAGAGATAAAAAAATTACTAGTCGATTAGGTTAAGCTACGCTTGCCGCGGTTGGAAATTATTTTTAAACCATCCAATGATGGTTTAAAAATAATTTCCTTCAAACATTGGTCAGGGGCGAGTTACCGTGGCACCCACCACACATGGTTTAAATCGTATGACATTTCGCGTGACACATCCATTTTCGTCGAATGCCAATCTATTCTGTAAAAATCTCATCGCGAATACTTAGGTGAAGTGAGCTTGAAGCTTAAGTTTTTACGGTGACATTTTTACAAAATAGAACTGTAGGTGGAATGACAGTTCATCTCAAGCTCACTTCACCTAAGTTTTTGTGTTTTGAAATTTACAAAATTTAACGGTAGGTGTAATGACAGTTCATCTCAAGCTCACTTCACCTAAGTTTTTGTGGTGAGAAATTTCCAAATTCAACGGTAGGTGTAATGAGAGTACACCTCAAGCTCACTTCACCTAAGTTTTTATGGTGAGATTTTTACAAAATAGAACGGCAGATGGAATGACAGTTCACTCAAACTCATTTCACCAAAGTTTTTATGGAGATATTTTTCCAGAATAAGCCGGCTACTGTAAGAATGTATGGCAGTCCCAACGATTACGGAAAAGCCCTATAATGGGAAAGAAAACTGCCAAATAACTCCCGCGTAGATGCCGTTAAGTGTTTATTATTACTTTTATTCAGCTGCCAATGGAGGTCTTCGTTAAAAAAATAGCTGCGAGATGGCGCGAAAGCTACGGTTTCTTAGAAGAGCCGTGGCCGCAACTTAACCGCCATTACGAAAATAATGGCACCTGCATGGAGAGAAAAATCTTAGAAAAATGACTGTGCTGTCTCATAACCTCAGTGCATTTATTTATTGGACACGATATTTATTTATTTATCCTCCTAGTGGAACGCCATACAGCAATTACACCAACGGAGCAAAGAATTACTTAATGTGCTGCTTCCCATCCATCCTGTGCGCGGTGGACATCGAACGGGCAGCGATGGAACACGCACGCTCACACAGCGTTAGCTCAATAGTGCCAGTTCTCCATCCAAATCGCGCACATTCTTTGCGATTTTTTTGAGATACAATAAATTTTTCAAAATAAATACATTAAAATTGTAAAAACGGAAAATGTTGGTGTGTCGTCCCGATTGACAGATGTCAGATGAAGTGAAAAAATTAATTTGAGTGGTAATGGAAAAATTACCATGCTAGCACAGTAAAAATTCTTATGCTGTACAGTAAAATTTATTGGACAAATAGTGTATTTTTCCCAATCTCACTCAGAAAATTTGCTGCAGATCTATGTCACTTGCACTCACTTTACAGTGACGAGCACAGTAATTTTTCTAAGAATTTTCTCTCCGTGTGGGTTAAACATTACGGTGTCAAAAATGGACTCTAGGGAAACACACAGCTTACTTTCATAAGTAACGTTTCAATAACGTCAATTGACAGTAAATTGCGGGCGCTATGTGGCGGCCACCTCAGTCTTAGAAAACCATAGCTTTAGTGTTTTTGTCTTCTTGCTAATTGGCAGCTTTTCATTTAAGACCACTTTGACAAGTGACAAACACTCTCGCGGCAAAGCTTCCAGCAAACAGTCCCAGAACAACAACAACATCATACATTAAAGTATTATTACAACAAAATCCCACAAAAGTAAAATAAACAAACAACCACAAAGTATTTTCACAACGTCCAGTCCAGGGCTTAGAAAAGAAAATAAACAGAATAAAAAACAAATATACATCGAACTGAATGAATACTTTGTAAAACGCGCCGTTACTGTGGCCTCACAATTCCATTGTTTCATAGTCACCGTCGCTTTCTAGTCTGTAGCAAAGAATAAAAATGCATAGATGCGAAACTCCGCTTCAACATTCGAGCGGCTATTTATAATCGTTTAGTAAGTTCCACCTTCTGATCCATAGTTCTTTTAATTGAACAGACAGCTGTGCTGCTGAGGAGTTTGTTGCGCCACTGCTTCTGCCCAGCAAAGCACTAGGAAGTGGTGAAGGGTCGTTTTGGAGGACTGTCTTAATATGTAATTTTGACATAAATAATTTTTGATTTTGAATCGCCTCTGAAATGAATAAAATCCGGAAATTCAGAAGGTTTTTGAAGATGGTCTAACGCTCTTAGCGTGGCGACAAAGTCCATAACGCCACATGTGAACTACGCACAACGTATAACGTGTCGTATCGTGATGTCAGTACGTGATGCACATTTTCCCCCGACTTTTCCTTTTTTGTGTTTTTTTCTTTGCGTCATAACTTAACGCAAATAAACGTATTATCTTCATTTTTCATTCTTTATCTATGGTCTGTTTCAAATGTATCTGATGAAAATGTAAACAAATGGATTAGAAAACGTACCTGTGGATAGTAATTTGTAGTGCTACTTACAAATTAAGTGATTTGACTTAATTATTTGAATATCTGCCGGTCGATTCTGTAAAAATATCACCGTGAAATTATAAGTGAAGTGAGCACTTAATAGTGTTAATCCCTAGCGATGAATGTATTACCAATTCCCTTTAGTAAGTAATTACGTAAAAAACTTAGAATCAGAATCAAAATATTTATTTGTGAAACATAGGTAAGTATTTACATAAAGGTCTTAGATTAATAAAAAAAAAAACAACCGACTTTCAAAAAAGACACTACAAAGTGAAAAATAACTTTCATTTCGGAAGTCGGTTACGTTGGGTTCACATTTTTGTTGTTTGCCACCGACTTCCGAAATTAAAGTTATTTTTCACTATGTAGTGTATTTTTTGGAAGTCAGTTGATTTTTTTTTTGTGAAAAGTTTTATTTTTCACTTTTACGTGGTACTATTTTAGTACTATTACTTGTTCTTGCAAAGTTAACAAAATTTAAATGGGACCACTGAGGCATCGGCATACCCTATCCATTAAAAATGTTTACAATCGATTTACAATTGCCGGAGATATCGCGTAACATACATACAAAAAAATGCAGTAGAATTGAGAACCTCTTCCTTTTTGAAGTAGGTTAATTATATAAAGATACGGCACTTATTGCCACTATGACAATTCTACTAAGCCACCACTGAAAAGTCATAGGAAAACAAACGACACAATTTCGTTTACTTGAATTTTTACCAGTAATTTTGGTTTAAAAACCAAACTGCTGATCCTATTTTGATGAAATATCTGTAGGACTAATCTGAAAGTATATCCTTTCAAATAAAAAGAGAATTTTGCAAATCAGCTAATAATTAACGGAGTTCTGAGGTAACAAACACAAAAACAACCGAATTTATAACCTCCCCCTTTTTTTGAAGTCGGTCAAAAGTTTAAACAGACCAGGGTTTGTTTACACTTTGATCAGATAGTTTGGAACAAACTCTATATTAAGTTTTTATACGAGTATTTATTTAATCTTTGCCTGTAGCCGCACCAGTCCGTGAATACCATAAACGAACAGCAGGAGCAGTGTTACTAAGTTAATTAAAAAGTGCGAGTTGATGTAATGAGGCTCCGTGAAATAAGTTGCTCTTGTTTCGTGTTAATTAAGATATTGGCGCCGATTTCCTTGTTCATAAACTAAACTAAATTTAAGTTCAGTGCATCTTTTTCTTTCTATTTCATTAAGCAGAGGACAGAAGATAAATATTAGTTTAGTTCTGTCAAATTAAAGATACTCCATAGACAAGATGAGACGTGATAAAAAAATTAACTCCTAAAAATACATCAATTAATTCAGGCACTGACTAATTTGACAGGACTAAACTCATATTTATCTTCTGTCGATTCTTCGGTGGATTGTTCGAATCACATTACATCAAAATTAACATTGGAATCCTATTGACTTCAGATTGGAATTACAATTAGTACAATGTAATGTATTTATTTATCCACCTACTGGAACGACATACAGCAATTACACCAACGACGGAGCAAAAAATTACCTTATGTGCTGCTTTCCATCCATCCTGTGCGTGGTTGACATCGAACGGGCGACGATGGAACACGCACGCTCACACAGCGTCAGCTCCATAGTGCCATCACTCCATCCAAATTGCGCACATTCTTTGCGATTTTTTGAAACACAATTAATTTTTCAAAATAAATGCATTAAAATTGTAAAAACTGAAAATTTTGATGTCTCGTCCTGCTTGACAGATGTCAGCTGAGTGATAAAGAATAAGGCCCCAGGACTCGTCTGCTCCACCGGCCATTGGTCCTTCAACAAACATGCACCTAGAATAAAATTACTATACCACAATAGATAAAAGAATAAACAATAAAAGTAGGTACGTTTTGCTACAATTTCGTCGTAATTAAATAAATCAAACAATTTTAATCCTAATTGTTGAAAGATCTACAAAATGCCAATCCTGGACGTCGTTAGATCGTTAAGCCGAGTCAGCATTTTAGCAACCCATAGCCGACTACTGCCTAAATAGGATTAGAGTAGGAAAATGTTCGGTAAATTCTCGGTAGCAACTGATATCCTTTTATAAATTACCTGAGGCCCGTTGTACATACACGTTTTTGCCGTGAAAAACTACGGTTGATTCGCCGTGTGTAAATCCTAACTAGAATGTCAAGTTATTTATTGTGTCGGAGTGGTGCTATTTAAAGGCCATTATAACCAATAGCTTTTAAATAGCTGGGAGATTAATAAACTACCAAAAAAAAAGAAGAAAAAAAAAAGAGAGACCGAAAGAAAGAGTTACCGTGGCCCCTGGCACAGGCAACTGAAGGAACACGGGTGGGTTTTAGTCAGTAAAAGTCTGACACATAACTTCTCAAACATAACTTCTCCCGGCGGAGCGGGGCCCTCCCGCTCCGCCCGGAGTGGGAGAACTTATTTGATAATTTCCCACCCAAAAAAAAAAGGCTTACAGAAATTTAGTCAGAATATTGACGTTGTTTTTTTTTCTATTTTTTTCAAGATTAAAATCCCACAAAATAGTAATGTATTGACAATTAAAATAATAGCTTTAAAATTATAGAAAATGATCAATAGAAAAAACATAAAAAATATTATTCAAATCTCTTGGCCAATCCCTAGTATCAGATGGGATGACACTGACAGCTCACTCCACGCTCACTTCACCCAAGTGCTCGCGGTGAGATGGTTACAGAATCGCACTACTGTTTTGTATTCTGAGAGCCGCACATAAATGCTCCAAAAATTAAACAACTTCATTCCCAGACACTTAGTTTAATGACGCAACCAAAGATTTAAATCGTTTGATTCGCCCTACCGCGTCAAAAAAAAGTCGCGCTTCTGACAAAATATAGTGACGTTTCGTTCTGACACTATGACATACACAATGACGCAGTAACTTGACTTGATTGTCATGGAAACGCTTATTTACAATATCTTAGCTCACTCTTCTGTTATATGTTCACTTTTCGCGTGAATAAGTACGGTGAGGGCAAATCTAGTTATTTAAATCTATGGACACAGCAAATTTTATTTCTAAACAGCCCTATTCACTGAAACCTCGTAAAAACCTAACGTCAACCTACGTTGAAAGGTCGTACAAAAACCTAAATTAAGACTCCCAGGCATTCTTGTTTATCTCCAGTTCAGTCCCAACTCATTAAAACCTTATCTAACCGATCCTCACCTAACATAAACCAGGCTTAGACAAACAAAAGTAAGGGCACAAAAGGTTGGCTCAAATAAATCTCCAGACAAGAAAAAAGAAGTTGCTTAAGCTTGAAGAATAACTTCATAAGACTGTATCCCTCACAAATACTAAAACAACTGGTTTAGTATATGTTGGTGCAAGTAAGGAACTTATACTAACTTCTAATCACGAATTACTCTTGCTGAGGTTGGGCCATGGATGGGTGACTATCGATTAAGTAACGAGACTCCACTGTATTTAACTAAAGCTGTTGGTCACGGCTGTCATTTGTAGATGATATCCGTAACGGGTAATCAGAAGTCCGAAAGTCTGACAACAAGTTTTATCAAGGAAGTGTCGTCTTACCCAGTAACAGTGTTGCAGAGATAAGATAAGCAGTTGATCCATGTAAAATACTGATATTTGGGGGTCAATCGCCTCGAGGAAGCAAGTATACGTCAAGTTGGTCTAAATTGACGATCATTCAGATTTACCTAACTCGTCAGGGTGGTAAATGGGAACAGTGAAGTGCGTTACGAGTAACATGCACGAATCAATGTGAAGTATTAGCGTCAGCAATGCCCGGATCAATGTGAAGTGTTATAGCTTCAGCATGCACGGATCAATGTGAAGTGTTATAGCTTCAGCATGACCGGATCAATTTGAAGTGTTATAGCGTCAGCATGCACGGATCAATGTGAAGTGCTATAGCGTCAGCATGAACGGATCAATGTGAAGTGGTATAGCGTCAGCATGAACGGATCAATGTGAAGTGTTATAGCATCAGCATGAACGGATCAATGTGAAGTGTTATAGCGTCAGCATGCACGGATCAATGTGAAGTGTTATAGCATCAGCATGAACGAATCAATGTGAAGTGCTATAGCATCAGCATGAACGGATCAATGTGAAGTGCTATAGCGTCAGCATGAACGGATCAATGTGAAGTGTTATAGCTTCAGCATGCACGGATCAATGTGAAGTGTTATAGCATCAGCATGAACGGATCAATGTGAAGTGTTATAGCTTCAGCATGCACGGATCAATGTGAAGTGTTATAGCTTCAGCATGAACGGATCAATGTGAAGTGTTATAGCGTCAGCATGCACGGATCAATGTGAAATTTTATAGCGTCAGCAATGCACGGATCAAGTTATATGAACAATATGAACAGATGATTTATTAGATCACAGTGTTTTTCAGATCTAGACTTTATTGAGAATTGCTGAGTCAGTGAGGGAATTATAAATAAATAATTATAATGTTTTCAATAAATAGCTGGATGAGAGTCTTTCGGCTCGAATGTTGATGATGCTGATAATGAATAAATAGTTAAGAGGATAACGGATTTAGTCTTGTACAAAACATACAAAGTAATTTTTTTACTAATAAATGTAACGTCTTTAAAATGCAAAAAAAAACTGACGTTGACTTTACGTAAATTGCAGATTACCAACAATTTACGTAAAATAAACATCAAAAACAAATTTGGTATCGTTTTGAAAAGCGTTAATAAAAAGAAAAAGAAAGAATGAAAATATGTTTATTTGCGGGAAACATGAGCAAGCATAAAAATAACACAAATACAAAAAAAAAATAACAAGTTGGGAGAAAACATGCGTCACATCCACGCAAAACGGCCATTTTATAATCAGTGTTCTCATGGTATTAATAACGTAATCATTTAACAAATGAGTGATAAAGCGTCAGTAATATTTTCAGGCCTCGTCCCCGCTATCATTTCTGTCTAGGCAGTGGCCCCAACACTTTAAGATTCCCGGCACGTGCTTCCCTCCGTGTCTAATGACCATACGCATTAGTGAGCGTCCATTTTTGCCGTCATCACATTATAGTCACGTGATCCGTATTCGAGTAATTAGTTGTGTGTTTAAGTATATTTTTGTGCAGCGGTGGTAACCCAGTGTCTTACGAGTGGTAGTGGGCAGGGCACATTGCTCGTAGAACGGATGGCTGTTGGCGCCGAAAGGTTCTTGAGTGACGAATGTATAACGGAAGGTGCAGCGTTGGAAAGCCTCCCCTCATAAGGTTGACCGAAGACCTTGTGAAGGCTGCAAGATACGAGAAACACGAACTGGCCAAAGTGACGTCGCTTGGGACAGGTTTATCTTATGAGAGGCTTCCAGTCTAACTGAATGCAGCTGAGTACCAGTAATTTACATAGAGCGACTGCCTATCTGACCTCTGCAACCCAGCTGCTGGGTAACACGATACCCCTTGGTAAGACTGGTTGTCAGACTTCCGGGCTTCTGACTACCCGTAACGACTGTTAAAGATCCACGAATGACAGCCGGGACCAATGGCTTAACGTGCTTTCCGAGGCACGAAGGGTCTTGGTATGTAAAGATTGTCTCTCATTCACGGACCAACCGTGGCAAGCGTAGCTGAATCTGATCAATCCTTAGCCACAAGCACCTCTCAAAAAAAAAATGGTCTAAAATTGGATACATATTCTTCCTAATTTTTCTCAAAGGTCGCGTAAAGATTCTATCTAAATAAAATGCCTGATCAATATCATAAATCTTTCTTAAACTTCTTCGAACGAGGCTGTGTTATTGCATTTAAAATGAGGCTCTTATATTGTTTACGGAGGGGTCTGTTAGCTTATTAGTATTGGTGTTTCGGCTAGAAAGTCGGAGTTTGGGAATAACTTGTCGTGTATAAGGTGTTACTAGGTAGCCGAAGTTTGGTTATTGGAAAATATTTTGTTCCGTACCCGATAGATTTCACCTGTACCTGCAGCATAGAAAAAATTCGAAGACATGTGACAACTACCAATCCGCACTGGCCCTGCGTGGCAGATAACAGGTCATTTCCTCTCGACGAAAGGAAGCCTGTGTCCCAGCAGTGGGAACATCATAGGCTGATTTTGGAATCAATGTATTTTGTTACTTTGCAAGACAAATAAGAAAGTCGGTGAAGCGTGAGTAAGCCCTGCAAGATGGACCAATGACACGGTAAAGGTCGTGGGAATCCGCTGAAGGCGGGAAGTTAAGGACTGGTCAGTGCTCATATACACGAGCGCTACGTGCCAACGCTAGAGGCAACTGCAGCCACCGATACTGCTCGACGTCAGCCACGTTGACAACTGGCGTGTGGCGCTTTTGTGTGTAAATGAGCATTAATTGTGACGATGCTAGGGGAGTGCGATCCAACCTATCCGTTGTTGCCCTCCCCCAGCGACGCCCTAAGCCGAGGTCCGTACCCCACAGAGGGTGCCCTTAGCGTGAAGTTGCTTAGTTTTTTAAGATTTTTAAGCCCTGGCTGGAGGCCTCAATTTATTGAGGCACCCGCAGACAAGCCCGATTAAGGTGCCAAAGGTTGACCCGCAAGATGCCGTGTACAAAAAAAAAATGCTAGAGGAAAAGGTAATTTCCAGAAGTGGCCGTCTTTTGGTTAATTAATAATAAGTGTGTCTGTGATTATGTGTTAGACTATCGGATATCTAGAAAATAATATGCTTGCCCGGCGGTTTGTTAGTTCCAGATAACTAGTATTTACGGGTACGTCATTAATGCGTAATCACATTGGCATGTCTAACGTTTGTGACACACTGTTTGAAAGTTCTGCTGACTTCTGTATGATCAGGTTAAGCCAGGGAAATCTCAACCAATGTATGAGATGATGATATCCTTTCTTTGGTATTGGTCGTTGAGACGTTGACATCCTTAAGTTCTGAGTTGAGCTATACGACTACTGCCAAAGGTTGGCATTAACTGGACAGGTCCAGGGTGTGTGGTGTAATCTGCCCAGGATTATTTCTGCATTTTAAAACAGACTTTGACCGTTGAGTTTGCCTATTTTTGTCAGGGGAGTCAGATAGGAAATGACGATTCCATCTAGCTTCTTTTTTATATTTTAATATGACGTAAAAGCCAATCCAATATCCTATCGACAGAATAAGCATTTTCATTTCATTTCACTTCGACGGGATGGTTTTTCTTCACGAATTTTGAGTTGTTCTCAATGTAAAAGTTATTCAAGCTAAGTTAGGAGTACGTTTAAAATTGTTTTTTTTTTATGGAGTAGAGACTGGAAGAAACTTTACGGTTACTCTTTTAAAAATAACTGTTTTTCATAATATTTTCAAATGACACTGTTAACAGTTATCCGCTCCGGTGTCGAGAAATCTCCTTTGTCGGTAACAATAGAAAAATGAATCGTGTCTCGTTAGTGACAGTTGAGCTTATAAGGGAGGTCAGTGTATATAGTTTCAATAAGTACTAGGTACTTAACAAAATATATAATAATCATATCTAAGACCCGACATTTAGATGTTGGGTTTTTAACAGGGACCGTTCCTCCATTTCTCTTATAACACCATGCCGATTTAGGGAAAAGGTCCCTTAATGTCGCGTAGTGTAATAGGGTTATAGACATAAGTATGTTCAAGCCACCCATGTCCTAGCCAATTAAAACAAAAAAACCTTCATCCGTTTTTCATCCATGTAGTGTTCATTCGCCCACACCATGTGTACTTATATAAATCGCAAAGAGATTCCTTGAGAGAGAAAATAAATAATTCATGACACTATCCACTTCAAAGGGCGATCGCTGGCACGAGGCATGTTTTTAATATATAATTATCTTTATCCCTGTATAAGAATGGTAGACAGATGTTTAGCTACATGTTTAATTTATGGAGCAGGTTCTTGTGTAGATAAAAGGATTACTGTAAGGGCCCAACCACACGTATTACAACCACATCCACATCATAAAGCCAACACGTAGTCAGGTGCTAATTTGTATGAAAATAAACAGGTTATTCACACGGACCACATTTGGCCATCAAAATCAACTGTGTGAGCGATACCGACCACAGCATGGCCATGTCACAGGCACAACGCAATCACCAGCGAGACCGCGCCCTAGCACGAGTAGCCGGCCACATCACAAACATAACGTCGCGTCGACGCGACGACAATATATTTGTTGATAAAAGGCGTTCTTCCTCTACGAAAACCGGAGTTCTTCTGTCTGTCTGCGAAATCGCATGCCATTTAGCTCGATTCTCGGCAACTCTCATCCAGCTGCTACCGGCCACCCTGCGAAGATCGTCGCTCCACCTAGCGTGAGGGCGTACCTACGTTTGCCGATTTGCAGGCTTCACTCTAGAACACGTCTACCCCAACGGTCATCGGTTCTACGGCTAATATGGCCGGCCCGTTGCCACTCCAGCTTGCTTATTCTGTGAGCTATGTTGACAACTTTTATTCTCTGCCGGATCACCTCATAAAGAAAAAAATCTAGACTACCTAATATAAAACCTCCGCTTTTTTAAGTCAACTAAAAAGAGCACAACTCTCGAGTAGAAGAAAATTATGTAGAAAATTAAATTTTTGAAAATATTATAAAAAGAAAATTCTCAATGATTAGCTTGTTATTTTAAAAGGAAACGTATTTACAATAAATTGAGGGCTTAATACATTCACTTGAACGAATGGAAATAAGGTTGCTAATGTATTTTTAAGTAACCTTCCGTAATTCGAGCTTTATCAATATTCCTAATCAAATGAAGTCCAAATTTACATTTAAAAATCGGATCCATTTAAAAGCAATTCAGTTGAGTGCGCGAATAAGGCAGAGTATGCAGATACGACAAAGTAACGTGGATAAGGATACGATATTTAATGATGTTTATGGTTGATAGAAAGCTGATTTTAAGCATGATTCCTCCATAGAAAAGGGACGATCTTCCGACCAGACGGGTGTCGTGTCTGGTGGGCAACTGCCCGACGAATGATGTCGGGGTGTTGTATTATGTACAGACGCCAGCACATCAAGCTACCCGAAACTGTTAGATTTTCCCAATCAACTTGGAACCTTATGCTTTAGCGCTAAAGTTGAAAATCTATTAAAGAAATCTGACAGATTGTAGTAGCTTGATGTGCTGGCGTCTGTACATATATTCTAATTGCGACTAAACTCTGCTTGCGCGATGTAGGATTTTGCGTGACGTCGGGTGATGCGTAGTTCCCTTGTGGCAATGCCGCCACATAATGCAACAGAAAAAAAAACAGGTACCTATACTTTTAAATGTGCTATATTTTATATTTTGTACAAGATCACGTGTTATCGCATGGAATAAGTAAGTAATATTTTATCACTAGTGTAAAACACATAGGGGGGCAGAGATATTGACGGGCAACCTTTTACCATGAATTCAGTGCATAATTCTGAAACCCTCTGCCTGAATATTTGTCGTCAGAATCATTCACTGAATCCATCGTTACAATTTGCGCTTCGATGTCCCGCCACCCTGTATTGTTTTCTGCACGTTAGAGGAAATGATGGACGCTACTGAAGGTGCCAAATTCGTTTCCAAAATCTGCAGTGTGATTCTCTAACCATCTCACCGTGAAAACTTAGGTGAAGTGAGCGTGGAGTGAGCTGTCAGCGTCATCCCACCTGATACTAGTATCAGGTAGACTGACCAAGCATACATTTACAATCATTATCGAGATTTTCATAATATTTTTTATGCTAATTCTATTGATAATTTTATATAATTTCAACGCTAGTATTTTAGTGGTCAAAGTGATCAAAACATTACTATTTTGTGGTATTTTAAAATAAAATAGCAAAACAGCAACTCAGTCAGGATCTCAATCTTGTTTTTCTTTTTCTTTTTTTTTTCTTAGACTAGTCCTGACGAGTCGAATAGAATAAGCATAAAAATATTATTAAAAACTCGATTTTGATTGTAAAATTTTGCTGACAGCTCACTCCATGCAAGTTTTCACGGTGAGATTTTTACAGAATCGACCGGCTGGGCTGACTATTTTTAGGTTGCCATCGACGCGCTTAGAAGAAGAGTTATTAAAGTACTTAGCGCCCGGGAGAGGCGCCCCCGCGCCCCCGAAACGACCACGCAGAGTGGTGTTAAGGGCGCAGGAATCCGATGGAAGCGGGAAGCACAAACCCGTTGAAGTGGCGGTGCTTGGGGGCCTATGTCCAGCTATCGACATCTTTCGTCTGAAATGATAATGATGATGACAGTGGTAAATAAGTCTTCGACCATCATCATAATCCGCACGTAAACGTTAGATAAACGGCCGTATTCATAGACTACCATTTCAAGCAAATACACATTACGGAGTGACGGTTCAGTGTCACAGAGTTCCGGTAAGCATTGTTAGTCCGACAGAGATTTATTGGCCGACCCCAGGCCGGGGCATTCGGAAATCATCCGACATTTAGTGCTAAATGGGTAGCTATATCTTAGGGTGGCGCGGTTTTTTGTCCGACAGCGCAACATTGACAGGGTTATATTTTTTACGCGTAGGTATTTTATACATATATCTTTATACGTGGGATTCTTGATACAGTATTTTTATCTCACGAAGCGACGTGCACTTTACTTGTGGTAACCAAGTGTACAAACACGCTGTGAATATGTACATACGTGACATTGTTGATTCACAGTCGGTTTATTTTTTACTTTTTATGTACAGACGTCAGCACATCGAGCTACTTCAATCTGTCAAATTTCTTTAATAAATTTTCAACGTTATCGCTAAAGCATAAGGTTCAAGTTGATTGGGAAAATTTTACAGTTTTGGATAGCTTTATGTGCTGGCGTCTGTACCAATTTGCAGTCTCAGTAACCATAGTTATCTAGTTGATGATGAATTTAAATCTTTTTCTTCATCTTGTGATCCGAAAAGCTTTTTTTTTTCTAGTGAACCTTGAAAAGACATCCGGGCTTTGGGGATATGATTGGGGAGGGTGGGATTTTAGCTCACTTAAATCCAGATGATCACCATCAGCACATGAAACAGTACCATTACCTCTCAAAAGATCAATCCGAAACCCCCTCTATTCAACGCTTGTTAGGAGACATCACTAGGGAAACTGTAAAGGCGTCTCCCCAATACCTAACTGTGCAAGTGTGCGACGCATATGACCACTGTGTGGCGTCTTTTCTGAGCTCACTCAACGGGCCGACAGTCCTAGCTCTTAGCGCTCGCACACACAGACTTTTTGTGCGTGTCTATTGAGGTCTGCATTTCCTTTGGGATTGCCTTAAGCAAAAGCAAAACCGACAGAACAATAATTCTAGTGAAATCATCATTCATCATCAGTGACATTATCATCTGGAAATTCCGTAAATTCAGTTATTCATCTTAAGCCCTCCGAAATCATTATTTGAACTGAAAAGTTTACAAATCTCCCAGACTGTCCCAGACTTTCTGCTATCGAAGAGTTTGTAGAGATATATTTTGAGGTTCGAAGTAATTTCGTGCAATAAATCTCAGCAACGAACGAGTTTGAAAACTCATTACACGGTTTCGGCAACTCAAAATGTTACGATTGGGAAGAAAATGTATTAACATTCGCCAAGAAACAATTCCTTTCCTGTGTTTTAAGCTATAACTTATAGCAAATCGCTAATACTTGCTTGATAAATATTGGAACATGATTAGTGCTTTTGTGCCTGTTCTAAACATAAAAAATTAAAAATATTTTATGTGTTTTTTTTTTTGAGGTCATCGATCGCTGTTAGTGCTGTTACTTAAAGTATGAGTTGAGAAAAACTGTATTCTTACATTTTATTTATTTAGGGACAACAAAAGGCAGTGTAATAATAAGTAACAAAGGTTAGAACTTAATAATAGAGGTAACAAATACACTACTCAAAACGTTATCCACATATTACTAAACAGATCTACTAGTTGTTAGAAAGAACGATTTAAAAATAAACACAATAAAAGTAAACATTACTTAATTATTAGGGTTCTAATCACTTAAAGTAGTAACAATTTAAACAAGTACGCTGGACTTCATACTATCGATGACAAAACGAAGACATTTGATTTTCGCCATTTTGGCGCTGATAGCAACGTGAACGTCCGTGGAACTAATATTTTTGATAGTGAGTTTTACAAATTGCGCATACTCTCATGATAAAAATTTTGACATACAATATTTCTTATTCCACGATTTAGTACTAAATCATCAGAGACTTACCAAAAAACAAGACAAAGGCCATTTGCAACAATATGTCAGTTTTGAACCTTTTTAAAAGGAACCTTTTCAAAAGGATCAAAACTGTTTTATGGTCAACCCCTTACTCTTTAGCTATATCGGAACTACTAATACGTCGTTTGTTAAACTTTTTTCAAAATTGGCATCGACTTTTTCCGTAACAGGGCGCCCAGAGCGAGCTGTATCTTTGACATCAAAATTCCCGGACTAAAAACGCTTGAACCAACTATGTGCTACTCTTACGGACACTGCGTAAGTCCATAAACATCACACATTTTTTTCTCGGTTTGTGTCCCATTTTTCCCTTTTATGTAATATAACTTCAAAATGTATCGAATTTCTTTGTTAAATTCACTCATTTTGGCGGAAAGAAAAACAATTGAAATGTGGCGGGAAATTGTTTTTACTTTAATGGTATCAAAACCAGCCAGATACAAACAGTACAGCCAAAGAGATTTTACTACAACTTTATAAAACTTTGTCACCATCTCATCTCAGAGACAAACAATGTTAAAACTTGTCAAAATGTAGGGAAATCAGAGATATTTTTGACAGATCGAGACTGAGATCAGACTGCAATGAATGTAACGTTGTATGACGAATGTGTGTCGTTCTTAAAATTACGAAAATTGCTCTTATGATTTATGGACGTATAAAAAGCAAAAGAAGTAATAATATGTAGGATCGTAGCAGGTGGCGTTCTGTAGTTTCTGCCTACCCTCATCAGAAGGCGTGACTTTATGTATGTAAGAGCATATATGTATTTGAATCGTAAATACTATGCAGTTGCTATTCACGAACGCACGTCATCAACGTCATGTGTCACTTTTATGTCCTGACATTGACATTGGTTTAAATTGCAATAATTGACACGCGCTCGAGCAATCCAACGAGGATAGATCAGCCAACTGCCGATTCTGTAAAAATCTCACCGTGAAATCATAAGTGAAGTGAGAACTTAATAGTGTTAATCTCTAGCGAATGACAGCTCACTCCACGCTCATTTCACCCAAGCTTTCACGGTGAGATGGTTACAGAATCGCACAGCTGTTTATTAAGTACCAGTGCAAATTGTGCGTCTTCATTTTAGTCACTGCAAAAGGCCACGAAGTTGTCGTTTGCGTCTGCTTCTTGTCGCTTCGAGTAGACCCAGTGCAGTCGTTTGCGTCTGCGATTAGTCGTTACGACAGGCGACGTGCAGGATCATATAAATTTTATAAAAATATAAATATTGCCATTCTTATGAATTATGTTTTGTGTATTCAGAAAAACAATTATTTTATACCTACGGTCAGCTGTGAAGGTACAATCAACCGCACGCAACTAATAACAATTTGTCATGTCATAATAGCGAATTTATGTTGTAGCAGTGAGGATGTTTCTTTTTGCTACTGATGTGCGGTTGACTATAAATTTTAATAAATAATTATAATAGGTATCTCAAATATAATATTTCCGTAAAGACGTAGAACTTTGATGATAGCTTGTCATTCGAGCATAATATACTGTATTTTATACGGACACGTTATACGCATACGTGTACGTTTCATGAGTGAGGCGAGAAAATCGGTCGTCGGAAAGAAAATCGGAATAGGTGCTTGAAGCGGCGTTTAAAAAGTGCCCACGCCGTACCTTTATTGCAGCGGAAAATAGGTATCACAAATAATGCCATAGAGAGATAGAACTTTGATGATAACATAGAATACGAGCACATTATATTTAACGTGCATAGTTGGGAAAAGTCTAGGCAGATTGATCGTTTCCCAACTATGTTGGAGTCGGCTTCCAGTCTAACCAGATGCAGCTGAATGTTTTTAACTTGGAGCGACTGCCTATCTGTCTGACCACCACAACCCAGCTACTGGGTAATACGATACCCTTTCTTGAGACGGCCTGGCAGACTTTTTGGCTTCTGATTACCAGTAACGACTGTCGAAGCTCTATGAATGACAGCCAGGACCAACTGGTTAACGTGCATTCCGAGACATAAGGTCGTCGATATGTAAAGGATGGTCACCCATCCAAGAACAGACCGCTGCATCTTCGATCGACCCATGCGGCTGTTATCATTTTAGCTATGAGCCTCTTTTTTAACTGTATCATCAATAAGTACGATAATTGTCAAAGCGGAGAAAATGGAGCACCATTTTCCCGTCCCTTATTTCTGAAAACTTCTCTCACAAACAGCTATTAATTACAATAAACTTAAAATGTTTAAAGTTCAACAGATGTTTAATATAAACAAAACTTAACGTCTATTATTTAGTTAACAATACAGTATATTTTGTAGAAAATGTTAATAAATTATTATAATATTATACAAAACACTCTTGGCGAACTAAAATGGAATATTATTATAAAGACCAGTATTTTGGAAACGTTCGAAAAGCTTACGCTACTGGTTTTTTCACTCAACCAAACTAAGCAATAGTATAGCATCACGCTTTGTTTCCCTGAGCGGTTAGGCAGAGGTGTGCCTAACCGCTCAGGGAAACAGGGGGGGGGGGGGGCAGTTTTCACAGGAGCAACTATTGACTCGACAGTTAATGTATTCACAGAACTATTGTCTCAAGATTGAGTGTCAAACTCAAACTCAAACTCAAACTCAAAGCATTTATTTCAAGTAAACCAATTACAGGCACTTTTGAATTGCCAAGGGGTCGGTCAGTCAGAAAGATGAAGCTAGTTGCCCATTCCAAAGCGTAGTAGGTACCTGTGGAGAAGAACGGGCAAGAAACTCCACGGACACTCTGTTAAATCATAAAAATCGTTACAAAATTTTGGTTACATCATTCAAGTTGAAATAATACATGTGAGAACGATGTGGAAAGACGTGCACGTTAAAAGCGTCCGTACTAAAAAAGATAAAAACAAAAACAAAAAAAATAACAATTCAGAAATGAAAATACTTAGATTAAAATTAAAATAAGCCGTGGCAGCTAAGAGATGACCAGTCCCTACTGGCGGCGCCCGTTCACGAACATGACGTATGGATCAGCACCATTTAGCTCAACCATTTTGAAGGGAACTCAATGATCCAACACACCCGCCACCACCAGCGAGACATTTGAGTGAGCATGACATACCCTCAGCCGCCAGGGCACATTCAAGTCAATGAAAGACGTACCCAGTAAATGGTAGCTTTATAGTTTAGTTGCATAGTGCTCACACGTGTGTTATGCAATTATACAATATTAAGAGATTGAATTTATACAATACAAAGATAGTTTTTTCAATCTTCAGCAGCTCACAACTTTATTTTCGAATGCTAATTAATTAGTTTATGCGCCCTTGTGGAGCAGGACCAGCGGTGAACCAAGCATTTTTGTCAGCGATGTAATCCCCCAACTTATAATATGCTTGGCTGCATAGTGTGCGTTTTATATAAGATTTGAATTTAGTTTCGTTGAGTTGGAGTATGTGGGGAGGTATTTTATTGTAGCATTTTAAACAGTACCCCATGAAGGATGAGTCTACTTTAGCCAGTCTAAAGCCTGGTTGAACTAATTGGTCCCTATTTCTGGTCCTATAGGTGTGTCTGTCACCTCTTTTAGTGAAAAGATTTAGATTTTTCCTTACGTACATGATGTTTTCATAGATGTATTGACAAGGTACCGTCATGATATTAATATCCTTAAACAGTTCCCTTAGAGAATCGCGCCTGCGGAGGCCATATATTGCTCTGATGGCTCTTTTCTGCAGAATAAAAATAGACTCAATATCTGCAGCCCGTCCCCATAGTAATATACCGTAAGACATGATACTATGAAAGTAACTGAAATAGACTAGTCTCGCGATATCTACATTAGTAAATTGACGGATTTTTCTTACAGCATATGCTGCTGAACTAAGCCGTCCTGCAAGAGATGTTATATGAGGACCCCATTGCAGCTTTGAGTCGAGCGTGATCCCCAGGAAAACAGTTTTATCGACGAATTCTAGTTTCTCTTTATTCAATACTATGTTACAATCACTACTTTTAACATTTGGTAAAGCAAATCTTATGCATTTAGTTTTTTTTTCCATTTAACACTAAATTATTAGCAGTGAACCAATTTTGCACCTGCAGTAAGGCGTTATTTACGTCGTCAAGATTTGATGCACGTCTATTTATCTTAAAAATTAAGGAAGTATCATCAGCAAATAACACCATTTTTGTTTGGTTTTTTAATAAATGGGGTAGATCATTAATATATACTAAAAAGAGGAAAGGACCTAATATCGAGCCTTGTGGAACACCCATTTGTACTTTTAAACCAAGTGAATTGACCCCGTTTATTTGAACTTTTTGTTGTCTATCATTTAAATAAGATTTTACTAAACTGAGCGCAAGTTTACCTAATCCGTAATGCTCAAGTTTCAAGAGCAAGGTTTCATGATTAACGCAGTCAAATGCTTTGGAGGGGTCACAAAAGATTCCTATGGCATCTTGGGCCTCCTCCCACGCTGTAAATATGTGTTTTAATAAAGTGACACCGGCGTCGGTTGTACAACAGCCTTTGGTGAAGCCATATTGCTGGTCGTGTAAGATTTTGTTGTTGTTAAAATGGCAACACGGATACTGGTCTATAATTATTGGTGTCTTTGCTGTCCCCAGATTTAAAAAGTGGAATAACCTTACTGTATTTCATTAAATCTGGGAAGACTCCTTGATCTACACACAAATTAAATACTAAAGCTAAGTATGGTGCTATAGTCTCGATTATGGATTTACAAACTTTGATAGACATACCCCATAGATCTTCGGTCAATTTGATTTTGATTTGTCGAAAGGCTTTCATAACTATCATAGGGTTTATATGTTTAAATTGAAATTCAACCGGGCAGCCTGGAACGTTCGCTCTTAATAATTCAATTGATACGTCGGCTGATGAGTTTAGGGCTTCCGTCGTTTTTGAAGGTATATTAGTAAAGAAATTTACAAACTCTTGAGCTACTTCTGAGTTAGAGCTTATGGCACCACGTGAAGTCTCCAATGTGTAATCAGTGTTTCGTTTTTTATTCCTACTAGTTTCGTTATTTATAATTTTCCAAACTGTTTTTATTTTGTTTTCTGCTGATTTAATTTTGTTGCTGATGTACAGTGCTTTGGCTATCTTGCAGGTATTTCTAAAAATTTTTGAATAAGTAGCAGCATGCTTGTTGAAAGATTCAGTATTGATGTAAGGCTTAAGGCCATACAGCTCGAACAGTCTTTCTCTGCTTATCCTAATACCCCTAGTTGCCCAGTCACTAAATATAAAATTAGGGCAAATATTTCTTGTTTTCTTTTCAAAGGTGTTATTGAATTGAGTGTGCACTACTGAAAAGAATTTCTCGTACAATTTATTTGCATCATCTATATTAAGGTCCACATCATTTAACTTATTATTTAGGGTACTATTGAATCTATTTAGTTTACCAATCGTTATTGGTCTAAATTGAATTTGCACTTTTTGCAAAGGTGTTTTAAACTTAGAAGTCACCGTTTGTCCACTATGATCAGATGGCAGATAATTTACGATGGCTTTATCTAAATAATCACAATCGCAAAAAACATTATCGATGCAAGTAGCAGAAGTTGGAGTTACTCTAGTAGGTTCTGTAAAAACATTAGATAAATTGAAAGATTTGAAAAGGCTTAATAATCTACTGCTATTTGAACTATTTTCTAAAATATTAATATTAAAATCACCACAAATAATTGCGGCTTTGTTATTGGATGCAAGTTTCGCTAGGACATCTTCCATTATTGACTCAAATAAAGAAAAGTTTTGATAATTAGGGGGTCTGTAAACGCACACTACAACATGCTTATCTAGCTCAACACAGGACAGTTCGATGCAATGTTCAATTGATAAACTCACTATGTCATTACGTTGCTTTGATTTTAAACAATTCTTTATCAAGATTAACGAACCTCCACGCAACATAGATTTACGGTTAAAACAACTGCCCACAGTATAGTTCTTATAATTAATTAGCATTTGGTAATCCTTTAACCAATGTTCAGTACAGCAAACAATTTCAAACTTTGTTTTTTCTAAAAACATTTCAATTTCTAGTAATTTGGAAGAAATACCTTGAATATTTTGATGAAATAATTTCAAGGCATTATGCTGATCTCCTTTTTGATATTTATTTATTTTAGAGCAAGAAGATACCTTGTTGTTGTTGTTAGGTGTAAATATTTTATTACTGGTACCTTCTGTTGTCTTACAAACTAGTTTAAATGATTATCCGGAGTTAATCCCACTACTTCAATGTCATCACCAGGCAGTGAGCTCATAGTGCGAGAGGGAAATGGAACTTCCTTCGTACAATTTGTATAAATATTTATAGCATTTGAGCTACATTCATTAAGGCTAACCACTGTATTATTAGTATTATTGTTACTAACTGTTGCGGTGTTAATAATACATGACTTCGACATAATACTTATGTCTGAGTTTATATAAAAAGCTAACAGCCTTGCTGTTATGTGTCTAAAACTAACAGGCAGATACACAGTATCCCTAGTCGACTTTAATGTTTCTATGAAACTATTGGTGTCAAAATACACAAGCTTGTCACTATAATGACTAACTAAAAAGTGCATGTGCTTATTAAGCATATGAATATAATGGTTTTGTCTATTTGTTAATTTTTCAAAATATGGGAAAGCACACAATATTATTTTATTACAATTTAACTTTAACAACTCAGTTACACAGTCAGTGATTTCATATTTTTTGACCTTAGAACTGTTACCTACAAATACAGTAACGTTGGTTTTAGGATTAAATACATTTCCTGTTACTGATGTCTTTTTAGAACTATTGACAACAATGAGTGCATACTATTTTTGTTTCATTTTTCATATTCTATTTTCGACAGTTCAATACCTGGAAGTATTCAATGATAATCACTATTAATATAGCGAGTTTCTTGCCTGTTCTTCTACATACATACTTATTACGCTTTGTAATGGGCAACTAGCTTCAGTTTTCTGACTGATCGACCCCTTGACAATTCAAAAGGGCCTATAATTAGTTTATTTGAAATAAATGTTTTGAGTTTAAGTTAGAAATAATATTTATCGCACGATGTTAAGAATAAGAACATTTTTACCTCTAAATACACCTCATCTTTTCATATGCAAATGCTTATATTATGAAGGGGATACGAGTACCAGGGGTACGGAACTGAAGTAAAAAACTTGGTCTCTTTGCACGTTGGTACACAGAAAAGTTTATTTTACTATCCCGCATAAAATAAGATGCCAGTATTATAAAACAAAGGACTTGTCTGTCTGAAAACTTCATGTTTTCTTTGAAGAAGTTCTTGCTTTATTTGGTTTATATTATAATTATTGTACTTGAGTTGGTTGCTTTATTATGTAAGTGTTTAAGTTTTATGTCGTAGCCAGATCTTAGAATTAAGCCCGGCGCACATTGGCGACACGGCACGGCAGGGGATCCTTCGGTATCCCTACACGTAAGCGCACACTGGCTGTAACTATAAGTACCGTGGCATCCTTAAGTATGCCGCGACGTCCTTAAGCGTACCGAAGCGTCCTTAACCATGCTGAGGCGTCCTTAGACACGGTGCTCGTGCCTAGCTTTTTTCACAATAGTCGTATCTCTTCTTCAGAAGGGTCTTCCGTCATCGCGATAATCATTACACAACAAATAAGTTCGTTCGACAAGGACACGTTTCGGCACGAACGACGCTAAACTAATGAAGCAACGCGCGGGGCCGCGGGGTTCGGGCAGGCGCTGTCTTGCCGCGGTATCCCGAAGATTGCCAAAGCGTTCCGAGGGATGCCGAAGCGTTCCGAAGGCTGCCGACACGGCATGCCTAAGCATACCGCGGTATTGTTTTTGTACTTCCGACGCTCAACATTGAAATTTCAACTTTATTTCCATACCATTAAGTTATATTTTTATTCGTCGCCTAAAAATACCTTGACGTGCGGTGCCGCCAATGGGCGCCAGGCCTTAGCCATTTCATAAAGTTGTCGACCATATACCGTGACATTTCATGATTTAGTCAACTATTAGGTAGGTACTACCGAGCTACTGTGTAAAAATGTCGCCGCGAAAACGTTAGGTGAAGTGAGCTGTCATTAGTATCAATCTGGCAGCTGCCAATAGGTGGAATGACAACTCACTTTAAGCTCACTTCACCTCAGTGTTCCCGGTGATATTTTTACAAAATACATCGGCTGGAATCTAGAGATCTAGTTTCTGTTTTGTTGTTTTATTTTAGAAGCCCACAAAATAATAATGTTTTGACACCTAAAATACTAGCTTTGAAATTATATAAAATGATCAATAGAATTAGCATAAAAAATATTATTAAAATCTCGATTGTAAAATAATGTATGCTTGGTCAATCCCTAGTACGAGTATCAGGTGGATTGACACTGACAGCTCACTCCACGCTCACTTTACCAAAGTTTTCACGGTGAGATTGTTACAGAATCGCACTGCTGAATCTAAAGTATTTACTTAAAACCATGTCACGTTATTACAAGTACTAGAAAGAAAAAAAGAAAGTAAAAACGTTTATTCTGCATAAACAAGACGCACGTTACAAATAAAAAACAAAATAATAATAAAAAATCAAAAAAAGACATAAAATAGACAGCGTAGCCAAAAGCCTCGTAATCAAGCGCTTGATGTCAGGGCTAGGGACCAAATACAACACATACATTAATCAAGATGCGCCCGCGACACCGGCAGATGACAAATAAACAATAACAATCAAAACAAACTGGAAAAAAACTATTTTTGTACTTTACTACGTAAAGATTAAGGATCCACTAGGGATCATCCCACGCTATAGGCTTTTTAAGCTATTTTAATCATTTGCTCAAAGGAATCCTACGCATCCTCCCACCACCACCTGTAGAGGTTTCATAAAAGGGTTTTTTTTTCCATTTTTAGCTAAGTACAGTTGAACAAGTTATTTGGTAAGTATACAAGCAGCTAAGTTGCAACTACTTTATAAACAGCTAGCTATTGACCGCGACTTCGTCTGCAATCCAGGATGAAAAGTAGCCTATGTTATTACCTAGGTCATGGTCTATCTGTATGCCAAATTTCATCCATAAATCTATTAAGCCATTTTAGCGTGAAAGCGTTACAAACAAACCACCCCACTTTCGCACTAGCGCCCTGCTTCACACGAGTACAATGATGACATGTCAAAACATCAAGATTTCTTGCTTCAGCATCATCATCATTTCAGCCGAAAGACGTCCACTGCTGGACATAGGCCTCCCCCAAGCACCGCCACTTGGACCGATTCTGTGCTTCTCGCATCCAGTGGATTTCTCCGACCTTCACCAGGTCATCGGTCTACCTTGTGGGAGGCTTTCCAACGCTACGTCTTCCGGCACGCGGTCGCTACTCCAGCATCTTTCTGGAGTAACGACATTTATTTCCGATGTGAAAGTTAATATGAATTTTATATGCGCATAAATATTCCGCAATAAATTTTATAAATAGTGGTGAAAACCGCATCATTATACATTGCGCATGCCAGAAGACCAACGCAGTCACGGCACCCAGACAGACAAGAAAAGCGACTTTAAAGTTAGCTGCCCGAGAAATTCAAATTTTCTTAAGTTTTTTGTAATTTGCAGGACAGTTTGGGTGTTAGTTACTCAATCACGCAAAAACGACTGAGCGAATGCGAATGAAATTTTCCACACAGATAGCTTATCATCATCATCATCAGCCTACAGTAGTCCACTGCTGGACATAGGCCTCTCCTACGTTTAGGTTCATAATGTCCAAATCTCAAAATGTACAGAAGGTGCAAAAAGTCCATATCCCAGAATGTCCATGTCCCAAAAAGTCCATATCCCAAAATGTACATATCCTAAAATGTCCATATCCCAGAATGTCCACATCCCAGAATGTCTATGTCCCGGAATGTCCATAATACATAACAGAGTGTCTATTCTACTATAAGCTAACAAAATTATATGGTGGGTTAAAAAAAACAACTGTTTTCAATTGTCAATCATGTATTATAATAAAAAAAAAAAACAAAAAGCATTTATAGAAATATAATTATGTCAAATAAAGAACTAAATGTTTCATTTTGAACAACTATTAATCAACACATTGTTTTATATAATTTATTTAACATAAATAGGTAATTATACATATTTAATTTATACATATTTCATTTAATTAATTATACGTATAAATTATACATGAATGACAATTGAAAACAGTTGTTTTTTTTTAACCCACCATATAATTTTGTTAGCTTATAGTAGAATAGACACTCTGGTATGTATTATGGACATTCCGGGACATAAACATTCTGGGATGTGGGCATTCTGGGATATGGACATTTTAGGATATGTACATTTTGGGATATGGACTTTTTGGGACATGGACATTCTGGGATATGGACTTTTTGCACCTTCTGTACATTTTGAGATTTGGACATTATGAACCTAAACGCTCTCCTATTCCTCGTCATTCAATTCGATTTTCGGCAACTCTCATCCAGCTGCTACCAGCCATCCTGCGAAAACCATCGCTCCACCTAGCCTGAGGGCATCCCACCTTACATTTACCTATTCGCAGCCTCCACCCAAGAATGCGTCTACCCCAACGGTCATCGGTTCTACGGCTAATATGGCCAGCCCAATGCCACTTCAGGTTGCTTATTCTGTGATCTATGTCGACAACTTTGGTTTTCTGCCGGATCGCTTCGTTGCGGATTTGATCCCTCAGAGACTCCAAGCATAGCCCGTGCCATCGTTGAGCGACTTTGAATTTATGGACCAGACGTACCGTGAGTGTCCACTGTTGACGCCTTGCATGTGTGCGTGCACAAGGACTCCACAAGTCCAGACACACGCATACGGCACGGCGCGGGAGGCGCCGCGCAGCGGTAGCGGCGGCGCGCGCGGGGCCGGGTGCGCCCCACCGTTCAAACCAGTTAGTCGACGACACCGGTCGTTACAGTTGTGTGTCGATACTTTAAAACTCAATTTTGTAAAGGTCCATTATATTACCTTCATCATTATACTTGGAGTCTTATTGAAAAGGCCCTAATATCATTCACCGAGTCCACCCCTTCGCTGCCAGCATTCGTAGTTCTACATCCACGTTTCTGCTCCGTAAGGTATAACAGGCAGGACGCACTGATTGAAGACCTTAGTCTTTAGGCCCTGTGGAAGGCGCGACGAGAAGACGACGAAGCGTCCCAAACGATGCCCACACCAGCTGAATTCTTCTGTTAGCGTCCCTCTCAAAGTTGTTCTTGATCAGCCGCTGGTTAAAAGCTAGTGTTTATGTATATGCCAAAACGTTTTATCGACTGTACCTACGTTTCCGGTCTGAAACCATTACTGTAATGAAAATTTGAACTCTTGCTTGCTTTTTGTCTACATGTATGCGCGCGAGTGTGTGTGTGTGTGTGTATAAACTGATGATCAAACCCGCATCAAAATGAATGTTAAGAAGAGCTAAGCTTACACACAGACATATACGAATAGTAACTTTATTGTATACTATTGTATGCAGTGGCTCAGTGGTTAAGGCCTCGCCTCTCAAATTTTAAGTGAATAAAAATCTTCATTCATTCATTCATTTATTCATATATTGTCTAAGTTTATATTAAGCCGTGTCTCCTACCGTGTACGCGTGTTTTTTGAAACGTTACACAGATACATCAAAACAAAGAGGCGTGGTCATACACATTTGTGTACGCAAACACGATGTTTTCGTTGTCCCAGCTGTATTCAAAACATTCCCCGCGAGGGTGGAGAGGGGAAGAGTTTGTTTCATTTTCAGCCGCCGCGCGCACCGCGCACTTCTAATCACATCACATTTGCACATCAGCCCTGCTATTCTGTAACCATCTCACCGTGAAAGTTTGGGTGAAGTGAGCGTGGAGTGAGCTGTCATTCGCTAGGGATTAACACTATTAAGTGCTCACTTCACTTATGATTTCACGGTGAGATTTTTACAGAATCGACTGGCAGATTGTATAAGTAAAACTAATCCTTCAAAATTGGTTTCAGAAACACGAAAGAAATTGCCCAATCCAAACCGGTCATCAATCCGTAGCTCTTGGTGGCTCTAAATGTCAGGATTTTGAAGTCATAAATACGGTCTGACTCGAAATCTGTCTTCTCCTTGATACTGAGTCTATAATTGCTAATACTGATAGCACGTTTTCTTCGTCGGAACTCATTACGACATCTACACAAAATGTGTTAGTAATCTAAAAATATTTTAATACTCAGGAGACAGCGTGTGTATGAAAACAAATGTTTATGTGTAAGGTTTTTTGTGTAATGTTTCGAAAAAACACGCGCATGAGACACGGTTTTACATGTCACTGTTATCGGTGAAGGAAAAACATCGCAAGGAAACCAGCCGTGCGATTCTGTAACCATCTCACCGTGAAAGCTTGGGTGAAGTGAGCGTGGAGTGAGCTGTCATTCGCTAGGTATTAACACTATTAAGTACTCATTTCACTTATGATTTCACGGTGAGATTTTTACAGAATCGACTGGCTGGACTTGTAATGTTTATCGTCTGAAATCGCCAACGCGTCTTGAGCAAGTGTGGTGGATCAATGCTCGTTCCTTCTCTGTATGACAAGAGGTCGTTACCCTGCATTGGGGCAATAATAGACTGGTATATATTTTATGTATTCAGGAAAAATAATTAACAAGTGCGCAAACTGTAACCATGAATTCAGCAAATGATAAGAGACAAATTCTTAGTCGCTTTAAAAAAAAAATTAGCTGTCATAGATGACCGCGTAAAATAGGTAGGTATTGCACTTTTCTATGAAAAAGCAGATTTTCTTTTTTTTGATAATCGACGAAAATTTTCAACACAAGGTCTAGAATCATATGCTGAATTCATGGTTTCAGCTTGCGCACTGGTATTTTTTTTCCTGTATAATATAAGATTCACTAGACACGTTTAATAATAAAAAACTTAGGTACACATAGCAAGAGAACACAATTACAAGGCGAGGTTGTGCCTCAAAAGACAACTCCAGGTACAAGTTACAACCGGGGCGGTAAATTATTCGTTCTCGCCGTGTTATCCGGCGGACTCCCCGGTTATCCGAGCCGTGTCCGCTGCGAGGCCGGTAGACGGATGTTTTCCGGACCGTTCTACTTAATTGTGGCTTGTGAAACTTGTCCGTTCGAAATGTGGTGAGCTTGTAATATTCTTAGGAATCTAATGTTTTTTTTTTGTTTTGTTTTTATTAGTAATAAAAATTATAAAATTCTGACTGCAACTAAAACGTTCAAAGCACTTTTCTTACAGTTTGATGCAGTAATTTTAGTTCAATCTCAGATGAGATGTTTGAAAAGTGCTCCTTTCACACCTTCCGGCAAATCCGGGTATCATTGATTTCAGCGGCCGGTACATATTTTACCCGAGTGGCCGCGTCGAGCACATTACGGGTCTGGCAAAACCATCTGTTGACGTCACCATTCCTGGCGTCTGCAGTCTGGGTCACCCGCTACCACTAGTCTGTGCCAGGAGAGTACTGTGCTACTGTTCCCAAGGGAATTACGGATTTTTTGTGACTATAGACCTACCAACATCCCCTTTACTTTCTTTTATAAATATACTTTTTTATAGTGATAATTTAGGTGGTTATTATTCCTCTCCACCGCGTAAACCTTATCCGTCTCAGTAGGTCATTATCAAGTAAGTTCCAGGCCCCGTTCACGATCTCTAGCAATGCGGCTTGCGTCAAACAAGACGCGCGCAAGTTTCCTGTTAGTGTCTAAACACACTATGCTGAAGTTACGCGACCGAAGTTCAGCACAATTACGCCTGCAATGCTATTTGAATTACTGACGACACACTATGCCGAAATTACGTCGCGTCATAGCGTACAGCCTAACTTCGGTCGGGCGTAAGTTCGGGTTTCGCACCTCGAAAGTAATAACAAGATCACTTTGTTTTGCGTCTGTCTGTCCAACTGTGTAGATAACACGACACGACGCCACGACAGCGCTCGAGACACTTAATACACACACAAAGTTTCGGAACTGAATTTCTGCCGCGTAAGTTCGGCGCTTATGGTGTGTCATATCAGCCGAATACGTCCGATCGTAAAATCAGCCGCTGAACTTCGGTCGCGTAACTTCGGCATAATGTTTTTAGACACTTACCGTCCGTCGCTCCGCAAGTCGCGTCACGGTGACTCGCGGCATGCTCTACGTAACTTCATATATTTGTTTTCTCCGTGTCGGTAAAAGCGTAACGTGTCAAATGTGGTTATTACGTAATTTTGCTTAAGTCCGTTCAGTATTTTACCTCCGATTTTGCATCACTGTCCAAACCACAGTGATCTTTATGCTCATTCTAATAAGGTTGCTGTTGGATTCACTGCCACTGACAAGATTGTCAAAATAACTGTGATTTTTATGCTCGTTACGATAAGGCTGCTGCTGTCAGAGGTAAAATGACGGTTAACGAACTGTATACAACGTGTAACGTTAAATGCGCAAAACCTCAGACACCCCAACTGATTTTTAATTCAATTGACCTATTTCAGAGCAAAAATAAGTCATTAAAAATTGTAAAGGTTTTATGTGCCGTTTTAGTTTTACAGGCCATTCTGATCGTTTCTTGCGTCTGCGACGACGCTTTATCGAGGGAGGAGTCGTCACCGGGCCGCTGCGTCACGCTGACATTGGCTTGCTTGACCTATTAATAAATAGACACGGCAACGTTTTTAATGACGATTTTTTGAAAAATGTGACCTATATTAAAAAGTGGTTCAATTAATTCTGCTCGTTATTCTGATCAAACTATTTTCAGGTTTTGCGCATTTAACGTTACACGTTGTATAACGCTAGAAGGCGTCACTGAGATATTAAAAAATCAACGTTTTTGTATGACATTTTTTTCTGAAAGCCTCTCTACGGGCTGAAATTAAATTAGTTAGCGAAACTTCTCAGAAGTTATGGGAACCGATATATAAACGCGATAAAACAAAATAAAACAGATTTTCCCAACTCACGTAACAACACTGCCAGCGGTCGTTGACCCCTCAAAAATATAGTATCTTAAATCTCTTTGATCGTACTTCATCACTACATAGTATAAAACAAAGTCGCTTTCCGCTGTCTGTCTGTCCCTATGTATGCTTAGATCTTTAAAATTACGAAACGGATTTTGATGCGGTTTTTTTAATAAATAGAGTGATTCAAGAGGAAGGTTTATATTTATAATACATCCATAATATAGTAGAGAAACACTGATAATTTTAGAGGTTTCTAATGTGATGTCGTAAATAAACACATTTTTTGCGCTTACTTTGCATACGTTGGCTGAATCCTACGAGATACATAAAAATAATGTACTACAGTATTGTACACCTTAAAAAGTTCTACAATAACGTCTACAATGGCATATGTCTATCTCTTAGGGATAACCCACAATAACCATTTTTTATCCTATACTTTTTGCGAGAAATAATGGCTCTAAAACGATCAGTGTTTCTCTACTATATTATGCATGCATTATACATATATACCTTCCTCTGGAATCACTCTATCAATTAAAAAAAACCGCATCAAAATCCGTTGCGTAGTTTTAAAGATCTAAGCATATATAGAGACGGACAGACAGCGGGAAGCGACTTAGTTATATACATACTATGTAGTGATCAGCATTGCACCCGTGCAAAGCCGGGGCGGGTCGCTAGTAATGCTATAAAATGGAAATGAAAGACACAAAAAAAAAAATATTATCTTCATAAATCTTGTTGGCGATCGACTTAATAAAACACAACATACATCTTTGCAAGTTCAATTAGTCGTCCACGACGGCCCCCAACAATTGTACGAGTTTCAAAAATATATCGATGATGGAGGTGTACAGCATGAAAGCAGCGAACGCCCAGTCATCCTCGCTGATTTCAACAGCTCTACCGCCAAGTATCATCTGCAGTTGCATTATGAGAATCTAAAAAAAATATCGGGTATTAGAGCAAGACAACAGACTGTCCTACCTAGCAACTAAGGCCCGGCACCCATTATCGGCATCGGTACGACTGAGGATTTTAGGTGGCAAATAGCAATATACTATAACATAATGGCAATAAAGTAGAAATTTCCGTGATATGTGGTCGTAATAACAAAAATACCGCTTCGGTATGCTTGAGGCTGGTGTATCGGCAGCCTTGAGAATGCTTCGGGATGCTTCGGCATCCTTCGGCAACCTTCGGTACGCCGCCGGCGCCGAGGCAACACTCGGGGGATAGTTTGAGAAATACGATATTGAGACGCTTCGGCAAGCTACAGGACGGTGCGGCATCCTTAAGGACGCCTCGTCATCCCTAAGAACGTTGCAGCATGCCAAACCATAATTGCCGATAGTGTGCGCTTGCATGTAGGATGCCGAAGGATCCTTTTCCTTGCCGATGCCGATAATGGGCGCCGGGCCTAAAAACACGTTGGCGAGCAACGGGCAGCAAAGACGCGACCGCGGCGAACGATTAGTTGCAGGTATGCTTTCGAACAAGTGAGTGTTCTGCCCGCCAACCAAGCGTCGCTGAGCGAGTCCTCGCTGACGGTGTAAATAATCAGCTATCAACTATTAATATACATATATGTATGTATAGTATTAATATATTACACGGGATCTAGTTTGTGGTTCCAAAACTTGATAACTAAAATCCACGTCACGAGAAGCTATACATTTTGTAAACACACATTCAGGGGTTCGCAACTTTTACAGTATTGTAATGATTTTTATTTTTATAAAGGGATATAATTATGTTAACATACACATCTAATTACTGTCGTCAGATGATTCCGAGTATTCTGTATCTGCATTCTGCAGCATTGACAGCGTCAGCGTGAACTTACTTCTAAATGGCAGCCGAAATGTTTACGTTCCATGAGTCAGACGCGTTCCAGAACCACAAAACAATAGACGACAACGCTTTATATCGCTAAAATACAACCCGACCAAGTGAAATTGCTCGTTACTTTCCTATTACACGTATGTTACTTTATGTTGATTGAATTTGTGATTATTTGTTGTTGATTGAATTTTCGCTACGTAACTTAGTAGAAGTTCTTTATTTGCCGAATGTATAGCTTCTCGTGACGAGGACTATAAGGTTAGACAATATACCGCATGTACCAGAAAAGTGTTCTCATACTTAAGAGTGTGATAAGACTGTCTAACTGAACAACTTTCTCCATGGGATCATCATCGTAATCTCAAAATAAAATAATATCCTCTGTCCGATGCGAGTCTTCTACTCGGCCCAAATGTCGCCATTACGATGTAGGTCCCATGGACAAAAGTTATTCAGCTTTGAAAGTTGTTTTGCTGTGCATAGATTTTGCATCTATTATAGGTAGTATAAAAACAAGGAATTCCAAAAAGTACTCACGATAACATTGAGGATTGTTCCAACGACGAGTATACCCAAGTGCAAAGGTTTATACCTGACATCTGAGGTTAACGACACGATGCAGACTATGAGGACCAGCGCACCGAATGCTACGGATATTGCAATGATATACAATAAGAACCGTGTGAAATCAAACTGTTGGAAAAAAAGAAAAAAATAATGAGCACCACTAAGCAAATGTACTTAAAGTGGAGGGTAGATATCTAGGCGAAGTGGGAGAGTCAAGAAATAAAAACAAGTTCGTCAAGGAAATCTGCATTCAGGTCATAGCAGCACACACCATCATAAAAGATGATAGAGAAAAAAATGCCCAATCGGTTCAGCTCTTCTCAAGTTTTTAAAAGCATTTCATTTCATTATGAGTTTAAAGATGATTCTAAGCGCACGTTCAGACAGGAAGCGTGTGGTTACGTCTGAACTGATATGAAGATTCTCATGTATATGGCTTATGGTTCCCGCTGTGTCTGAGCGAACGTATATTATCATCATTATCATGAGCTGTCAATAGTGTCCTGTGGAATGACAGCTCACCTCACCCAAGTTTTCATGGTGATTTTTTTCTAGAATATGGCTCGCACTTGAAGTGAACTGTCATTCCACCGAATGACAGTTCACTTCAAGTTCACTTCACCTACGTTTTCATGGTGAGATTTTTACAGAATAACCGCTTCGATGTCGCGAAATCTCCTAAAGATCGGTAACAATAGAAAAAGTCATTGTGTCTCATTTTTAACAGTTGAGCTAATAGATCCGGTGGCATTGCGCACGTTACAACTGTGATATTCTGACGTTATTGAACTAATTTCCTATACCTGAATTGTTAAAACTAGTATGCAGGGCATATGCCTCCCTAAGCTCTTTCCACTTCTCTCTGTTTAATGCTGCCAAGGACGAGTAGTGCTATTCTGTAAAAATCTCACCGTGATAACTCGGGTGAAGTGAGCTTAAAGTGAGTGGAGTCATTAGTGTCAATCTCTAGCATCAGATGAAATGACAGCTCACTTCACCTAACTTCTCACCGTGAGAATCTAACAGAATCGACCGGATGTTCGTTGAAAGAGTTTTTTTTTTTTTTAAGTCGGTGGTTTTGGTACTATACTTACACTTGTCAAAGCCAAAAGCAAGCACACTAGAACTGTGATCGCTGTAGCGACCAGTGCAAAAAAGATGATATCGGTTCTGTAAAAAGCTGTTATGTACGCTGCAATCAGGGTCATGAAAAAGACCTGAAAACAAGACAAATACTTGTATACATATACAACGTGTCCCTGAATTCACGCACGGCCTCTTAAGGGGTCATTGTACTCATAATTATGGACAACTTTTATTATAGGACCAAACCTGAAATCACGAAAAAAAATCTGCTGATGCCCTACATTTATGTTCGCGCAACTCGTCAAAATGTAGCGAACAAGTAATTTTTTTTTCGCGAATTCAGGTTTGTTGGGGTTTCTTTTCCCAGCTTTTTTGGGGTCGGCTTCCAATCTAACCCGATCTAGCTGAATACCATACATTTTTTCAAATGGAACAACTGCCTATCTGACCTCCTTAACGACTTTTAGGACAGGTTGTCAGTTTTCGCGTTTCTTGACTAGTCAGTCAAAGATCTAGGAATGACCGAATGCTTAACGTGTTTTCCGAGGCACGGACCTCGACATGATATGATTACATATACGGCGAGAGAAATTAAGATTCTTTGTGTGAATAATTTCATCACCACTGCTCTTAAAACGGTTAAGGAAAACATCGTGAGGAAAGCGCATGTCCTAGAATCAAAAATTCGAAGACATGTGACATGTACCAACCCGCACTGGGTCCGCGTGGTGGATTACAACCAACTTCCTCACGAAGAGAGGAGGCCTGTGTCCCAGCAGAGGGAAGATTATAGGCTGATTATAGTACTACGGCGAGACATAGTCTTTTATATTACACCTGCTTGGAAAGTACCTTGATACTTTATCAAATTTACGGTAGAAAGTACGTCATTGCATAGCGAACAAATATGCGGGGAGAAAACGCATCTGAGCGGGAGAGAAAAGTGTATGAAAATCCATTTCTTACGTGGTTTTTCTTTTTTAATTTTGGGTAAGACTATGCGCCGGTAACCTAAATATCAAAAGCCAAAAAGTTTTTACAGTGAGTTTTTATCTCCAAGTTCGCAAAATGACACTGGCCACTAGCTGTGTGTTGGATGGTGTCGGGCTGGCAGTGCGACCCTGCGGCGGCAGGATAAACAATTTGAAAAAAGAACATGTGAAAATTGCAGACGCCATTGGCGCCATTTCCAATTTGTGTGTTGTTTTGAGGATTCAGTTTTCGTAGAAAGTAAAATAAAGATTTCGTTTTTTATTTTCCTCGTAGGTGTAGTATAAAGCACTATGTATCACTCGAGAGAAAGTGCGATTCCCGATCTCGGGTGTTTTACAGCCCTCGCCTACGGCTCGGGCTTCAAACGACACCCTCGACGGTAATCGGTCAATTTCTCCTCTCGGTGAACAATGTACTATTTCTATTAATTTTATTTGCCCGTTGCCGCGGGTGATACGAAATCCAGATAACTAGTAAAATGTATTAAAACTTGCGACCTTTAACTTACCGCTAACACTAATACTATGATATTGCAAGGTAGCATCCGCGCACATGTGCTACACATCATGGTATAATTCAGAATTAGCATTCCACCCCTAAAATAAAAACGATGGTATGTTTTAAAGATTCTGAAATAACTTATTGGTACTTTTGTAGCGATATATACAACGCCAGATGCGAACTACCTACGCGTCATACTGGCGTCACGCAAAATCCTGCATCACGTAAGCAGAGTTTTCCGCGCAACTAGCATATACAGCATGCTATTTTTTACCGGCTCCAAATTTTTACAGGGTGTTCCACCCATGAATATGAATAACTTTCATTATGGAACCAACTCTGCGATCACGAAAAAAAAATCAGCTGCTTCATACATTTTGTTCAAGTAGGTATTGATCTTTTGTATTAAACAGCTGATTTTGTTTTCGTGATTTCAGAGTTGGTCCCATAGTGAAAGTTGTTCATATTCATGAGTAGAACATCCTGTGAAAATTTTGAGCCTGAAAAAAAAATGATTCAGTTTACAACGTCTCGACAGCAATCGTCGGGCAGTTGTCCACCACTTTTGTTTTATTGTGGTCTTCATCATCACCTCAGCTGAAAGACTTCACGTCGACTGCTGGATATACGCCCTGTATTGCTGTTTGCATTCATTTAAATTCTCGCAACCATCAGTAACGATTCCTATCCTTACTTAGCTTTGACGTAACTAAAATGAAATGTTGATCTTAGGAGCTGGTGAATACCACTATTATATATGGAGCGACTGCCTATCTGACCTGTACAACCCAGTTAGTGGGTAATACGGTACCCCTAGGTAAGACTGGTTGTCAGACTTTCGGGCTACTGACGACCCGTAACGACTGTCAAAGATCTACGAATGACGGCCGGGACCAACTGCTTAACGTGCTTTTCCGAGTCACGGAGGGGTCTCGGTATGTTATCGATGGTCACCCATCCGCGGACCGAGCTCGGCAAGCGTTGCTTAACCTTGAATATCGACCCATGCGGCTGTTATTATTTAACCACGAGCCCCTCTCAAAGTCAGCGACTTCAGAAACTAAAATTATTTTTCACGTTGAAATAACTTTTGTTTTTTTTTTTTTTAATCCGCTAATGGTATTGTTTTTTTTATACTTACAATCCAATAAACAGAAAAGGCTTTCCGTCATATATGAAAAATTCCCGCAAATCATCTCTGTAAACAGAATCATTATTGTAGAAATGACAATAAAATAAGAAAATGTAGTTATACTGCTACTCGTATTAAGCTAAAAACAGATTCTTGATGAAGAGTACACGTCTATGTAGCTCAAATTGGTTTTTTTTGTAATGTTCTAGATTTAGATCTACTAGACACACTTTATACTGTTCTCCTTTGTCTCTAATATTTTAAGTTAAATGCCATGCATACCTGCATGTCTGTTATTCACATGGTTACTGAAATGCCAATTTTAGATGTTATTTAATTGGAATTGTGACTGTGCTGTTGGTGTGCTTATTATAAATAAATGAATAAATAAGTAAGTAAATAAATAAATAAATATATAAATAAATAATAAAGAAAAGAAACCGTTAACAAATTGTATGACTTCTCAAAACATTTATTACTTACTAGCTTCTGCCCGCGACTGCGGCCGCATATTTTAACATAAAACATATTCATTGGCACTCGGCAATAGCGTAGGTTTCGATCAGTAAAAGAATTTTATAACACATTTGCTCGTAAAAGGTCTCTTACTGCACCAATTTCAATATCGTAATGTATCTCATTACGTACTTGTGCGTAATTGTAATGTAAAGCGCACGGTTTATCAAGATGCTCCGTCTAAAACGAACGGTACTTTTTTAAATCTTAGCAAAGAGTTTTTATGTCAGAAAAGTGGTCAACATTTTATGAATAAAATTAACTTTGGGAGATAAAATATAATAAATAAATATTTAATTCTTTAATTTAATTCATTTTGACAATTAATTACAACCATTTATCTGTAACAAAAACACAAAAGTATTAATTTACTTTATTAGTAATTCTGGCTGTTTTTTGTGCCTTTGCCATAAACAAAAGACCCTGATGCGCGCGCATCGCTAATTTGTTAAAAAGTAAAAATTATTCCGCGCGCTTTTTCTTTTCGCTGTATTGATTTGTTCGTTTAAGAAAGTCCGAGTTTTATTTATTTCCTCACAATTGTGTTATAAAACGTCGTATGACATACGTGCGGTTTGATAATTACAGCCTCTGCTTTCTTATAGCCCTCACCTACAGCTCGGGCTAGCAATATCGCCTCAGCTGTAATTTTCAACTTACCGCACTTATATCATAATGTACTATTTCGGAATCGGATCAGTCGTTCCGAAGATTTAACCCTTACATACAAACTGTGAGCAGTGGTGGCCCTGTCGTAACGACCGCGACTTACGAGTAGGTAGGTCGTAGGTCCGAACCCACACAGGCACTTCACTTTGTAAATTATTTCATCACCCTTGCTCTCAAAACGGTGAAGGAAAACATCGTGAGGAAACTGGCATGTCTTAGTACCAAAAACTCGAAGACATGTGACATTTAACAACCCCCACTGGATCCGCGAGGTGGATTACGGCCTTCTCCCTCTCACCGAGAGGAGGCCTATGTTCCAGTAGTGGGGAACACTGCAGGCTGATTATGGATACAAACTCACAAATGTTACCTCATTATAATATTAATATAGATAAAAAAATCTATAAGGTATTTTTCTGTAGCAGTCTGGAATCTGGTTTCGTACCCTTGTTGCTGTTAATAGGCTCGCCCCTGTTACTTCGTTATTTTGAACGACGCTGAGCGCTAAATCCGATTCGCGCACTACCCCTACGTGATCCGTACTACACCACCAAAACTATTTTATTTGCCATCTTTTTACATGATAGACGTCCTAGAAACATGTAAAAACTTCAAATACTACTATTAAAAATATATATATTTCCTCCAAACGATTACTCTCAGCGGAGACTATCCTTCGGCTTGGGAGATATTATAGTGTTCATGTACAAGTGTGCGTGCAGACACAGGTGCAATCCTTCTTCCATCACTCTCATAGTCCGATGGAACGGCAATGCGACACGATCGGAGAGAGATTAAGGTCAGGCTATCCTGCCCCGTCTATACGGGTTAGTGTGCTTTTTGAGACACGGAGATATAAAACCAACGTCCAAACTCCGGGCTGTTACTAAGAAGTTCCTAATGGAAAAGCCAAACAACACTTTGTCCGACCTGAGAATCGATCCGAGGACCTCTCGCTCAGCAGTCGCTCTTGCAACCATGAAACCAACAGGGCAATCTTTTTCAACCGGACAGCAACACCGGACTGACGCCTCGAGTGAGCCGCACCCATTTTACACATGGCCCACTCGAGGTATCAGTCCGGTGTGGGGTCATTTTACCTGCTACCAGGTCGCGGGGCAAGGGTCTCGCGTCAGGGGGGCGCGTGTGCAAGCGGATGCGCCAACACGCGCGAACATACACTTCGCGAGGCCCCACACAAACTCGTCCAGGCCCTCAATCCCGAGGTGTCTTTGTATAACGCCGTTGACGACATTCGTCGACGATGATCCGCAGTGCTAGGTGAGGGCGAACTATAACGGGGCGACGTGTGTCAAAATAGGGCGTACGTACAGCTTGTACACACACTTGACGCACTCCGGGATGCGGGTCGAGAGCACTGGTTTGAGCAGGTTGCGGGCGACCCTACCCCGTGCGTCATCGATCGATGGTGACACCCAGGTATCAAATGAAGGGGAAGGATAAACAAACGGCGTAGGCCTCAAAATACGTACCCGTTTACACCCTTGGCTACTCTAAAAAAGACTCAGTGAACAGTGTGGTGTACTTACGAAAAGTATATGAATCCAACAACGCAAGCCGTTATGAGAAGCATGACGAGCGTTATAGTAAATACAACTGCTACGAATGAGTTTCTATCTGAATCATAGGACATTGGTGATGAGCCCTCAGGTATTCCGGCTGCAACTAAAAACTAAACGTTAAAACCAAAATGACTTTACGAAATTAGTGATATGAAATGACATAAAATTATAGGGCGACTTTATCTTTGGTGACAGTCTCGACACGACCGAAGACCTATATGCTTTCTGAGGTACGGGATAAACCGCTAACTTCCAAACTCCAGGCTGCTACTGAGAATAAATCTGTAAAATCGATGGAAATATGGATAACAGCGCGGTACAGACAATGCATGGCGCTTTTCTGGTTAAAGACATTTAATTCTCATAAAGAAATTTACATTTCACTTACATGAGAACACATTTAAACAAAGTATAAACACTAATCATTGTCCTTTGACACTCGGACTTACAATTAACCTGACGAATTAGGTTATTTATACATTATCCATTAGTATTACACATTATTAAGGTCCGTGGGTACTCCTAAAAATCGAATACTTTATGAAGTTATATAGTCGTGACATCACTTCTGTGATATTCCCATTTTTTTCTAGAAGTTATTTTAAAACGTTTACAACTTAACAATTTTTTAATATTTTAGATTTTTTCGTTTGCACTATTTGCAAACAAATATTATTTTAGTTTAAAATTTAAAAAATGCCATCGTCCTTAATATATTTTAATGTAACATCTTGCGTGCCATGTGTGTATACTCATGTTTTGGTCAAATAAAATGATCTCATCTTATTTTACGGGCTTATTTAGATAAGCGAGCTTACAATTAAATTGCACCCAGTAATGTTTTGGGTAAATTCCTTGTTCATTGCTTTTGGGATAATGATTAAACACTTTTCTGAAATTAGTTTCCCCTTTCTCTATTCTGTATATATTTGTAACTGCAGCATTCATTCCATGTCCTTGTACATTCGAGACTGCTGTATCCACATTTTTAACGTTAATGATTTCAGCATTGCTTTCATGTGCCTCTACATTTTCCTGTTTAAGTATTTCACGAATGTTTACAGAAGTTAAACTTTTATCATCAGGTTGTTTAGTTTCTGTGCTTTTGATTTCATTTTTTAGTTCAATTGTGGTTATATGGATTTCTGGATTTAGTGTATCAGGGATCATTTTGTTTCTTCAATTTGTCATGTAGTATATGCATAACGATTTGTTGCTTGTATTGTTTAAAAACATCTCTAAAACATCGATCTCAATTTATATCTTTAGATCTCAACCTCAACATCTCGACGATGACATAAATTGTCAACAACGTTGAAACTGTTGTCAAAAGAAAGTTGTTTGTGTCAATCAAAAATGGCGAAGATAAAATCATCAAGAAGATTTTATTATTTTATATGACAGAGTATACAGTCTACATACAGGTTGTAAAAATATCTATTAAACCAAAACCGTCGTCTACGCATTTTGTAAATCAAACTGAGTAACATTGTGTAAACATGATTTTTATTTTTGTTGAGAAAAATCGCTGGTTACAAAAGAGTGCACATACGCCACTCACCACTTTTTCTAACAATTAAGGTTTGAAAAACATGATTAAATAGTTATTGAAAAATCATCGTCTACAATATTGAGTTTAAAAAATTACCCTCAATTGTCAAACGAAAAACATTTTTGGGGAGTAAATAGTCTTTTTGAATTAAGTTTGAATTTCGGGTCTAATTATACAAATAAACAAATCAAAGCACTCAATTTGTAAGTGGCATTACAAATTGGCATCAAAAGATACGTTTTCTGATCCCTTTGCTTACATTTTTATTTTGGAACAGACCATAACTCAGTTGGTTAATGAATAGTTCCACATTATGCGAGAAGGACCCTCAACAGACAGTGCACAGTATTCTTCCTTTTAAGACCATTCTCTACGTACGTCCATTGGTTACGCAAAAGAAACTTTATGTCCGACGTTTAAAATACCTACGTTTCTATTTACAATCTGAATGACAAAAAGCACTTCGCTCACTCCAGCTTAATTTAAGAGCTGTCAGTTAAAATGAAAATCAAAATATTTTATTTAACATAAACCAACATTGGCACTTATGAATCGTCGGAAGCTCGGCACGGTTCCAAGGAACTCCACGGTTGCTCTTTTAAAAATAAATGGTTTTTGTATTTGTTTTCAAATTACAGTGTAAATAGGTATGGAAGGACAGTGTAGGTCCACAAGTACCAGGTACTTAACAAAATAGGAAATGACCAGCAAATTAAACCATCTAAGAGTCTACAAGGCTTACAGCGTTCCTACATTTACAAAATAGAAGAGAATATAAAGGTAAAAAAATTAAAATAACTATTTGAGCATGATCATTATGATTTCTTTACTATTTTTTTTTTCATGTCTATTATTATATGTATGTATTTATTTAGATTTGTATAATATACTTTATGTATGTATTCATTGTATCGTGTAAATGGTATACCACAGACTACCTACAGTATTTGTCTCTCCTTCCCTTTTCAATCCATCCAAAGGTTGTCTTTAAAGGATCGCTCGTAGCGATAAGACCGCCCATTGTGTCACCCTTTGTAAAATTTATATATTTATGTCTGTAATTTGTATGGTGTACATAATAAAGAGTATTCTATTCTATTCTATTCTAAACCAAATCACATGATTGTCATTACACCTGTAACAAATCTGGTGTGGATAAAATGTCCACAAAAGCCACTAATGAAGATTTGTAACTAGTTAGAATAGTATGTAATTTCAAGATTTAGTCACAGAAAATTTAAAAAAAATTAAAAAATAATCATCGTAATTTGGGAGTAGTTAATAGAAATTTACATGCATACATTTATGTCACTAATGATGTATCAGAGAAGTCATAAGTACAGAGGGTTTTATTGCTAAGCATCCTTGTCTTCAACATAGTCACACGTGTGATGTGAGTTTGGAACTTTCCATAACCTATTTCCTAATTTCTTTCTGTAACCGACTTTGGCAACTTGTTATAAAAGAGTATATTATTTATAAAAAATTGTCTTGCTTGTTTTAGTTAATTTAAATTATCACAATTTAGGTATCACAATTTCATATTAACTGCGTGTCAAATCGCTACTAATTTTGAAAACTACTAAGTATTTGCGAACATACAAAATGCTTTCTAAGATATATAGCGAAGGCAGAGTTAGTATATCGATTTCTATGAAATTATCTATAAGGGAATCATGAAGACGCATTTTATAGATCACGTAGATTGCTCTCTTTTGTAATATGAAGTTTGAATTTACGTCAGATGCCAATCACCACAACAAAACGCCATAAGACAGTACTGTGGAAATACGCAACGTTTACTAACCTACGTTTACTGCATATGCAGCTGAACTGTTAGTCCTGTGTAAGTCCTATCAACTGCACCATTTTTATGAATATATCGACTATGGATGTGTAGACCATAAATGCTGCTATGGCGTAATCAGATTCGCTTATCTCTACTGCTCCACCGCCTAGTACCATTTGGAGTTCCATCGTGAGTAACTGAAAATAAATATGAGCCTTTAGTCCGCACTTAAACCGTGATTCTTTGTTTTGAGAGGGAACTATCACACCAAAATTACCAGATAGAGCTGGTAATCTTGGTGTGATCGTCGAAATTTTACGAGAGATAGACCAACTAACAACTATCATGACTATAAGAGTTCCTCCATACAGAATGGGATTCGATGATACGATTCGATCTGAGAGAAGTACCTACGCGGTGTACGTATGTCAAACCAGATAATTGGTATCATCATCATCATTTCAGCTGAAAGGTCCACAACTGGACACAGGTGGAGGCCTGCGTGCGGTGCTTGGGGGAGCCCCAAGCACCGCCACTTCAAACCGCTTCTGTTCCGGCGATGACCGATGTCTGACGTAAGAGCGTCCATTATCACTAGAATCAGGTAAGGTCTGAGTTAATTTACTTCATACGTCTTTTACCAAAATTGGAAAACAAGCATCTTTTGGAGAGGAAAAAACCAATAACAACTTACGTAATACTCTTTAATAGAAATCATAATTTAGTAACCTATTGATATATTAAATGTTTCTTTCACCATAATTTATGAATAACGTTTTATTTTAACTGCCGAATTTCGGCTACATTGATATTTCATCTTGTCATACTACTTTTCGGAAAGAAGAGGCTCCATTCTGTTTGGATGAAAAACTGTGGTTATCCTTTTCAGCGTCCTTAATCGGAGTCTACCTCAATATGCGCATGATAGTTGTTGACAATTTCAAACACACCAACTCTTTTGTCATCTCTGAGTTCCATCTGTATATAACAATATTAGACTACTAAGTACCTAATTGAAAGTCGCAGATCTAAATCCCAAGCAGTATAAAATTAGAGCAGTATGAAACAAATGACAATTCTGCCCTTAAATAGACTGTACAGACTCGGTCACCATCGTAGTACACCTACCTACTTCTTGCAAGAATTTAGAAGTTTACTTGGACTGGTCGACATCTGATTGACATACTGGTTGAAATAGATCGTCAGAGGGGCTTGTGGCTAAGTAATAATAGCCGCACGGGTCGATCGATCAGGTTAAGCTACGCTTGCCGCGGTTGGTCCGTGGATGGGTGACCATCTTCAAATACCAAGACCCCTCCGTGCCTCGGAAAGCACGTTAAGCCGTTGGTCCCGGCTGTCATTCGTGGATCTTTGACAGTCGTTACGGGTCGTCAGTAGCCCGAAAGTCTGACAACCAGTCTTACCTAAGGGTACCGTATTACCCAGTAACTGGGTTGTGGAGGTCAGATAGGCAGTCGCTCCACGTAAAATACTGGTATTCAGCTGCATCCGGTTAGACTGGAAGCCGACCCCAAAGTAGTTGGGAAAAGGCTAGTCAGATGATGATGAGTTGGACTGGTCGACCAACCTGCACTGGGCACGCGTGGTGGATTAAGGGTGGCCCACTCTCTCTCACATAGAGGAGGTCTGTGTCCCAGCAGTGGGAAGATTATAGGCTGATTATGGACTGGTCGATTTAACACAAAGAATAAATTAAAAAAACTTTCTTTTACGTAAATAAAAAACCAATCGAGTGTTTAAAATTGCAAATAAAATGTGATTGATCCACTAAGGGTGTGCACGAAACTTCGTACTAGTCAGATTCCACTTCTTCCGAAAAAACGATGGAATCTTTGACCGTGGTCGTACTATAGAAATTTTGGGGACGGACGGTCGTTCCTTTGATGGTAAAAAAAAAAAACGTTCAGTGTTATTTAAGAAACCTCTTTTTCTATGAAACCAGTTTTATCCTTGTGGCTGGCTATATATTTTTCGATACGAATCACGAAATGAATACTAAAGGCCTTTTTTCTGAGATTCGATTTAGCGCACTGTGTCGCATCGCACCACCCGCCGTTGCTATTAATTCATTGCTTAGCATTCCTTCTGACTTTTTCATTTTGCTCGGCTCCTATGGGTGATAGCGTGACGTTTCCCTTCCTCAATAATTGAGCTATCAAATGGAAAAATATTTTTTTTTCAAAACCGACTGGCAGTCCAAGGAGTAGCACGTTCAAACTAATAAATACTTCAGCTTTATTATATTAATAACTAGCTGCGCCCCGCGGTTTCACCCGCATAAGTCTCGATCCCGTAGGAATATCGGGATAAAAAGTATTCTATGTGTTAATCCTGGTTATAAAATATCTGTGTGCCAAATTTCATCAAAATTCGTCCAGCCGTTTGAGCGTGAAGAAGTAACAAACATACACACACACACACTGAAACTTTCGCCTTTATAATATTAATAGTGTGATAATAATAATAGACTACCTATAGATATCTTATAAGCTGCAATGGCCTTAAAGTAATTCTACATCTCTGTCTGACTGAACACGTATTCGCGATACACAAGTCACTAAAGGACTTTGAAGATTCATGGCATAACTATCTGTCCGCCATTATGATTTTTTTAAACTTATTTATTTAAATCGATAGCTGTCATCAATGAACGAAAGAAATCAAAAAAAGTTATGTCACGTGATCAACTTTGAACGTTAACATCTCGGAAACGTGATACTACGGGGTTTGGTGTAATAATATTTTCTGTTTGCATTGATGTCAGCTATCGAGTTATATACGTCTCTCTCAAGTAGACAGTAGGTATTCCAGGCTCCGTATAAAAATCTTGAAACCCCTTACTTATTTTATTAATAAAACAATACAATTTTAAACTTACCACAACTTGTATAATGGTCCCTACAATCAGAATACCGATAAACAGGGGCTTCATCATAGTTCCCGAGACCATAGTAACGATAAAAATAATCAGAACGATCACACTAAACGCTGTAGCAATACCGACGATGTATAGCATGTAACTTGTAAAATCGAACTGAAATGCAAAACGTAAATTGGTCAGTGTAAGTACTACAGATACCAATAATACTAACAATGGCAGCGATTCCCTTATTCACCAACTAAACTAAATTTAAGTTCAGTGCACCGTTTTCTTTCTATTTCACTAAGAAAAGGACAGAAGATAAATATTAGTTTAGTGCTGTCAAATAAAATACTCCATAGACAAGTTTAGGCTGGTTACAGAACCAGCTTAAAGCTACGGTTTTCTATAAGAGCGGTGCCCACATGGCGTCCGCAATTTACCGGTGAATGACGTCACTGAAACGTTGTTTATTAAAGTAAGTTGGTGTGTTTTCCTAGAGAGTGTTTTTGGCACCGTAAAGTCCAAAGTTGCCCAAAGATTTAAATCGCTATATTTTCCCTCACCGTACTTAGTCACGCATATTATTATATAGCGTTTTATGACAATCAAATCAAGTCACTGCGTCATTATGTGTCAGAGGTGTAAAAACAAAACAGTAACGCGACTATCTTTTGACGCGCTTTAGGAGCGTTTAACGATTTAAATCTTTTCCGCTGTCATCATTTTCATGACAGCTGTCACTTCGAACTTTTAGTGCGGTCACCGATTTTCTAGGAAACTGTAGCTTTAAGTTTATCAGCATCTTTAGGATACGGTGGTCAGTAAAAGTAATAAAAAGGACTAGCTTACTTTTGAAAAAGAAAGCGCAATGCAAACCGTCACCACTATCGTAGTAGCAATGAGTGCATACATTATAATTTCGGTTCTATAGAAAGCTGTAATTCTTGCAGCTATTATACTCATTGCAGCTACCTGAAAAGTAATCGAGGTGTTAAGAAATTGATTAAGGGTCCGTTTATTTGACCACGAATTATGAAACTTCTTAAAGAATATAAATAAGTGTTATTATTGTGAGAGACAGAGAGAGTAATAATTATCTTTCTTCTCTCTCATGTAAAGAAATGTGTCTAAGCGTGACGCGTCCTTGAAATTTTCTCGTCCTATTATCGAATCACCACCTAAGAAGTTTTTCTTAGGTGGTGATTCGATAATAGGACGAGAATTGAAAATGAAATTTCAAGGACGCGTCACGCACTGCAAAAACAAAAACATTGCTAAAACTGTACTTTCGAGTAATAACGCGAGTACCTTCCCATACTTTGTAAACTAATGACGAAATCGACGTAGGGCATTCGTCGCGTGAATCATCACGTCATGTCACATTGTGCCGTGTTTATGGCTAACGAAGCAATCCAGTTTGACTTACCGCTATAATTAAACAAACAAAATTGCCCGGAGGTACCCTAGCGCACGGAGAGGCCATCAAACAGCACTGTGCAGCAATCAAGAGTACCCTGCAAATTAAAATGGGGTCTTAGCAGACATCGTTCCTTTAACCCTTTCGTTACGGCATTTCGCTCCGCTGGAATAACGCCACCAAACGGGGCACCGCGCCGTCGGAGTAGCGCCACTGACACCTGAGTATCGCGGGGCCGTTTGGTGAGCGGTATCACGCTGGCGCCGGCTACAGCCGGCGCTCGTACACACAGGTCATCGAATGGATGCCGGCTATATCCGGCGCTCGTACACACAGGTCATCGAATGGATGCCGGCTATATCCGGCGCTCGTACACACAGGTCATCGAATGGATGCCGGCTATATCCGGCGCTAGTACACAGAAGTCATCGAGTGGATGCCGGCTATATCCGGCGCTCGTAACGAAAGGGTTAAAATCGGTGGTCAGCAATTTAGTCACTTTTAGAACTCTCACCGACTGACAGAAGCACCGTGCGACGATGATAAAGGCGCAATTACACTTGGTCGTTAGCAAAATAATTTTAGTCGAATTCGGTACACATCATTAGCATTATCAGCCTTCAGAACACATCATAAGCATTATCAGCGTATAACATTCCCACTGCTGGGACACAGGCCTCGTCTCTGTGATCGGTATCGGATCAGGTATAGGTCGTAATCCATCACGTGGGCCCAGTGCAGGTTCGTAGATGTCACATGTCTTCGATTTTTTGGTTCAAGGACATGCTGGTTTCCTCGCGATGTTTTCCTTCGCCGATTTAGAGAGCAGTGGTGATGAAATAAATTACATAAAGTAAAGCGCCTGTCTGGGTTAAAATCCACGACATCAACCCTTTTTTTTTAGGTGAGAAATTATCAAATAACTTCTCCCGCTCTGGGCGGAGCGGGAGGGCGTGTCAGACTTTTACTGACTAAAACCCACCCGTGTTCCTTCAGTTGCCTGTGCCAAGGGCCACGGTAACTCTTTCGAACAACCCGCGACCCTGGCAAGCATCGGCCCCAGTGGACCGCGTCCGTCACTGCTGACATTTCTTTGAGGCGTGCGTGGAACACAACGCGCCGTACGACCTCGACCCCTGATTCGTATGTCAGGATCGTTACCACTAGGCCACAACTGGTCTCATTTGGGTACCCGATGCATTAATTACACTGGTCATCGCAACGGAATTCGGACTACGAGTAATTTGAATGCAGTCGAGCAGAACTACTCATTGTGACAACTGGCAAAGCATAGAAGTGAAAGGAAATCTGGCGTCGGGTATCCGTATTCGGGTAACGGAAATGATGAAGCTGGACTAGATTTTCCGAAGACAGGCGTGCTCGACCCCGATCATTTACACTAGGTCTTTGCCCGAATTCCATAGGCTATCGAATTCTGGAGGATAACCAAGTATAATTGTACCATAAGTGTAGCATTACTTCAAAATGAACTTACATTGCAGGTATCATAATCAGCCATCCAGATTTTATGAAAAACATTCTCAAACCGGGGCTGAAATAAATAGATTTATAAATAAAAGTCTTCTATCCTTAAGAAGTTGTAACCTCTAGATTTAAGTACTAAGTGCGGATTGTACCAAAGAAACTGAACGCCATTAGAACTTCTAAACTGCGTTCAAGGGCTGTCAGTGTCAATGTCCCAGAACAACTTTTATTTATTCCTTTATTTCAGGCAACTAGGGCCCATAATAATAATAATAATAATAAATAATAAATCCCTGGACATTTCACACAGCACCATTTGTCCCAAGCTAAGCAACCTAATGCTTGTGTTATGGTAACAAGATGGCTGATAAACTACTTATATACAATTTTTTTTTTTTTTTTTGTAAATACATACATATTATAGATAGAAAAACACCCAGACTCGGAACAAATACATGTAGGTCATACAAATATTTGTTCCGTGCGGGAATCGAACCCGCGACACGCAGCGCAGCAGTCAATCGCTTAACCACCATATAAAATACAATACATAGTACACGGACTAGAAAAAAAAGAAGGACTCCGCGCCACGCATATCGAAAGTGAAGCACAGTAAGGGTGCCGGACCGTTTGTACAAACGTGCTTCTCGCACACATTTACATCATAGAAAGCCGGGCGGCCGCCATTACGCGACAAGACGGCGTCTTTGTAGGTACTATTTACGTGAAGTAATAAAATAAAATAATGCCATCTTGTGTTTTGAAAACGTGTTAAAATAATTCTACATCCCAGAAAAACTGTCAAGGAATAACATATCACAGTTAAGGCACAATAATTTTACTTGTTGATTTATTGTATTTTTGACATTAAGACATTAAGACATTTGACATAAGTGTTGTCAGAAAATAAATGGTTAAGTGTCCCGAGAGATTAGGTAATTTTGTTTTTGTGTTCTTTGTCATTTTTTTGCAAGTATTGACTATGATTCTTTTTATAGATTTCCTACAGCAAATCATTCATGGAACAATGATTGGATTATAATAAGAAACTACAGATGTGAAGACCATTGCGTTCCGTCGAAAACAAGCGTGATATGCTGTATACATTTTGATATAAATCATCAATTGGCGAGGGTTCTTAGATTGGAACGGATTAGCGTGCTTTTGTAATGTTTCTTGGATCGATAAAGAATGCAGTGCGGGTTAGTGAGTGTATGTATGTGTTGTGAAGATTCTGATTAAATCATTTGAATAAATATTTCAGTTTTATTTTCTACAGAACGTTAAATAGTTTTCTTATTATGGGTAAAATACAGCTTGTGTGTTTTAGGTAAGTAAGCTGTAATACCCATCCCCTATCTTCCTAATCGGTAATTCAAGACAATCAATAATTGAATTACGTATTCTACAGCAGCGTTTTTCTAGTCATCCATACAAAATAAACACTTAATTTTGAGTTTTCACTAGTATATTTTTGTAATTTCAGTTACGTGGACTTCTTATATCGCTTTATTGTAATAAATGAATACACTGTCCAAATATTTAAAACATGGGGAAATTTTCATTCATCTGGTATCCCTCAAATCACGCACACATAGACCGGTAGGGTGCTTCACTTTCGATACGCGTGCCGCGGAGTCCTTCTTTTTTTTCTAGTCCGTGACATAGTACTACAAACATGAGAATACTTATAAACTAATACATAAAAAATCATCACAATACTATACTATAATAATATAACTTAAAAAATACTATAAATACATAGAACATAACAAACCAAAACAATTTTGACACTGACATCTCTTGAACATCATCTGCCTAGACTTTTCCCAACTGTGTTGGGGTCGGCTTTCAGTATGCAGCTGAATATAAGTATTTTACATGGAGCGACTGCCTATCTGACCTCCACAACCCAGTTACTGGGTTGTGGAGGTACGATATCCCTCGGTAAGACTGGTTGTCAGACTGACAGCTCTTGAACGCGGTTCAGATGTACTGAACGCGTTCAGTTTCATTTATGAAATTCGCCCCTAGTGTTTAAATCAAGTAAAAAAGACAGGAAAAAAGTGGCCAAAAACACAAAGAGATAGAGAATGAGAGAGGGACAATACTTACTTTGCATAAACAACAAATATGAAGAAACCAGTGGCCATTAACATTACAAGCACTAAACACATGACTAGTCTGACAAAAGAGTTTCGAGATTCAGGATTGTATTGTAACGGCGGCCCTCGGATTAATTCTTGCCCTTGAGGATATTCTCCTTGTCCTGGGTATCCGTGTTGTTGAGGGTATCCTTGTTGTTGAGGATACCCTCCTCCTTGACCATACCCTTGTTGATGAGGATATCCTTGTCCATATCCTGGACTGGAAGGATATCCTTGTCCATATTCTGGTCCGGGAGGATACGTTGGATTTTGAGGATAACCCTGGGCTTGAACAGGACCTTGAGGATACCCCTGGACCTGCAGAGGGCCTTGACTTTGAGGACCTGAAACAAGACAAAATAATTGATAAGTTTTTTTTAACAAATATAACAACTCACTTGTTTTTCCTTAAGGATTAGGTAACTCTTATATAAAACGGTCAATATTTAGTTAAAGACTATACTAAGAGACAAAAAGGTTTTCACCACATTTTTATTTTAACCCTTTATTTTGGCCCGGCTACACGCTCCGTCTTAGTTTTTCGATTTGCACACTGCAACGCTAAAGCTTACACCACACTGCGAACTGTGAACCGAAGTATGAAAAGACGTGCTAGCTAAATGAACTTAGATTCGTTCCCAGTGTGTCCGGCGCTTTAGACGGAACAAGGGTATATATACCGTAGTACCAGATCATTTAAGAGCGGGTCTTTGGTGCCATCTCCACGGGCGAAAAAACCACTGCGACGGTCATGCGGTGCCATCACATACGTACAACATAACACACACGACACATAATCAGAATATAATGTTCCCACTGCTGGGACACAGTCCTCCTGTCTTCGAGAGGAAGTGTAATCTACCACACGGGCCCAGTGCGGGTTAGTAGATGTCACATCTATCCAAAGACTATTATAACCACTTGACTGCGTATACAGTGCCCCGACGCACGAAAACTATTAGTATTTTGTCGCCTATGTATAGGCTACGGTACTAGTAGCAATTTTAGTTGTGTCCAAGTGTTAGACCTGTGTGCACGCTAAATTAATACAATTTTTTTATAACGTTTATGCAATTATAACGCATCAAAATGCCTTCATGCACGGTGAAGTTGTGTGGGAAACATTCTTAGACATCTAGTTACAAAAAGGATGACATAACTTTTCATCGGTAAATAAACAGTACGAAAAATTATTTTTGATTTAATCAGATTAGAAGCCACTGCAGGGGTCTATTCAAAATGGTGGCTGGGTAAACGAGCACACTGTTGAGTCGCGCGTTGATGTCTTTTGGAAAAGTCTCGTTCTTGTATTAGACAATCTAATGCTTCTATCCCTTTCTTTCCTTTTGTATGTTTATCGTAAAAAATAGTGCTGTTATCTTTAATAGCTGAAAGTTGATATCGAGAAAAATAAAATGAATACATTGTTGAGTCGCGCGTTGATGTCTTTTGGAAAAGTCTCGTTCTTGTATTAGACAATCTAATGCTTCTATCCCTTTCTTTCCTTTTGTATGTTTATCGTAAAAAATAGTGCTGTTATCTTTAATAGCTGAAAGTTGATATCGAGAAAAATAAAATGAATACATTGTTTATTCAATTCACATACTTTAATAAAATAAATATCTACTATTAACCGACTTTAAAAAAGAAATACCGACGAACTGAGAACCTCCTCGGTTCTCAGTTCATCGGTATTTTTTTTTTTTTGTGTTTTCCGGGATTTTTTTAGTTCTTTCTGTCCCCGACCGGGGCCGATCAGTCCATTTCCGGGTTTTTTTTTGGTAATTGATTGATTTTGATTAAACATTATTTCTATGATTTTTGATTTAGTATTTATTATAATGTTAAAATCCATTTTATCGATATCGCCTATTTTCCCTTAGTGAAGTAAAGCAGCCCTAACGATGCAACTTGACCTTGAACTGACCAATTGCAGCCGCGCGTTCTTCCTCATCCCCCGGCCCGCGGTAGTGAGTCGTGTGCTTCGAAGAAATCGGCCCATACGCTCTCTAGTGGTTATATTCTCTATGCATCTATCTCATCATCTGCCTAGCCTTTTCCTAACTATGTTGAGGTCGGCTTCCAGTCTAACCGAATGCAGCTGAATACCAGTATTTTACAAGGAGCGACTGGCTGTCTGACCTCCACAACCCAGTTACTGGGTAATACGATACCCCTTGGTAAGATTATCAAAGATCCACGAATGACAGCCAGGACCTACGGCTTAACGTGCTTTCCGAGGAACGGAGGGGTCTCGGTATTTAAAGATGGTCACCCATCCACAGACCAACCGCGGCAAGCGTAGGTTAACCTGATCGATCGACCTGTGCGGCGGTTATTATTTAGCCACGGGCACCACGTATGTCACATCTATCTATCATGTATAATTTTTGTGGAACCGAAACTTAAAGTACCTAATAAGATTTTCTTGATAAAAAAATCACGAAGTTACCTCCAATTCTCACGCATTTTCGATTTGAACTTTATTTACTAATTTGAGAAAAAGATAGTCACTTTAAAATCAAGTTATTATTACAGAGTCTTGGAGAATTTAAAGTAACGCAAGATATTGACCATTGACTTAACTCAAGACCATATAATGTACAGACGCCAGCACATCAAGCTACCCGAAACTGTAAAATTTTCCCAATCAACTTTGAACCTTACACTTTGGCGATAAAGTTGAAAATCTATTAAAGAAACTTGACAGATTGTAGTAGCTTGATGTGCTGGCGTCTGTACAAATAAAAATGATGATTATACTGACTGTACTGCGCCACTACTGTTTGCTGCGGTTGGCGGGCTGGCTGTGCTTGACGCAAAGTCTGTGGTGGCTTCCCAAAACGAACCACGTTATCGTAAATGCCCCTTAATGTAAACTTTGGTCTGGCAGTACCTATTATATGCACTCTCAACTCTGTAACGTTCACTACACTTCCTGATTCTATTTCTTCTATGCTATCAGTGGGAGGTTCCGTACTATTGTCTATCATATCAACGCATAGGTAATCTTTGTTTTTGGCTAAAGTTATTGCTCCTGGTGTAACTGTTTCTTTTTCGACCAAATCCATATGAATGGCATAATCAGGGTTTTCTTGTTTAGTCGCATTAATATTAGCACTCTCATTTTTCGTGTCTTTATTGGGCTCCGAAATACTCATAGAGCAATAAATAATTTTAAAAATATGTAAATACTAAATAACAACGAATGCCCTACTGCAAAATAATTTTTTATTTTCTCAGATTGTCAAAACCATAGTTTGACAGAATTAACTAGAAAAGAGTTTTTAAGCAAAGTAGTACTTATCTACTATCTTACTTACCTATTTATTTCCAGCTTACACATGATTTTTTTTTTGTAAATTTTAAACTGTTTGCATTGATTTTAAATAGATTTTCTCATAACACAGGAAATGATTTGTACATTGTCCAAGTTGTTGGCATCCTTCTTTAGTAACTTTGGGAAGAGCTACCAGGCAACAATCCAAAATAGACACAAGCAAAAAAGATACATGCAACTTACTACTTATTAGGGATAAAAACTGCCACTTCAAACTTGCTCACTTCCGATGTCGCTACTATCCAGCGTCTAAGCATTTGACAGCTAGCTGTCACTATCCATATTTTTTTTTTGTAAACAAACTATGACTTCTTTTTTGCATAATTCATGAATATACCCCGTTGCGCAGCTTTTGACTGCAAAAATACCGGTAGCTATGTTTTTACCAAACATGTTAAAAGACAGAAATCTGTGGGTTTGTTATGTCTTAATTTCTGATCGACACAAATGTAAACATAAACAAAACAATGGCGGCTTATAGACGATGAACAGTGCTGCCACATATGTCGAACATTCAGTTTTTAACCCCATTAGATTCACGTCATTTTGTTAGCCAACCCGCACAGGGCCCGCCTGGTAGATTACACTCCCTCGTACTAACGGCTAACTGCGTCTTACAGAGAGGAAGTCTGTGTCCTAGCTGTGGGGACATTATACGCTGATTATAATTATGCTATATTAGCCATAAGGATGGGATATGTTCATTTACTATACCATACTATATTGCCCTCAAGCAAATCAGACCGACTATCAGAAACCAGACTGTTAGTAGCTCAAATGTTGCTCCAATGTCCAAGTAAAATATAAAAGAAAAAAAAAGGAGCATCTCTCTGCAGGGCGTAGTCGGGTGTAGTCGGTCTAATTTGCTACTTTTTGTGGTATACTTGGAAGTTTCTGAACCGTGGGAAGATGTAACTCCACCCTGGCAAAGTAGGCCTACCTCGACGGAACGGCAGAACGGTGTGAATGTGGAATATGTCGCAAACTATGCTCTATCGTGCCCTCTGTGTCCCAAATATGCAGTCAAAGTGACGACACCGTGGAAGTGGAGAAGTTTTGGGCCATCACACACATACCTACTCAAAAAAGTTACCAATCACTTCCCAAATCTATAAATATTATAAAGAGGTGAATTTGTAATTTAGGGGTTAATATTCGGAACTATCGAAAGCATTCCGAAAATTCTTAATACTAATGGGAAGCTACAGTATTGCCGAGTATATTTTATGTTAATACAAGAAATTTCGCGCGGACGAAGTCTATACAAAATAAATCTCAAATTAGGACACCAGAACTTGAGAACCGACTAGAAAATTACATTAGTATAAATAGGTAATTGAAATAATACGAAATTGTAAACAGAATTAAGTAGGAAATTGGAAGGGACGGGAAATGTCTTCTAGCGATCGTTAGGGACAATCCTATTAATGCTATTGAAGCACAAATTGTATTTTGCTCTACATTTTAGTCTGGAACGGAAAATGCCTAGTTTAGACAATAACGTTTTGTGTAAGTATGCTAATCAAGAAGTAACCTGAATAAGAATTTCGCAACACAGTCTCAACGACCATACACATCATTTTGAAGGATATTGCTAATCCATTGCCTTTATATGTTCAAAAAAGTCTGCTCAACAATGTGAATAACGCAACGAATGTTGTAAAACTGTCAAAATGAAAGCCATTGCTACTGAGTGTATTACGCAATTACCCCGCTGGACTAGAATTCAAACTTTATTTGCTTATGATAATGGAAATCAAAGTAGAGGAAGACCTAAAAAACGATGGATGGACTGTGTGAACAACTGTGGGAAGAGTTGTGGATGGAAAAGAGATGTTTCACCGACCCCAAATAAATTGGGAAAAGAGGCAAGAGAATGATGAATGCCGAACGGAAGTCAAACAAGTGTCTGGCCATCTGCAATACCAGAGGCATCACAGTTACGTTGCCGTCCTAGAAATGAAGCAGAAATGTCTCATGTGGCTGCAATTACACCGGCACCAAAAGCCTTCAAACCGGAACACAGCAAAGCTGCGTGAAGGCAGAAATTAATATAGTAGTAGTACTTCCCTGGGCACACGGGTCTTTTTTCACAAGAAACTTGCCTACTACGTTCATCATCACTATCATAAACGTCCTTGTTTCACCCACTGTTGAGTTTAGGCCTCTTTTCTTTTGTGTCATACTTCCCCGGTCTGTGCTGTCTGTCAACGAGCAACAATAATCTCTCTTTAGAAAAATAATGATATTCCCTTCAATTAGTTACTCTTAGAACTTAGCGATCAATGTTCAATGTTTCAATGTTTAAGCAATTCAATGTGTTTAAGTCGATGAGGGTATTCTCTTTACTACCGAGATTTTGGCTAGAGTTTTTGTTCTTTTGTTGTTTTTGTTTTCTTTTATTATTATTATTTTTTTTTTTTTTGTAACTTGAATGCTGTGTTTTTTTCTTCTATTTTGTTGTGAATGCTGTGCACGTCTGTAATTGACGTAAATACTACTCCATGTCTCTGTTCTCTGTTCTTTGTAAATGTTTGTATTTGTGTTGTTGATGTGCCTTAATAAATAAAAATAAAATAATACTTTACACTACATACATACTTTAGGCACCTGTACCACCGCCAGCGATTGACTTGAAGCGAGTAGAGAGATTTGAAGAGAAAAAATAAATATGAATGAACTAAAAACTAATGTTCTGCCTGCCAAGTGAGCATCCCTGGAAGAGTAGGTACTCTCATAGATAGCTCTTGTTGCTGCGACAAACGAGTACTCGTCGGTGATATGAGCTGTCATCGATCTAGGTCATCGCTGACTGTTCATATCGCCGACGAGTACTCGTTTAATAGGTTAAAACAGAGTGGCAAGGAAACGACGCGCAACCTGTTATCGTGAATTCAACACATAATTCTAGATCCCCAGGCATTATTCGTCGGTTATCAAAAAAGAAATCTGGCGTTTCATAAAAAAGTGGCTCACCTACACGGTCAAAATGTATGATACAGCTTTTTTTTTTTTTTTTCATAACCAATATAAAATTTCAACGCAGAGGGGACCAGAATATATTATTTTGTATCTCTGTTACTTCCAAGGAACCTAACACCTTTTGTACGACCTACAATCTTCTGGAGCGAGGCAATCGTTGTTAGAGCTTCCTCGCGATGGGACAGGACCTCAGGCAGAGTACAGATAGAACTCGTATTATAATTCTAATGTAGCTGAGTGAGCACTTACTTGGCTCTCTGTTATTTTTTTGTGTGTACGCCGTTGTCTATTCCCCACCAATCATGTTCCACAGCCTAAAAATGTTTAGAATATCACCGCGTGACCACGAGCTACACGCTCAAGCGTCACGCGTGTTCCGAGAACGACGGCGGAGAAAACAAATGAAAGAAGTTGTTTAGTGTGCATACACACGACCGACATGCGTTAATGGCTGAGGCAACTGCAGCCGTCGACAGCCGTCAAAATGCCGCGTCTGTATTTGAGCACCGTACTTAAATACACGAGCGGCTCGTGGTCGACTGCAACTACCAACACACGTTGACGGCAGCCGTCAATACTATTCGACGTCTTGACGGCTGAAGTTGACTCTACAGTTGATGCGTGTCGCTCGTGTGTATTAGCATATAACATGACATACCACGAGTCACCGCGACGCGCCTTGCGGAGCGACGGAGGGAAATACAGGGGACACGCGTGCGTGTCGCTTGACGCATCTCCCGTCGAAAGTCGCATTGCTCGAGTCGTGAACGCGGCCTTAGACTTACTACAAGCTGGAGTTACTGACACAGCTTGCAGACTTAGCAAACTGAAGTGGTACTGGGCTGGCCATGTTTGTCAAAGGATCGATAGCCGTTGGAGCAGAAGGGTCCTCGAGTGCAGACCGAGTATCGGCAAGCGTAGGATGTGACATTTCCAGCTAGATGGACCGATGAAGGAGGAAAGCCGGGTTTTGTAGAAAGAGTATTGACATTTTTCGGAAGGAACCACTTTTTGAACATCCTCGTAGAATGGCTCTTATTGTACCGCTTACAACACGCCTGCTTTTTACGTTGTATTCCCGTACTATTACGGTAAAATGTGCGCAGCTAACTAGGGATGTTAGTCGGAGATGCGAGCTTTTTAAGTTCAAATGAAAAAAAAAAAAATCTTTGCTAACACTAATTGAATATTTTATACAGCGTGTAACGGAAGGGGGATATCAACCCTGAAGGAGGTGAATGTGCTCATGAAACTCAACAACTTTCCCCAAAGAACATAGGTCGAAATATGAAAAAAAAATTTGGTCCTCCCATAGTAAATCAATCAGCTGGTAGTCAGTTTTGTAAGGGAGGGCCAAATTTTTTTCTCATATTTCGACCTATGTTCTTTGGGGAAAGTTGTTGAGTTTCATGAGCACATTCACCTCCTTCAGGGTTGATACCCCCCTTCCGTTACACGCTGTATATATATTTCTTTTTTTTTCATACAGATAAACTGTGTTTAAAAAAAATATATTTTGCACGCTTGCATCAAAATGTACAAAATTATATTTATAATCTTACTTGTTTTTTTTTATTTTTTATTTAATTTGTATTCTAACGAGCTGACCGACAGCTGCGAGCTGACAGACGTTGTTTTGTCCTATTTAATACTTTGTACAAAAATCCCATAGAACAAAGGGCGTTCACTTTTTCTCGAATTTGAAAATTACCTGGGAATCTTTGCCAATTTAAACTTGCAATTTTTTTATTTGAGCTAGTCCTCCACTCCGGCCAATTCCACAAATCAACTCTTAACATATTTAACCACGACTTTAAGTGAGTTCCAATAAATTTAGCTGAGTCTAGCGTTAGTAAAAATACAGTTGGTCTGGCTAAATGCTACGCGACAAACGGATGGCGGGTCGAGCGGCTGACAAAACGAATATTTACTCGCGTGCGGGCTGCGATATGAACCAATGGGGCAAAAGAATACGTGGATACGGCCTTACTGCTTTTTTTTTTCTTTTAGATTAAAGGCCTGTGCTCACCATGCGATACGGAAACGTATGGCAAAGGATTTTTATAAGCGAAAAACTTTTTTATAAAAAAAAAACAACTGACTTCCAAAAAACACTACAAAGTGAAAAATAACTTTAATTTCGGAAGTCGGTGTCAAAAAACGAGAATGCGGAACCAACGACACCGACTTCCAAAGTTAAAGTTATTTTTCACTTTGTAGTGTTTTTTGGAAGTCGGTTGTTTTTTTTTTTATAAAAAAGTTTTTATTTTTCACTTTTTAGTTATACAGACCCCAAACAAATTCATATAACACAACTTGCTATGTAAATATTAGTGACAGGAAGCTGCATCTGCGTTTATAGGGTACAGACAGATTGTCTGTCTCCGAAACTCATCTCCAAATCTTTACGAAATTTAAATGAGACCATTTCGGAATAAATTTCTATCGAACAAAAAAAGAATTTTGCAAATCCGTCCATACATGACGGAGTTATGCCCGAACATACATAAAAAAAAAAACATAAACATCCGAATTGATAACCTCCTTCTTTTTGAAGTCGGTTAAGAATGATTTTGATTTGAAGCGGGGTTAGCACTCACATTTTGTTGATTTCGACACAAGGACACTTGAGCATATTGTGGAAAGCAGCGTTACTTAAATGGAAATGCTCCCATTCCAAGTAACGTCATTTCACCCAGTCCCCTTCCGCATCCAATGAAATCAAATCAAAAGTCATTTATGTGTTCAAATCCGGCTGAGAATCAGTACTTTTTGAACGACAAAATGCCATAAGAGAATTCCTCAAAACGCCCGCTCTTCACGTACCAAACTAGACACAACTGTCTATTAAGTTAGAAGAACTTGATTATTTACGATAATTTATTCCCTTCATCAACATATTTATTACCAAAATGCACCACAGTAAGTCCACTTCACTGCTTTTTGGGTTTAAAGATACTTTATTTATTCTAAAAGAACATACATTGCTCACTTAGCGAATAAATACATAACTAAGGTAAGGTATCGTCCAGTAGTTATAAGTTTTGTTTACTTAATGTAGGTAAGTACGATGTCGACATAATTATTATTGTGTGAAAGACTAGGGTAATTCGTTAATTTAATAGTTTTGTGTTGTTTGTGACGTACTGTTTGAGTTTAGATTTAAATAAATTGAAGGAAGATGTGCTCCTGATATCTGCCGGTAGATTGTTATAAAGTTGTTTTCTATACACAAATTGATCATTGTAACTGTGATTGCTATAAATGGGTGCTAGCATTGCCCAGCAGTGTTCCTACCTGAGACAGAATAAGCGCACCTTCTGACGTACTTGCAAGAAACTTGGTTGTAAAGACAGACCACAAGCAACATTATTGTGAGTCGTTGAGCTCCTCAAGTTCCGCCGAGTGATTGCGTAACACACTATCAGTAGCAGTAGGTTTCAATTTTACAGTTCAACAACATTCATTGCGTTATTTACTTTGTTGAGCAGACACTTTTGTCGAACATATGGAGCAATGGATTAGCAATATCCTTGAAAATTATTCAAATTGAGAATAATAGTGTGTTAGGTACGCAATTAGGATGCTGAGCCGAGCTAAAAGATTACCGACAAATGCTTGCACTAACTGGACTCATCGACTCAAATATGTGTGATACTTTCCTCAAGAGACCATTTCAGACATCAATCTATCTACATGGTCTTCACATGATCTGCCAAGATTATGTCCGGACTTTAAATGAGACTGTATTTTTTTTTTAATAATAATTATGGCGTGTAAAATTGATTTCGATATTCTATTTACACAAGAACAATTTCATTTCATTTCATTTGAGTACTTAGTTTTGAGTATTTAAATTATCCGTTTCCACAATACGGAACCCTTGTAAAATCACTTTGTATTCCGTTTGTCGAGACCCTTTAAAAAATATATTGCTCCCCAAGATGCCCCGCACCCGATAAGAACATAAAAAGTTAGACAATTTCAAACAAGTTTTGTTTCTTAGTCCTGTCGTGCGATTCTGTAACCATCTCACCGTGAAAGCTTGGGTGAAGTGAGCGTGAAGTGAGCTGTCATTCGCTAGGGATTAATACTATTAAGTGCTCACTTCACTTATGATTTCACGGTGAGATTTTTACAGAATCGACCGGCAGAACGTCTTTTTACCAGCTAGTTCCGCGGCCATCGATCTTACAAAAAAATTACCTACCTGATAATATTATGTTGCTCCCCTAAACGCTCCACGTCCGATAAAAACATAAAACATTCATAAACTCACGCCTTCTTTCCATGGGGGTAAGCAGAATTCACAGAACGTCACCAGCTATAATCGTTACCTTTTGCCTCGTTTACGTTCATAGATGTATGAACGTAAATGAGGTCACACAAGCATGCCGGTTGCGGGTGCTACGTACCTGAACTTTCTGAATAACATCACCAATACCAAGGCCATAAGACTAGGTACTTATTAAGAATTCCAAGTTGAAAATAATTACCTATAAGTAATTGTTGCATAGCACGAAACAAAAAAAAAAAAAACAATTAAGTTTTAGGAATGTATTATGTGTCGTTGTCCAGCTGAATGCCAGTATTTTACATGAAACGACTGCCTATCTGACCTCCACAAACCAGCCGGTTCATTTGGTAAAACGAATAAAACCAAATTGCCACTAGTTTGCATAATCCACAATGTCACTAGATAATCGTTTAAACTAAAGTCTGCAATGTACACAAATTATAAAGTAATAGCCTAAAAATAAATTAATGGTTTTATAATATCCATTATTTATTTATTTATGTAATTACACGTCGCTTACACCTGAAGGCAGGGCAATCGGTAACCCGACAAGCAATACGCCGAAATAGATTGCTATTCCATTTCTTTTTTCCATTTGCAATTGTCAGTTATTTCGAATAATCACCCCCGTTTGTGTTGGGGGTGAGGACATAGTGAAATATACAATATGTCCCGGAATTAACGCACGCCACTATACACCCCAATTAGAATATTATATTATAATCATATTACATACACTGAATTTTTATTATTATATTTAAAACATTGCTTTTTTATTCAAACTTTATAGTATTAGTCCCTAGCGCATGACAGCTCACTTCACCTAAGTTTTCACGGTGAAATGGTTACAGAATCGCACTGCTGTCCGCTTTCATCATCAGCACCCACTCACACGATACATAACACTCTTATCGACGAGATGCCTTCCCAAGCGATATCAAACCTGGTAACACTCACGCATTCGCGAATTCGGGAGTAGACAGGTGTAATGTCAAACTACTCGTACTATACTATACTCCATTTGAAATAAGATTAGACATTTAAATAAACCTTTTTTACAGTCCATTCAACCGATTTTGAATTCTATTGCATTGACTGCATGACAAATGGCAGCTGCAGTAAACAGTTGGTATTGTAACCACTTTTTTGCTTTTAATACCATCCTTATCGTCTACGATATAGAAGTCAAAATAGGTTGAACGGACTGTAAAAAAGGTTTATTTAAACGTCTAATCTTATTTCAAATGGAGTATAAATAAACGCAAACACAAAAGACTTAAATGTCAGATTAGTCTCTGGGATTAAAAAACGGACTATAGTTGTAAATATCACACAAAACGCTCAGCTTATCACTCCGCTCATCACTATATACCCTCTCTTATCGGCTGGATGCCTTCCGAGCCACCTCAAAAATGGTCACACTCACGTATTCGCTTTCAAGATTTGTTTTAGGGGCCCATCGTATTTTTGTGAAACGTATGTGTCAAACATTTACTTAAGTGTTTTCAGTTTGTATACATTTACTGTACGTCGAATCGTCGAGTCGAGACAGATGTCAACGTAAATATATATATGTATCTTTAGAGAGAAAAGTTTTTTCGAATAAATCATTTATGTGAGTTTTATTTTTGGTTTTGGGCTCGTGGCTTAGTGATGTCGTTACAATAACAGCCGACGGGTCGTTCGAAGGTTAAGGTACACTTGCCGCGGTCGGCTCATGGATGGGTGAATATCCATAACATATCGAGACCCCTCCGTGCTTCGGAAAGCACGCTAAGCCGTTGGTCTCGTCTGTCATTCGTAAATCTTTGACAGTCGTTACGGGTAGTCAGAAACCGAAAAGTCTGGTAACCAGCCTAACCATGGGGTATCGTGTTACCAACTTACTGGGCTGTGGAGGTCAGATAGGCTCGCTCCATGTAAAATACTGGTATCCGATTAGACTGGAAGCCGACCTCAACATAGTTGGGAAAAAGCAGATTCATTCTTGGGTTTTAGTTTTGGTTCGTAGAGCTGCCGGTCGATTCTGGAAAAATCTCACCGTGATAACTAAAGTGAAGTGAGCTTAGAGTGAGCTGTGAGTCATGCTGATGCTAGGGATTGGCACTATTGACGACTCACTCCACGCTCACTTCACCCAAGCTTTCACGGTGAGATGGTTACAGAATCGCACGGCAGGCTTATAATCTATTTGGCCATCTCCAAACATTCACATGGGTAATGGACCTATCTAAGGTGAGAGGTTGCAGGAATTCGCTGGATGCTGGGACTTTGGCGGTACTTTGGGGGAGGCAGAAAAAGCGCCCTGGTTTTAATATGGGGCAGCCGTAGCCTACAAGTTGGCAAGGACATTGACATGATTCTAGTCCCCTTAGCGTCGAAATTATATTTAGAATTATATGATAATTTTAAATTTTGATGACATTGTATTTTTTTGTACTATTTAAATTAATTTATGAATACAAATTGGAACTTAAACATAGCTGCCGAAACATGGATGTACTATAGGCATAGCTCTGCCGAAGCCTTCGTCCTTACAGTCGTGATAATGTGTTGTGTTTATGTGACAAGTGGCTCAGAATACCCCTCTTTTGTCTCTACACCTAGAGATAAAGGTGTGACGTCAAAGCGCATGCGACGGACGGCCGGCGCCGCGTCCGCCGCTGCGGTTTCCGCCTCTGTAGTCTGTGGTGCAAGTCATTAGCATCCAGAGTTTCTGTAGGGTTACTATAAAGTGTAAAATTTTTTCCAACCTGGGAATCGAACCCAGAACCCCACACTCTTCAGTCGCGGTTGCAACCTGGCGACCAACGGGGCAGTCAGTGGTCAATTTTATTGGGTTTTCCATTAGGAATTTCTCAGTAACAGCACTACGATTCTGTAACCATCTCACCGTGAAAACTTAGGTGAAGTGAGCGTGGAGAGCGCTGTCAGTGTCATCCCAGCTGATAAGGGATTGACCAAGACACTTTTACATGTCAATCATATTTTTTTTATACTAGATGAGGTCGGCGCTTCATATCTGACTACTCTGAGAAGAAAAGCCGAAACAAACTCAGAGGTCACAGTCTCTTTTAAAGTCCAGACATAATCTTGGTCAGATCATGTGAAGACCGTGTAGATTGATGTCTGAAATGGTCTTTTGAAGAAAGAACACAATAAGGATTTTTCTATATAATATTGTTAGAGAAAAATTTTGTAAAGAAAAAATGGTAATTTTTAAAAAAAAAGCGAGGTGGATTTAAACAAATAAAAAAAGGGAACTGAAAAATACTGATTTACTTAAACTTAAATAAAATAAAATTTTAAAAATGAACTGTCTTCAAAAAACACGAACTCAAATGTGAAAAATAATATTTTATCCACTTCACTTTACATAAGACCCATATCTTAATTTTAAAACTATATTTTACGATTTAATAACAAATCCCAAATAATACCTATTAAATAGGTATATTTTTTTTGAAGTCGGTGCCATATCCTCCTTTTATAAATCATCACCTGCCTAGTCTTTTCCCAACTAGTTGGGGTCGGCTTCCAGTCTAACCGGATGCAGCTGAATACCACTATTTTACATGGAGCGACTGCCTATCTGACCTCCACAACCCAGTTACTGGGTAACACGATACCCCTTGGTAAGACAGGTTGTCAGACTTTGGGCTTCTGACTACCCGTAACGACTGTCAAAGATCCACGAATGACAGCCGGACCACCGGCTTAACGTGATTTCCGAGGCACGGAGAGGTCTCGGTATGTGAAGATGGTGAACCATCCACAGACCAACCGCGGCAAGAGTAGCTTAACCTGATCGATCGACCTGTGCGACTGTTATTATTGAGCCACGGGACTTGTAAATCCTACTTAGCTGTGATAGTTTTCCTTTTAACTTCGCTCGTATGTACTACTACCGTGAATTTTTTCACGTTTTCAAATACTACCATTTAGATAGCGGGGGGGGAGGGGGCACTTGACTCTAACAAAAATTAGCACTTTAAAGCTTAATATTTCACAAACGGATCTCTGTATCGAAAAGTAGTTTTCACGAACCCGCAATATTTTAGAAAACAATCCCACACCCTGGGGTAGACAAGAAACACATCCCCACTTTACGTGTAGGTACAGGAGGTATCCTAAATAAGGAGCTCGTGACTAAATAATGCCAGCCACACGGGTTGATCTTCAAGGTTAAGCAAGCCTTGCCGAGGTCATTCCATAGATGGGTAGTCATTAATTACAAACGGGACTTCTCCGTGCCTCAGAAAGCACGTAAAGCCGTTGGTCCCGGCTGCCATTCGTAAATCTTGAACAGTCGTTACGGCTAAGCAAGTATCTGAAAATCATTTTTGCCAAGGAGAGCTGTGGAAGTCAGATAGGCAGCTGCTCCAAGTATGACACTCGTATTCAGCTGCATTTGGTTAGACTGGAAGCCGACCCGAACATAGTTGGGAAAATCTAGGCAAATGGTGATTATGTACTTCGTTTGAGTTAATAATTATATCGTTTTTTTTTTTTCAAAATTTCTCTTTCTAATCACTACATTTTTTAGATCCTTTTTTCGCTAAACAATTCATGAGTTCATTTGTTTGTTTAGCTACACGTAGTTATCTCTTAAACTCTCATATATTATTTATTAGTGCCAAAAAAACTTTTTACAAACACAAAATATATTACTCAACGCAGCGTTCATCTCAAAACAATTACGTTTCGACGTAAACATCAAATATTCCATTACTTTAAGTGTAGCAACATCAACGAACTACTTGCGTGTGCTCTCAAAGTATAAACGACACGCAAAGATCGTGGTTGTGAATCAACGATTTTCTCGCTCAAGAAACGAACAAGAGATTGTACGGACGCCAGCACATCAAACTACCCGAAAATATCAAATTTTCCCAATCAACTTTGCACCTAATGCTTTAGCGATAAAGTTAAAAATATATTGAAGAAAAGACAATGCCCATCTGTGCCCCAGAAATGCCCAGATAAAGTATATTACAAGATTGCTCTAATAAATAAAATCTAGAATTAAGTATGTTGTTAATTTTAAATCATAATATGAAGCACTGGATAAAAAAAATAAGACGTTCTTTGAAGCTTTGTATCTAATCAAATTGTTTTCACATACATATTGACACTATACAATGGAGACAGACTAGATAATTCCAAATAACTGACATGTTTTATCGGTACGACAAAGTCTGCGTTCAAATATTAATATAATGTATCTCTTTTACTTAAAGTGAACCTACAATCTTTTCTCTTTTTTTAAAGATCCGTTTTGCTTGGATGTGACGCATATTATCCCGTAACTTGTTATTTTTTGTTTTTGTTCTTTCTTTGCGTCATGTTTACCACAAACAAAGATATTTTCTTACTTTTCTTTGTATGTTTCTTGAGCGAGAAAGTCGCTTCCTTGCTCTGCGGAGGGATAAGAGCCTAAACTTTCAAAATTCAAAATTCGAAGCTGCAATACGCTCCTAATACAGTCAAACACATCCAGAATTAATGGGACGTCATCAATACTCAAGCGTCCCGAACTTGCCGCTCCACAAACATGTGATCGGATATCAGTCAATTCGAACGCTGAGAAATGTACACACATTTGCTTCTCGAGTGTAAACCTAAGTTTAAGTTTCGTACGCTGCGATTTGTCTGTAATCGGCTTTATATAAATTCGGAATTGGAAATGGAGAGTATTCAAAATAGAATTTATCATTCTTTATCTTAAAAATTACAGAAGGCCAATCCGTAATTAAAAACGTTGAAAATCTAGTAGCAATCAGGTAGGTTGGTTTATTGACTTTTTATTTAATTGGTTTTATTGTAACTTTGTTAGGTTTAAATGCTCCTTTAGAATAAATCTTCTTTAAATTAAATTAAATATTTTCTTTTCTTTCTTTTTTCAATCTCATCGCAGCGACAATCTACGTCAAAAACTTGTCAAGAATGTAGGAAAATTATTTTTGACAGATTGAGACAGAAATCCATTGAGATGGGATATAACAGGAGATGCCCTCTTATTCTATACACGGTTGTAGGTAGGTGCCAGAGCAGCCATCTTTGTCGCCAAGTTTCGTGGTAGTTCAGCTGTCAAATGGTTGTTTATTTTTTGTATTATTGAGATTTGCGAGAAAATTACGAGGACTTTACCTTTAAAACTGCATGTAAATGTTGAAAAACAGCAATTCAACATGCCTGTGTGTTGTATTGTGAAGTGTGGTGCAAGGAAGAATGAAAATCAACCTCAACTTTCTTTGCACAGGTTAGTAGCCGGTTTTCATGCAATAACACATACAATAATAGACATTCGATGATATAATTGTAATGCGATCATGAATTTATGGCTAAAGTATTGATATTTGGGTGAATTTCCGTACAACAGACCTTTTTATTATTTTGTTAATTCATTCGTTTGTTTACAATAATATGTCATAATAGAATAGTGTTGTACCGTTGCCTAATAGTTTCCGGAACTAGTTCCTCCGCTGGAACGATATCGGTATATTCTGCTATGTTAACATAAATAGTCCTGCGTCTTATTAGCTCCGATTGACCTTGCTAGGTCCGGTCCGTGGTTCACAGCATCAAAATCAAAATATTTTCTTTCACATAAACCTACATGGGCACTTATGAAACGTCAGCCTTGTTGTAGGAACAACAAAGGGAAACGCCCATTCTTGGCCATGTTTTGCCCAGCAATGTGATAAATGCAAAAAAAATGCCCATTTAGTAACTAAAATATTGCTATTACTTATTTGTCATGAAATCTCCGGAATTAAAAGCTGATTTAATCAAGAAACTCAATCGTTTATTGCCTTATTTAACACTTCCGGTCGTTGGTCCTGTCAAAGTAGGGATGAAAACTTTTACGGAAAAAAATCGAGAAACTAAAACGGGTTACGTACCAAAAATCGATTTTTGGAAAATCAACTTTTATTACGTATTGTTTCGCTTTTGTTATTTTCTTTAGAGGCAAAAAAATGTTTATCCATATTTGGCCTTATAAATAGATACGATCTATTTAACCTATTCCGTGTTTCCAGTTTTTGTCTATATCGATTTTTCGATAAACCGATCTTATAACCTCACCCCTACGTCAATAATAATCGTAATTGACAACAGATTGACATTGACATTTTGTTTGGTGCTGTTTTCTTGCGACTTGTGATTTTCATTTCTACTAAGTTTTTCTATTTGATATTCCGACGACTTTGATTACGATGTGGTTACAACTTGTACAATTGTTAAGAATGACGAAACAGGATTAGAAGCAATACGACAATATTCTTGCAATTGTATATCTGGTCGGAGGACAGCAGTAGGGTGTTGTGCCCACGTGATGACAATTGTGTGTTTCTGGGACTGGGCAAGGTTTCAATCAAATATAAATCCCCCAGCCTAATTCCTAGATGACGTGCTTGTCATTTATTTAAATGAGAACGAATAAAACTCAGAAACCTGTAAGTATGTCTTTTTTAACCTTGAATTTTTATATATGATTTGTAAAAGTCCAACCGAGTTCTATGTAAAAAATAGTGTTTGTTTCTTTATCTATGTTGTGAACCCTAACGCCTATAATTTATTTCTTTCGTGGGCGTCACTTGGCCAAAACCTCTTTATCAAATGGGCATTTCCCTTTGTGTTTGTTCCTAGTATTTATATTATATATATCACTGTATTTTTAAACAGATTATATTTTTATATGAATAGATTATCATAAATGTACTGAGAAGGCACAGTCATTATATTAATCTCTTTAAAGTCTCTGAGGGAGTGTCTGGGACTTAATTTATAAATGGAACGAATTGCCCTTTTTTGTAAAATTAAAATTGTCTGAATATCGGCGGCATTTCTCCACAACAGAATACCGTATGACAGCACACTATGAAAATAACTAAAGTAAACTAAACGGGCTGTCTCTAAATCAGTTAAGTCACGAATTTTCCTAACGGCGTATGCTGCAGAGCTAAGCTTTTTTGACAATTTATCTATATGGGGGCCCCATTGAAGCTTGGCATCCAAAGTTATGCCTAAGAATACTGTGTTATTTTCGGGTTTTAACTCTTCACCCTTTATGAGAACACTAGTTTCTACTTGTCTAACATTTGGTATCGTAAATTTAATACATTTCGTTTTTTTTTTTCGTTAAGAAGTAGATTATTAACATTAAATCAGTTTACTACTTTTGCGAGGGCACTATTTATACTGTCAGTAACCAGCTGTTGACGTTTGAGTTTAAATAAAAGTGAAGTGTCATCTGCAAACAACACTATATCATGTTCATCCTTTATGAGGTAATGCAAGTCATTGATATAAATAATAAATGAAAATGGTTCAAGTATTGCGCCAGAGAGGGTTCCGGATTCCGTAGTGGCGAAGTTTCCTGATTAAGGTTTCATGAAGAATACAATTGAATGCCTTGGATCAATCACAAAAGATGCCCAAAGCATCGCATTCGCAAAGTATTACTTTTGTAAGCCTATTTTACTAATCAAACGTTATATTTGAACGATAATTGAACGTTATATTTGTTAATCATTATCATACCAATAAACAAAGGCAAAAAAGAGTACTTTTATTTTATTTTTACTCCACCACTCATTAACACAATAATATAAGCATCCCATCCCATTCACGGAGAATGTCATGGTAAGTTTATATTATTCATTCACCCTAGTGATTATCTTGTTTTTCACTAGGGTCCGCATACCTAACAGAAACTACTGCTCTCTGGCCTTCCAACCCAAAGGTATAATAAATGATAAATAAATGATAAATGATTTATTTTCTGTAAGTAGGTTTGTACAAACACTTTTACATGTCAATCACATTTTTTTTTAAAACTAGATGAGGTCGGCGTTTCCTATCTGACTACTCTGAGAAGAAAGGCCGAAACAAACTCAGAGGTCACAGTCTCTTTTAAAGTCCAGACATAATCTTGGTCAGATCATGTGAAGACCATGTAGATTGGTGTCTGAAATGGTCTTTTGAGTAAAGAACCACACAGATTGAGAGGACCTGTCCAGTCAGTGCACGAATAAAGTAATATGCGAAAGCACCTGTTTTTGGGCATATGGATACATATCTTTTCACGCTGTTTTCCTTCACTTTAATACGTAAACGTGATGCAATTAAAAAGTGTTTTTTAATTCTGTGCCGAAAAAACACTTGGCATTAATTTTATTTTCAGGGAAGAAAGTTGATTGCGATAATTTGACAGTTTCGGGTAGCTTGATGTGCTGGCGTCTGTACCTATCGATAAATAGTTCATATGAGTCTTTTACGCATAACAAAAGATTAGAAATAAAGTATTTTCGCATACTGTATTTTTATGCAAAATTATAAAGTATATTTATCGAAAATAAACTAGGATACGTTACTATAAAGTAGGCAACCTTAGTTAGAACGGACTATAAGTTAGTATACTATATTATGATCCAAACGTGATAACTAGTACGACTCGTATTTAGTATCGATACTCGTTATAGTAACACCAATGTTCCTTGATTGATACAACCCTAGCAATGGCAGCCATTTTTTGAGACAATATGAGTTGTAGGTAGGCACCCTTTTTTCGTAGGTATTTCCAGTCCATATATATATGTCTATGCTTTGTACAGACGCCAACACATCAAGCTACCCGAAACTGTCAGATTTTCCCAATCAACTTTGAACCTTATGCTTTAACAATAAAGTTGAAAATCTATTAAAGAAATCTGACAGATTGTAGTAGCTTGATGTGCTGGCGTCTATACATACATACTGGAATCGGCATTATTTGTGAAAAATAGTCCACACAACTATATTTCAAAAATTGTCTGCAGTCAGAAGCAATCCAATACGAACTCATGTAAGTTCATCAATTGCAATACATAAATATACATCCATTCGTCACTGCGCGCGCGGAACACTGCCGGCCTGCAGTAATTGTATACAGTGCTTTTGCACCGCATACAATTACTGCAGGCCGGCAGTGTTCCGCGCGCGCAGTGACGAATGGATGTATATTTATGTATTGCAGCTACGAATGTAAAACCGCACTAATGCAAAAAAAAATTTTGGCACTGCCCCACGCTTTTAAAACAAAGTACAGACGCCAGCACATCAAGCTACCCGAAACTGTCAGATTTTCCCAATCAACTTTGAACCATATGATTTAGCGCTAAAGTTGAAAATCTGTTAAAGAAATCTGACAGATTGTAGTAGCTTGATGTGCTGGCGTCTGTACCTAATATTATTAAAACCATTGAGATGGGATATAACAGGAGATGCCCTGTTATTCTATACACGGTTGTAGGTAGGTGCCAGAGCAGCCATCTTTGGCGCCAAGTTTCGTGGTAGTTCAGCTGTGAAATGGTTGTTTATTTTTTGTATTATTGAGATTTGCGAGAAAATTACGAGGACTTTACCTTTAAAATTGCATGTAAATGTTGAAAAACAGCAATTCAACATGCCTGTGTGTTGTATTGTGAAATGTGGTGCAAGGAAGAATGAAAATCAACCTCAACTTTCTTTGCACAGGTTAGTAGCCGGTTTTCATGCAATAACACATACAATAATAGACATTCGATGATATAATTGTAACGCGATCATGAATTTATGGCTAAAGTATTGGTATTTGGGTGAATTTCCGTATAACAGACCTTTTTATTATTTTGTTAATTCATTCGTTTGTTTACAATAATATGTCATAATAGAATAGTGTTGTACCGTTGCCTAATAGTTTCCGGAACTGGTTCCTCCGTTGGAACGATATCGGTATATTCTGCTATGTTAACATAAATAGTCCTGCGTCTTATTAGCTCCGATTGACCTTGCTAGGTCCGGCCCGTGGTTCACAGCACCAAAATCAAAATATTTTCTTTCACATAAACCTACATGGGCACTTATGAAACGTCAGAAGCTAGATGCACGGTTCCAAATGGTGGTTTCCTATGCAGAAGAACCAGCGAGAAACTCCACGGTTACTCTTTTAAAAACAATTGGCATTTACAATGTCTTCCATTTTTTTAAGTACCTGGTACTTGTTGACAGGCCTACACTGTCCTCCCCTACCTATTAACATTGTAAAAGCCAATTATTTTGAGTAACCGTGGAGTTTCTTGCCGACTCTTCTCCATAGAAACCACCAATTGGAACCGTGCACATAGCTTCTGACGTTTCCTATTGATTTTAGTTTCATATGCTAATATAATATAGCTGTAACCAAAATTATTTATTGATAAAAATACTTGCACTTTTTATAGGTTTCCTAAAAAGGAAGGACTAAAGAAAAAGTGGTTAGAGGCTATTGGTGAAGAAAATATTAATCCCCGACATAAAGAATGGTATAATAATTTGATATGATAATTTGACAGTTTCGGGTAGCTTGATGTGCTGGCGTCTGTACCTATCGATAAATAGTTCATATGAGTCTTTTACGCATAACAAAAGATTAGAAATAAAGTATTTTCGCATACTGTATTTTTATGCAAAATTATAAAGTATGTTTATCGAAAATAAACTAGGATACGTTACTATAAAGTAGGCAACCTTAGAACGGACTATAAGTTAGTATACTATATTATGATCCAAACGTGATAACTAGTACGACTCGTATTTAGTATCGATACTCGTTATAGTAACACCAATGTTCCTTGATTGATACAACCCTAGCAATGGCAGCCATTTTTTGAGACAATATGAGTTGTAGGTAGGCACCCTTTTTTCGTAGGTATTTCCAGTCCATATATACGAGTATATGTCTATGCAGAAATCAGACTGTGAACGTTCTTAAAATTTCGAGAATTGTCTCTGTGATATCTTATCACTAAAAGCGATCTTCTAAAGACAACCTTTGGAAGGATTTATAGGAAGAAGGAGAGTGAATGCTGTAGGTAATCTATGGTTTCCCACTTACATATTAAAAAATAAAAATGTGTGATGATTTCTACGGCCTTGTTTTCCCATACTTTGATGTGATCATAAAAATCTTTATCAAGGTAACATGAAGTTTGCTTCTAGTTCTTTTTAAACAGATCGGCGGACTGCGAAGCGGAAACTTCGGTAGAGTGAAAAAATATACAAAAGCCCAACAACGAAATGAATAGTCCGGGAAATTTACGCCGAATTTTAGGCTAATTTTTTATTAATTGAAAACAATCATTTTTTACATTTATCGTTTCGGGCAGGATGTTAAAATTTATACCGCGAAATGTTCACCCTCGCGTGTACGCTTTTGTTAAGAAAACACCTAATTTTACGTCATCATCTGCCTAGCCTTTTCCCAACTATGTTGGGGTCGGCTTCCAGTCTAACTGGATGCAGCTGAATACCAGTATTTTCCTTCCTTTAAAACACCTAATTTTACGTGATAGAAAAAAAAAAACACACATACTTGTATGGAGTATTTGTCGAAAAGATCTAGGTCAGTAAACATTTTCGTCCACGGAAATTTCTTTAAAGTAAAACTACGACATTTTTTTAACTAAACTTCAAGCAACTCTTCTCTTTCACGCGACCAACCCCGTCGCCATTATCTTCATCATCTCTTCATTATAATCATTTTATTATCAGCCAACTAAGGCCCATAGATGAAAACACAAAATAATCTTATACAATAATAAATGAATACATAATAAAAACCTTAAAACTATGAGTATAAACGTAACGTTGTTGGCGTCGTGTTTCGCTGCGTGGTATCGCGTAACCGTCCTCGGAAACTTCGATATACGACACCTTTCGGCCAAAAATCCTATTTCAGGCAACTTTGTAGATGCTGGGTTGGAACTCATACCACGAATGACTTAAAAGTTGATGTCGTGGCGCGATTCCAACCTTTCGAGCCTCGGAGTGCAGTTGGTCTTCACCTTCAAATACTGCACGACTTCCTCAGTTATCGTGGAGTGATGCAGACGCGAACGGTAAAGCTGCGTCGTAGATACAACAGGATGCAGCAGCATGTTGGGTCCACTCGGTGCGGTGCCACACAGGTTACGAGGATAGGGCTTCTTCTTCTTCCTTTCTACTTTCGTGAAACCCTCCTCATCAACTTGGCTGGCTCTTGGCAAAGAGCTACGAACCGCAGTCAGGGAAGGTTGAGAACCCTTTATCAGTTTTTCCCCTTTTCTGGTTTTTGGTTGGTGACATCGCCTGCCCTTTTTCGCTTACCGTTCTTTCTTACTTTTTTTCTTTCTGCTCGGCTCCTAAGAGTCGTAATGTTAATTGGCCCTAATAGCCTTTCTCAAAACTTGGGCTATCAAATGCTAAAAAAAAAAGTTAATCCGACTGGTAGTTCCAGAGATTAGCGCGTTGAAACAAACAAAAAAACTCTTCAGCTTTATTGCTACTATACAACGTGTAACATTAAATGCGCAAAACCTCACACACCCCAACTGATTTTTAATTCAATTGACCAATTTCAGAGAGAAAATAAGTCATTACAAAAATTGTAAGGGTTTTATGTGCTGTTTTAGTTTTACTGGCCATTCTGATCGTTTCTTGCGTCTGCGACGACGCTTTATCGAGGGAGGAGTCGTCACCGGGCCGCTGCGCCGCGCTGACATTGGGTTGCTTGACCTATTAATAAATAGACACGGCAACGTTTTTAATGAAGATTTTTTTAAAAATGTGACATATATTAAAAAGTGGTTCAATTAATTCTGCTCGTTATTCTGATCAAACTATTTTCAGATTTTGCGCATTTAACGTTACACATTGTAGATTAACAGAATTAAATTAATTTTAAAATTTGGACTTAGCAAAAAAAATAATGGTATTTAGCACTACACTACACTACACTAGTATAGCCGCCAGCACATCAAGCTACTATAACCAGTCAAATTTCTTTAATAGACTTCAGACTTCTTCTTTCTTTCTTTCTTTCTAAAGCATAAGGTTAAGTTGATTGGGAAAATTTGACACTTTCGGGTAGCTCGATGTGCTGGCGTCTGTACAATTTCTTTAATTTTGTCGGATAGTATATAAAATTATTTAAATCTATAAATAAATGCAAAAAACCGCTGTAAATATTTTTGCTTGAAGTACAATTCAAAAATTTCGTAATAAAATTAAGTAATTTTGTATCGAAATTTCCGTGGATGAGAATTTATTTCTGAAAAAATATATTGGTTTTACCAAATTTTTTACATATTATTATTGTTATCAAAATTTTCCTGTTAATTATTTGGCCCCAATTTTCCTCGTTTTTGTTTTTGTTGAGGTCCTGGAAAATGTTTAATTTTTATTATTTGGAGAGTTTGGTTCAAAAACACGAAACAAGACAAAATCGCTGCTTAGATTTAGTGCAGGGTTCTAACCTAATTTTTCCGGCCTAAAAACCCATACCTATTAGGCTAGACGCTTATCCGACCGCCCGACGAAGAAGCGGCTACCTATCTTGAGGAGCTAGCTTGAAGACAAAAAGGGCTTGGGATTGAGCTGCTTCCAATTTTTACATACTGAATGTTTTTTTTAACATACACATTGAAATTAATGAATTTTATATGCAGTATGGAAACCACATATAAATGAAATAAATTAACTCTCGTCAACGTCGCGCGCACGCTGCTCGTTGCTCACGAACTCGTTTCTTAGTTGCTAGCTCTACTCGTTTCTCGTTAATCACCCGCAGTATGAGAGGTGCCATAAAGAAGAAGAAGTTAACTTAAGTTCTTCATCTTTCAGTTCTTTTCAAGCAGATCGGCTAAATTTGAACTACGAAGCGGAAACCTCGGTAAGGTCTCAAGTGACACAACAAAATTAAACAAAAATAAAAGGAACAACAAAATAAAGGCAATATTCTTTTTTATAATAAAAATGAAATGCAGCCGTGCAATTCTGTAACCATCTCACCGTGAAAGCTTGGGTGAAGTGAGCGTGGAGTGAGCTGTCATTCGCTAGGGATTAACACTATTAATTGCTCACTTCACTTATGATTTTACGGTGAGATTTTTACAGAATTGACCGGCTTTTCGTTTGCCAGCATTTCATTTTTATTTAGCGCATCACTTGAGAACACCCCGAAAAAAAATCCCGGAAAATTCCAAATTCGTGAAAAACTAAACTTTTGCTATGGGAATTTGGTATGATTTAATTAAATTTAGACCGGACAACGTCTCGGGTTAGTGTATTAGAAGTAAATGCTTCGTCTCAATGGCAATACATTTTATTAATTCAATGGAGATTCTAAATAATTAAACAGAATTTAATGGCGAAAAGTACCTGTGTACACAGTTCCTTCTAATGAAACGAATATTTCGTAGAACGTCTTCAATCTTACAAAATAATCCCGATTCCTTTCATCGCAATCCCCTTGAAGAATAAATCCGTAGCTAAATATATTTTGTCCTTTTCTCTCCAATTTTATTAAACATAAGCCTACGGTACACGGGTGCGTATTAAACTAGATATTCGCGCACTGGATTGTTAACTCATGGCTTACCGCTGAGAGTTGAAAATCCAACAGTGCTATTTTCTAACGCGCGAGGGATGCGCTTTGTTAGATTCTCAACGTTCAGTTGAACGCCGAGAGTTGAAAATCCAGAACGGATGGTTTTAGAGGACAATGCACTGCTAAAACAAACGCTGCCAAGCGAATTGCATTTGTTTTAGCTGAAACAAAAGTATTGTTCGAAATGAACGCGATATGACATTTACTGTAGTTTTGATTCGCTAAACACGTAATCATGTGCCTCACCTTTTCCCAACTATATTGAGGTTGGTTTCCAGTCTAACAAGATGCAGCTGAATACCAGTATTTTGCATAGAGCGACTATATATACGATATATATGACTATACATACTATACAATATATAATTTTCCCAATCAAATTTGAACCATTAGGTTCAAATTTGATTGGGAAAATTTTACAGTTTTGGGTAGCTTGATGTGCTGGCGTCTGTACATACTGCCTGCTACAGTTGTCGCGTATTAGCATGTTAATATCATCGCCATTTCCTTAATATCTCTCCGTAGGAACCTAAACTATAAACCATGTATGGGTTTTAGTTAATGGAACATGTTGAAGATCACTATAGATTTTATTTTATTCAGAAAACCGAGGAGAACCACTAGGCTTACATAAAAGTATCAAATGCCTTCAAAAAAGAATATTCTCAGAAATATAGACACTTTCATAAAAATGTAAACATTTTTCGCATAATATTGTATTAGGATGTTACATATTTATTGGTTACATGTACTGTCGGCAAAAGAGATAAGTATGTAGGCAGCTAACAACAATTAGGCACCTGTCGTACTGTCGAGGACGAGCTATCAACGATTTTCTCGCTCAAGAATCCTGTAAAAGAGTGTAGGTCCCTTAGAAGTAAAAGAGATACGTATATTAATAGTTAATCGATGACTGTTCATACCATCACCGGCGAGTACTCGTTTGTCACAGCCACAAGAGCCATCAAAGACAGTACTCGCTTTTCGACGTTCGCTTGGCGCGCAGAACACTCGCTAGGAGAGTCCCGCTTGGCACATTCACATACTAGTAATCACTCGTCGCCATCGCGCACTCGATGCTCGTTGCTAAAACACTCGTTTTTAGTTGCAAGCTCTCATCGCTTCTTTTTAATTGCTGGGTGGGTCAGGTGCCGTACTTTTTAACCGTGTACGAGTCAAGCCCCTGACATTGCACTAGTGTGTCACTCGCAAGCTTATTGCACACTGTCTGTAAAGATGTAAAGTCAGAGAAATTAATTGCAAATCAGGCAAATTGACAATTCAATTGTCCGTATATTCAAATCACAACTGTCATTATTTGACAGGTGTATGAAATACTTCTAACTTATCAGACAGTTCTATTCTGCTGCTGGCGTGTTTGTCGCGTAGGTACTTCTCTAAAGCAGTTAAAGCACTAGGAAGTAATGGAGGGAAGTGAAGGGCGGGTGTTTTGAGGGATGATGTAATATTGATATTAAAAAAAATTGCAATGCTAAGGCTGAGAATCAGCTGTTTTTAAATGTTTTACTTTTAATAAATTACTTATGATTTTGATTTTAAAATGACGATACCACGGCAAATTGACGTAGGGTCAGTTCGCTTTACAACTAATTTCCATCACTGTATTTTTTATTTGAAGCCCGTATACCTGACTCTTTTGATCGTCGTACCTGATTACAAATGTATGTATTCATCTGTAGTGAAGGTACATATTCTGTGCTTTTCATTTTGTTTCCTGTTTAATAATTTATGTAATCAGTTTATGAGTGCGTCGCCATGTTTATGTTTGATAAGCTTATTTATGTGTACAGTGGAGCGTTTGCAAAAACAGATGTTTAATTTTATACAGGCTGGCAGGTACACCGACGCGTAAACTTTTAATATGGATTCAACCGGTCGATTCTGTAAAAATCTCACCGTGAAAAATTTCGTAGAGTAAGCTGTCAGTGTCATCCCAATAATTATGCTAGGGAAAGCAATGTTTTTTATGCTAATTCTATTGATAATTATAATATCATTTCAAAACAAGTATTTTAATATACAGGGTTATTTGTAAAACACCAACAACCTTTTAAGAGGTCATTGTACTCATCATTATGAACAACTTTTACTATGGGACCAAACATGAAATCGCGAAAAAAAAATCAGCTGTTCCCTACATTTATGTTCGTACGAGTCGTCAAAATGTAGGGAACAGCAGATTTTTTTGTTGTTGGTGTTTTACAAATAACCCTGTATAATAATAGTAATGTTTTGACAACTAAAATACTTGTTTTGAAATTCATCAGTGGCATGACACTGACAGCTCACTCCACGCAAGTTTTCACGGTGAGATTTTTACAGAATCGACATGCTTATGCGAGACACAGCCCCAGGGGCAGCGCTGGTCTTCAGCGATAGCCGGCCTTGACATGATGACGTCAACCGTCAGAAAGCAACAACAAATTGAAAAAAATATTTTGGTTTCGGAGGTTTCGGAGGTCTTTGGTTATGGAAAAAAACCGGACTAACTTCCGAAACTACAAAATAAAAACAGAATCACGCGGTCCAGTAATCACCGAGAAATCGGCGTACATACAGGAACAAAAAAAAACTCGTCAAATGCATCTTCACCTTGTTTTGAAGTCGGTTTAAAATTATACTGGGAACCCTGGTCGGTCAATTGCCAACTAAAATAAATATTTTATTTTTGGCTCACAATTTCTATGAAAAAAACCTGTAAAAGAAACAATTAACTGTTATGCAAATTGTTGTCAAAATATGTCTCAGTTTGTTTAACAATTATTTTCCCCGACTGTATAAACAATTTTTCGTGCCACTTGATTGACAGCCATCTATAAAACAAAAACAATTTGAAAAGAAATACAACATCTTTTTACGTTTGTGAATGAATTCGAAACAAAAGAAATCATTCAGGATTTTCATAAAACTCAACCATTCCATAAATCGGCCACATTTGTACTTGTAGCATTCTAATGCAATATCCCGTTTTCAATATGACAAGCAGTTTCTAAGACTCTGTTCGTGGATTTAAATGAAAATGCTTTTAAATTGCTGAGATTTTTTCCTTAGGTACACGTGGTCTTTGATGTAAACTAAGCTTGCGTAAGTACTACGTGGCGCAAAAGTGTGACGACTGTCGCGACCTATCGGAAGATGCTATAATTTTTGCAAATGGCGGCAAACGTAAATTTTACTTTGACATTTGTGAAGTAAACAGATACAAAATACACATAAACAAGATATGAATCGCTGTACTCATAAAAAACGCTTATTAATAATGTTTCGGATCGCCTAATCTCTCGTTTTGGCCATTTGCACTGGCCGGCAAGATCCTGGCTTGATTGAACCGTTCCAAACTTCTTTTGAGGAGTTTTTTAACGTCATGAGCCTATGTCAACAAGCCTCAAATTTTTCGAAGCCTTCAAAGAGAATATCCGTCAAGAATACGAGGAACTATCGCCGGAGGTTCTGACGAGAGTGATGGAAAAGGATATAACTCGGGCCCGAATGGTCATCAATTTTGGCAGTAGCCAATTAGCCGATATCATTTTCTCAATATAATGGAAAAAAAATAAGACGTCAAATAAACATAATCCCCAGCATTGTCGGTAGCAGTGCAGAGGTCATTTTGAATGCATGTTTTGGGACACGGAGGGCAGGATAGGAGCTGGAGCATGGTTTGTGACATAGCTCCACAATCACACCCTACTGCCGTTCCCGCAAGGTAGCCCCCTTTACCAGGTTGGACTTACATCTTCCCACTTGTGTCCGGAGACGGTTCAGAGACTTCCAAGTTGACCCGTGGTGGTGGAAGACACGGAAGGTGGCAAAGTTTTGGGAAAACAAGATTTAAAATACAGTCGCGCCAGTAACACGAAGACGTAGAAGAACATAATCTAAAAGCAGAACCAAGGTTTTTCATTCATAAAAAAATACAGCCAAAAATGTGACCGCTTTTGCGCCACCTTTTATAAGCTACAAATCAAGATAAAAATCAAAGTCATCCTTTATCCATACGTACAGACGCCAGCACATCAAGCTACTACGATCTGTCAAATTTCTTTAATATATTTTCAATTTTATCCCTAGAGCATAAGATCCAAAGTTGATTGGGAAAATTTGACAGTTTCGGGTAGCTTGACATGCTGGCCTCATCTGGCAAATTTTCAACTTTCAGTTTGAAATTCTATATAAAGCCGACAAAGCTAGCATACTAGACCATAAGGTCTGAGCACACAAAATTTCACCTTTTCACAACCAACGGGAATGGTCATTGGTTCGTTGAAAACCTCCTTTAAACTCCGAGCTGCTACTAAGAAAATCCTGTTGGGTAAACACAATAAGACTGCTTGACCTAGAAATCGAACCCAGGACCTCGTGCTCAGCAGTAGCACTTGCAGCCAATACGACGAGGCAGAAATAACGTATAATTAAAAAAATATATACTAAGGTTACCCACCACACCAAATATACCCGTCGAGACCCAACACGGCCAAGAATTCCTTCACATCAAAGCATATTATATCCCATAAATAACTTTATCACAGCATTTAAAACTTTCAAAAATATTCCAAAAGAAATAAGAGAACTCCGCCCTAAAACGCTTTAAATCAAAACCACACAAATGGCTTATTGGTAATTGTTTTTATAGTGGATAAGAATTTTATTGATAAAAAATTAGCAGATAAATATAAGATATGATATAACTAGAGATTTAATTTAATCGGTCATTTCAAAAACCACTTAAGTCACAAAATTATAATTTTTCAGAAATCAATAAAAACTGTATCATACACAAACAAATGAGTTTTAAAGGACTTTTTTATGTTTAATTTAGTATTTGAGTAGTAAAAAAATAAAATAGCGTATAACCTTTACAGTTTATTAATAGACATAATGAAAAAAACCTGAAAAACAGTTCTTGACTTATGTTGTTTTAGCGAGAAATAGGGTTGTATATAATTTAACCAAAACAACCGTAGTAATCATATTTTTTATTGCTTATAATTAAGAATTACACTTAAAAATAATCTTATTAACATTTTACATGTATTAATTTGTCATGTTTTAATATCTTTATGGTACATAGTCATATTCTCCATCATTCTCATCTGCATTATCTTCAACATTTGCAGTTGACCAGCTAAAAATGTTGTTATAAAATGGCATATGCTCTTCCAGAATGCTATCTTAAACTTGTTTTAAATCAATATATGCAATGAACGTCTTTCACGCGGTATTTTTAAACGGGGAAGGAATGTATTGACTTAAGTTGTTTTTACCCAGAATACGCATCTACCTTTGAGGAACCATTTTCATCAAAAAAAAGCATGTTGGAAAAAATGTGACTTAAGTGGTTTTTGAAATGACCGATTCAATTATATCTCTTTATACATCTATTATTCTTAAGTATTCAAATAGATACGAAACCCTAATAACCAATGTTATTAGAAATGTTATAATTTTATTTAACAAATTAATGTGTGAAATTTTTGTCTGTCCGTGAAATCATAAGTGCTTGCGAATGACAGCTCACTCCACGCTCACTTCACCCAAGCTTTCACGGTGAGATGGTTACAGAATCGCACGGCTGTTTTAAAGCAAATAAAATGTCATATTCACGACAATTTAATTCGTGACAAGCCTCATCGTGCTCAGCTTTTTATAAATTTTGAATCCATTGCTCCCGAAAATCCTTGTGTAATGTAATGAGTTTTTTATTGTTAAATACAAACATATACCAATGGACACGAAGATCTAAACGGACTCGCTATAATTTATTTTTTATGCAGACTTTAAAATGGCCGTTTGGAATATTAAACTTTCATGTTCAATTCTTTGACCCGATTTTATATTTAATTAATTAAAAAGCTAACAAACTTAAAATAATAATAATAAGGTGGGTGTGACAAAGCCATATGATAAATTAGTCATTTTTAGGGTTCAATATTGATTTTAAATACAGAGGATAAAATTTAAAATATATATGAAATAATAATATAAATATGTACAAGTATATAAAAAGGAGGGCAAATAATTAAAGGGCATCAAAAAATTCGTCCGTATCGCTGTCAATAGGAAACGTGCACAAAAGGCTAGCAGCATTTTTAGGACTGTTAGCTTATTTAAACTATGTAAATACTTACTTTCTCCTTAAATAAATATCGACATAATTATTGTCAACGTAATAATTGTCTCTATTTTAACTAATGAAATAGGCATACCATATACGTATAAAATACGTATACGTATAATATTTATATGTCAACAAATATCGAGCGATTTATTAGGGTCTGGGTGTATTATACCTAAATTTACGCTTGCCGGGTTAATTTCTTTACCTCCTTATTTCTTTACGCCTGATGTCTGAGCATCGCACCGGTTACTGAAAAGTTGTGGAAATCGGTTGTCATGGCATGAGCATGTGATGTGGAGGAATGAGAAAAACGTCATGAGCAAAGTTTTGAGAATGAATGTGGATAGTTATAAGAGGAAGGAAAAGATCAAAGAAACAATGGATGGACTCTGTGGAAGATAATAATTACCTATGTCTAGAAGGGGGTGACTACTAAGATGACGACCAAAAGAATAGAATAGAATAGAATACTATTTATTATGCACACCACATAAATAGAGAAGTAGGGAAGAAGAAGACACCAATAAATTTTGATAAGGGCAAGAGATGATGTTTATCGCTTCGTTTCAGTGTGTGCTTTTGCTTTGTTGAACGGAGGCCTTTGCTCTTTAATCACATATCAAAATGATGTGTGAAACATATGCGTATGCGTATGCTAGTGCCTATGCACCAGGGCTATGTGCTGTTTTAGTTTTACTGGCCATTCTGACCGTTTTTTGCGTCTGCGACGACGCTTTATCGAGGGAGGAGTCGTCACCGGGCCGCTGCACCGCGCTGACATTGGCTTGCTTGACCTATTAATAAATAGACACGGCAACGATTTTTATGAAGATTTTTTAAAAAAAATTACCTATATTAAAAAGTGGTTCAATTAGTTGTGCTCGTTATTCTGAGCAAACTATTCTGAGCAAAATATTCAGGTTTTGCGCATTTAACGTTACACGTTGTATATATATATATTTTTATATACTTGTATATAATATATGTATATTTTTTCAGTATTAATTAGGTATTAGTTGTTATTTGCTTAGTTATTATTTTAATTTACAGAAATAAAGGACAGTCTTCTAAATGATGTTGATTTTCCTTGTGAGACTACAGCGCAGCCGTGCGATTCTGTAACCATCTCACCTTGAAAGCTTCGGTGAAGTGAGCGTGGAATGAGCTGTCATTCGCTAGGGATTAACACTATTACGTGCTCACTTCACTTATGATTTCACGGTGATATTTTTACAGAATCGACCGGCAGGTTTATGTTTAACAAAAAGTGAAGTATCTGGTGAAGTGCCAAGCGATTTCTGATACCTTGACTTGCCCTGCGCACTAACAGCCCTGATATGTAAGTTTTTATGCACAAGCATTGCAAAGCTCTTACTCAGCCTATAAAATGTAAGGACTCAGGCCTCCCCTCGTGAAAGGAAGCAGGCCGTAACCCACCAGTCACGAATTTGGTATGGTTTTGGTTCATGCCGGTTTCCTCGCGATGTTTTCCTTCTTCGTTTTGAGAGATGCCGGTCGATTCTGTAAAAATCTCACCGTGAAATCATAAGTGAAGTGAGCCCTTAATAGTGTTAATCCCTAGCGAATGTCAACTCACTCCACGCTTACTTCACGCGAGCTTTCACGGTGAGATGGTTATAGAATCAGACGGCAGTAGTGATTAAACAAGTTACAGAAAGTAAAGTGTCTGTCTCGTAAATAGGAGCCGTTTCCGCTGGACCAACACTGGCCCAGCAACAGTTTTTGATTAAATTAACAAAAATTGCCACATCCTAAAACCTCGTTCCACGGACATCAGTGTCTGGAATTAGAAAGTGGAAGCGGTCAGTGGACGGTCGGATAATCGGACGGCCGGACAAGCGAAACAATCCGTGCGTTCTGTTTACAAATGAGTCCTTGAGCTCAAAAGATGTGGAATTGATGGGATGGGGGATGTCCTATTTTATTTATTTTTCCTGTTCTGATGGTTGATGTTTTGAAAAAAAGCGCTTTTGTACCTGTTCTGAATACGTCTGTGTTTATTGTGGTTGGTTTTGCGTAGTTTTTGTGTCCTCTTCCGAGTCTCAGGCTACATCGCATTTTGTGTGGATTAGTGTACCCAAAAGTGTAGGGTAGCCCCCTTTTTCCGTGGGGAAGTGTTACTGGATACCCTCCCTCTGGGAAAAATGGAGGATTATGTGGGACTCCTACCGACTAAAACCCCACTGTTCTTTCCAGTATCTACCATGAGTCGGGGGCCCGCGAGATTTTTCTACAGTCGCCAGCACATCAAGCTACTACAATTTGTCAAATTTCTTTAATAGATTTTCAACTTTATCGCCAAAGCATAAGGTTCAAAGTTGATTAGGAAAATTTGAAAGTTTTGGATAGCTTGATGTGCTGGCGTTTGTCCATTCACTGCACCCTCAACTGGCATCAGCCCGCCATGCCTAGCGGGCCCCATCACCAAGTGCGGCCAATCCCACAACCGCACGTCCTCCAATCCATTCTTTTATTCTTTTAGCAGGACAACATTATGCGAAAAATTCAAATGCAATAAGAAATAAGTTCAGATTTTATATACCATGCCCTGAAAACGCGAGCTAATCAAACCAACTTTTTTACGGGCCAAACAAACCAACGTTTGACTCCCCCCAAGACGTGTAAGAGGGACGTGCGAGGAACACTACGCGACGCCACCTTGTGATGTGTGGGGGGCGACGGACGTCCCCGAGTCCCATTTAGGGGACCCATAGTGGACCCATTTAGGGGGGCTGGAAGAGGGCGTTGTCTACCCTCCGCCAACGCCAGGTGCGGTTGCTGCGGGCAGGATGAGTGGACGAGATCTCCCTCTCCCTTTCCACAGCCTCCTTCTGCAAGTCGACTGTCTCGCAAAAGGAGGCTGAAACGATGATGATGACGATGATGTAAACGAAAAATACATATTTCTTGTATGAAGACCCCCTTTCATTTTGAATAACTTTATTTTATTTTTTTTATTTTTTTTGTATAGCGGCAACAGAAATACAGACTCTGTGAAAATTTCAACTGTATACCTATACGGTTCATGAGATACAGCCCGCTGGCAGTCAGACGGACGGATAGCGGAGGCTTAATAATAGGGTTCCGGTACCCTTTGGGTACAGGGCACCGAAAGCCGTAAAACTTCTCAAACAAATAGTAGGTATATACTATACTATACTATGCTTTATTTATGTCTGTAATCATCACTACATAGTATAAAACAAAGTCGCTTCCCTGTCTGTCTGTCCCTATATATGCTTAGATCTATAAAACTACGCAACGGATTTTGATGGGTTTTTTTTAATAGATAGAGTGATTCAAGAGGAAGGTTTATATCTATAATACATGCATAATATAGTAGAGAAACACTGATAATTTTAGAGGTTTCTAATGTGATGCCGTAAATAAACACATTTTTTTGCGCTTACATTGTAAACGCTGGCTGAACCCGTCGAGATAGATCAAAATAATGTACTACAGTATTGTACACCTTAAAAAGGTCTACAAAAAAGTTCGCGATGGTATATGTCTATCTCTTAGGGATAACCCACAATAACCATTTTTTATCCTATATTTTTTTACGAGAAATAGTGGCTCTAAAATTATCAGTTTCTCCATTGCACCCGTGCGAAGCCGGGGCGGGTCGCTAGTGTATAATAATGAAGAGTATTATATTCTATTCTAAAACATTTATTCAAAACACCCAAAAAGGGAAATTAACGATATTTCCACTACGCAAGATCACACGCTTGTCATAGTTGACAAAAACATGACACCGACATGGCGACAGCCAAAATATCACAAATAACAGCACCGTTCCTACCTCCCCTGCGGTGTTTCACTATCAAAACCTACCTACTTTGATCACTCCTTGTTTGCCTTGAATTACCATTGAAACCTTCAAGAAGGGATTGTTTTAGGACAGGTCGAAATGATCAAAGGTAAAGCGCTAGAAGACTACTATGGCACGTGGCAAAAATTGGAACTAACGTTACTCTTGTTTTTAGGTTTGCGTACCCAAAGGGTAAAACGGGACCCTATTACTTCCACTCCGCTGTCCGTCCACCCGTCCGTCGGTCACCAGGCTGTATCTCATGAACCGTGATAGACAGTTGAAAGTTTCACAGATGATGTATTTCTGTTGCAGCTATAACAACAAATACTAAAAAACAGAATATAATAAATATTTAAGTGGGGTTCCTATACAACAGACATTATTTTTTTTTCCGTTTTTTATAGATAATGGTACGGAACAATTCGTGCGCGAATCCGACTCGGACTTGGTCGATTTTTTTTTTTTTTTTGGTTTTTTCTGTACTTACACGAAACAATTTCACATATCTCAATGGTTGGACTAGAGTTTATGGCTCAACCGGGGGTTGCGGAAGTATCGTTCGTTCCCGCGACCCCCGACGTAGGTGAGAGAGGGAACACCGGGGTGATTTTTAGTCAGTAAGAGTCTGACAGACCCCGCCGCCCGCCCCAGGGCGGCGGACATCCATGAGGATTTTCCTACGCGAAACAAAAAAAAAAAAAGAGTTTATGGCTAGCAACTGTGGTCAAAGAACAGTGGTATGGCCCAGCGGAGACATGACGCCCGCGACTCAAGTTGCATGTCACTTTACTTTGTATAAATTATTTATAATAATACGATCCCTTGCTAAGACTTGTTGCCAGACTTTCGGGTTTCTTAGAACCCGTAACGACTGTCAATGATCCACGAATGACAGCTGGGGCCAACGGCTTAACATGCTTTCCGAGACACGTAGGGTAGGAAGGCAGGGTAGGTACGATATTTAACGAATGGTCACAAATCTTCGAGCCGACCGCGTGGATACCGGACCTAATAAGTGAAAATGAAAAATAAGCCTCGGAAAACTTTTCAAAACCAGAATTAATTTCTGTACAACTTAAAGTTAAACAGTTCCATAATTCCACAAATCCTAGACATGAATTAACTTAACGGTCTAATAACTCTTAATAAACTTACAAAACATAGTTAAACACAGATTAACTAACTCCGTGTTTTACGTTAGTAAACTCGGTTAAAATATATGTTACTAAGTTATCTGTCCTAGATTTATTGCAGAGCAGATTATTCTGTAATTTTCTGCTAAATACTGCAGCAGACATGAAAGAAATACGGGTCATTTTGCTTTGCGAGTTATTAGTTAAAACTCGTGAGAAATGATCTAGCATCTGTGCTTTCGCATAATTAAGAGCCAAGCTACTTTAGCATTTACTAGCTGCACCCTGCGGTTTCACCCGCGTAAGTTTCGATTCCGTGTGAAGATCGGGATAAAAAGTAAGGGCTTTAAGTAACAGCTATGTACCCATCAAGTTTCGTCGCAATCGGATCATTGGTTTTTGCGTGAAGAAACAGCAAACATTAAAAAAAAATTGTAATCGGTCCAGTAGTTTTTGAGTTTATTCGTTACAAACATACATATATACATATAAAAATACAAATCTTTCCTCTTTAGTGTAGATTATCCCTTTGCAACCGGGAGTAAAAAAATTCGCATAGATCAGTAAAAACTTAGTAATCGGTTGGAAAGTGTTCAGAAGTCCTGGAAAAATACTGAAAAAAATCTCATGTAAGCTGGTCTTCAGCAGTCAGACCCTCACATATGTGAGGTTCAGGAATAATTTGCTAGTCGCACGATCGTGATATGTGCGGAGGCCCCGGGCTTAAAAAACGCAGCCATCCCTCATCCGGGTTTGAACGTACTGGCAGGACAAAATGTGCGCGCAGAGTGCAAAACTATTTTTAACCGACTTCAAAAAGGAGGAGGTTACCAATTCGGATGTTTATAAATATATATATACTAGCTGACCCGTGCCCACTTCATTGAGCGGTAAACATTTTAACTTGTGATGAAATTATGAGTGTGGTTCGGTTAGTACTGAGTGCTATGATTTATTTCCTGACTGCCTAAAGAAGGGTTTTGTTTTTATTGCATATGTATGTATGTATGTATTTGCATGCCACTTTGGCTATATTACCGGATTTCAAATGAGTGAATGAAATGATTATGATTTAATAAATTATGTTAAATTTAATTATTTAAAACTTCTCTGTATACTATATTAGATGTAATGCTATTATTTGGTACCAAAATACATATATTGTCTTTCAGGAGTTCCAACGCGAGATAAGCCAACGTATAATTGTCCATGGGAAAAACACTGCTTTCTCAGGTCAATGCCCACCAGAGAGAATGTTTCACCCTGGGACTTATTTATAGTGAGGGCAAAAGAGATTTTGACGGGATACTGTAGCCTTTTAAATGGTATGGGTAAATCCGTCGGAATCATGGGTATCCGCGGAATATAAGCCAGTTGTCCCACTGCTGGCCCTGTGAGAATGGTCGCCACGATTATATTCTCCCGCAACTCTTTTATAAGCAGCCTTGTCCCATTACACATGTTGGGGGGACTCAAGTTTCTTAATAGCATGATAGGAATGCCAACTTTTAACATAAGGTCATGAGGAGGTAACCCAGAAGGTCTCAAAGAATTTAAAAACTCTTGAGGATAGTGCACTGTATCCTCAATATTACACACCGTATCAATGGACTTATAGTGTTTGACTTGACCGGGAATTTTCCGCCAGCGACATCTTCTCCGCGTTTTCTTCGGGAAAACGCGGAGAAGATGTCGCGCGTGCGCTTTTTGTTTGGCTAGTGAGCCGCTGCGAGCGCTCAGCGCTAGACTCCCTATCCCTTGTTGCAGAGACATGCTGCCTTAAATCACTGAGACGCTGCGCGCGTTCAGCGCTAGATTCCCGAGCACGGACCTGTGATGTTCTCCAGCTTTGGTTAGCAAGCCGCTGTGAGCGCTCGGAGCTAGATTCCCCAGCGCGTTCTTGCGAAATATGTTCTCTATTCCTCGAGAGGCGCTGACTATTTTCAAGAGCAGACTCTTCCGTACGGCGTACTCGAGCTGTTCTTGTCTGGGATGTCTGACGGGAAAGTTGTGACTTCCTTTTAGGCATGATAAACAATCACCGAAACGAAATTGTCCGATATCCCAAAAACAGAAATACTACAGCTTCGAACTCGAAGAATGAGAAAACGAAACGAAGTAGTATTTGTGTTTTAAGAAAAGAAACCGAGCAACCAAAACAATTTTAAAGACCAATAACATCCAATCAACTACGCACAATTCAACCACCTAACGACGGAAGTAACCTGACCTCTTGGAAGTCGCGACGCCCCCGTCAGGGGGCGTGGCGAGCGGCTCCAGGGCATTCGCCCCCCGGCCGCAGATTGCCATACGGCGGCCCGCTAAATACGGGCCTCTCGCTGTGTATAGCGCCTGGCTTGTTGGTAGGTATCGGGCGCGTGTAGTATTACTCGCGCCCGTGTGAGTGGTTGCCTGTTGTGTTTCTGTAGGCGCGCCGCGACGCTGTTTATAACAGCGCCGCTTTCTTCACGACACCTCGGCGGTCTGTCCCCGCCCGGTGAGACCCCCAGTTTCCTGGGGGAGGCCCGGCGAGAGACGACCTGCGACAGAGGTGCCGACTCGACGCTCCTACAGAATATAGGTGTGTTGCCCCCGCCCGCCCCGCTTCCAGAGCTAGCCGGTCGCGGTCCGGGGTAAGGGGGGACGGAAGTAAAATAATAACTGGAGAGGGTCATTAATCCGCGGAAAATCTTAACACCGCGATTCAGAAAAATGACGTAATTACACAACGCCATCTATGGGTAAATGGATAAAACGTCCGTACAAAGCATGTTCTAATGCGGTTCGTGAATGGACGGCGCGGCGGCATGTTGCGATTTAGTAATTTTATATTATCTTCGAAAGTATTTATCCAATTGACATACTGTTTTGGGCAAATCGTATCACTATGATGTTCTTGTGATCATAATAATATATTTTTCGATAAGGTTTAATATTTTGTTGTTTAAAAAATCGTCCAAAGGTAAGTACGTCGAAAAATACTTTTTTTAACACATAAAAGCTACTATATCTGCTAAAATATAAAAGATAGAAATATGGTATCGCGGACTTTTTTGTAGAACTATTCAAAGCGGACCAGGTTGCCATACATTGTTTTCAATTATTTACAACTGTTAAGGCAGCGCATCCAAATAACTCTGTTGTAAGAGCTATTTTTTTCCGCCTGGCTAGACAGAAATTGAGATAGTTCGGCTAATATGCATGATATCTTTATAATTTATAGCCTATAGCACTCACGAATAATGTAGCTTTCTACCAGTGAAAGAATTTTTAAAATTGGTTCATTACTTCCGGAGATTACCCCCTACATACAAACTTACAAACTTATAAACAAATGTTACCTCTTTATAATATTAGTATAGATATCGGTGTCAAAAAACGAAAATGCGTAACCAACGACACCGACTTCCAAAATTATAGTTATTTTTCACTTTGTAGTGTTTTTTTGGAAGTCCATTGTTTTTTTTTTATAAATAAGTTTTATTGTCTCATTCTCAGACAGAGTCACGATAGAACGACGCCGGTTGCGTCCGCTAAAGTTGTTTACATTTTTACTCAGAGTTTTGTAAAGTCGAAACTCACGATAACTTTAACTCGGTTGAAAAGGATTATGAGAGTCTAGCGTTGAAAGGCCTTTCAGAAGGTGACTGATGACCTTGTGAAGGCCGCGGGAATCCGCTGGATGCGGGAAGCACAGAACCGGTCGAATTGGCGTTGCTTGGGGAGGCAGGAGCAGTGGACGTTTTTCGGCTGAAATGATGATGAGAGTCTTTAAACTGCCTCGATGGTTTAGTGGTTGCAAGCAGTATGGCTGATCATGAGGTCATGATTTCGATTCCCGTGTAAGGCAAAGTGTTATTCGGTTTTTCCATTAGGAATTTCACAGTAGCAACCAATGAAGTCTAGTGCTCGTCTCCTATTGCATAGGATAAACATTACAGACGAGATATTGGTGTACTATAGATAAACCCCTGCCTAACACTTCATGGAATGTAAGCGTGATTTTCAAGTTTCAAGGTTCAAGAAGAGCACCCTCCTACCGGAGTCCAGCGTTAAGCAGCCTGCTGTATTTCGTCGATGCGTGGGAGTTCCAGTGCCTTAGGCATGTTCTGGGCACGCTCGTTCCATCATAGACCTCATCCATCGCTTTCCATCGGGCGTGATCGAGGACAAGAGCGGACACATTGAGCAATAAAAAAAAATTGGGTCAGAGTCTACAGTACTTTGCCCATTGTCCTTGTCTATGTCAGGTTGTGTTGATCAAAGTATGATTTTCGACCGTAACATTTTTTTTTATTCATCATCTGCCTAGCCTTTTCCTTACTATGTTGAAGTTGGCTTCCAGTCTAACCGGATGCAGCTGAATACCAGTATTTTACATGGAGCGACTGCCTATCTGACCTCCACAACCCAGTTACTGGGTAATACGATACCCCTTTTTTTTTGTTTTCCGGGGGAAACCTTCAAAAGGCACCCAACCTTTGGGAGGGAGGTCGGGGAGTGTGAGATTTTTACCTCACTAAAACCACCCCGGTGATCATCATCAGCACATAGGGGTGGTCCCGGTTCCTCTTAAAAGACCAATTCCGGAACCCCCCCGTGCAACGCCTAATACGATACCCCTAGGTAAGACTGGTTGTCAGACTGCCGGGCTTCTGACTACCCGTAACGACTGTCAAAGATTACGAATGACAGCCGGGACCAACGACTTAACGTGCTTTCCGAGGCACGGAGGGGTCTCGGTATGTAAAGATGGTCACCCATCCACAGACCAACCGCGGCAAGCGTAGCTTAACCTGATCGATCGACCTGTTCAGCTGTTATTATTTAGCCACGGGCCCTTTTTTTTATTACAGAATTATTATCATTGACATCATCAAACAACTCTAAGTTCAAATATTTTTCTATTGACAATTTTACAATATCTTTTGGCTCACAATTGCACTTGTGCCTCACATGGTTTAAAATGTCTTGGCCCAAGCTCTACTTTTCGTCTAGTACTGACCTGCGAACTTGGAAGTTTCCAAGCTAAAAGTGTCCTTAAGCTTCGCCATTAAAAATAACACTAACATTCCCTCATCAAGTTTCTGTAATCGTCAAAACGAACCATCAACACATTAGGTCCGGTACCCTAATGTGTTTACGCCCTAATTGCCCGTTACAGCTTTAAACAACGTTTAAACGTCCGTCTAATGCTTAATTAAACGCTCACCTGAACGTTTTCAACAGCTGTCGCGTGCACGTTAATTTTCAATTAGTTCAAAATATGTTTGTTGTGCTTTTGAGATGTGAGGAGTTTGTTCCGCTACTTCTTCTTTCCAGATAAAGCACTTGGAAGTGATGAAAGTCGGGTGTTTTGGGGGACTGATTAATTTAATTTTGACGTTCAAAAAGTGATGTATCTCAGCCTAGTTGAATAAATGACTTAAGGTTATTTTTGCGGAAGTTAAGCGGAGTTTTAAAAGTTTTGGTGAATTGGGTCTCTTGACGAGTGTAAACGGGTGGTCAACAGAAGAAACATAACATCACGCCTGTGATCATCATATAGCTACCACTACAACCCAGTTACTGGGTAACACGATACCCCTTGGTAAGACTGGTTGTCAGACTCGCGCTTCTGACTACCCGTAACGACTGTCAAAGATCTACGAATGACAGCCGGGGCCAACGTGCTTTCCGATGGACGGATATGTAATGGATGGTCACCCATCCACGAACCGACCGCGGCAACAGTAACTTACCATCGACCCGTGCGGCTATTACTATTTAGCCACGAGCCCCTTATATTTATTAGATTAGAATGGAGTAAATTATCGTCTTAACGTAGTCAAACTCAAAGCATTTATTTCAAATAAACCAATTACAGGCACTTTTGAATTGTCAAGGGGTCGGTCAGTCAGAAAGATGAAGCTAGTTGCCCATTCCAAAGCGTAGTAGGTACCTGTGCAGAAGTACGGGCAAGAAACTCCACGGACACTCTTTCAAATCATAAAATTATTACAAAATATTGGTTACATTATTCATGTTCAAATTATACATGTGAGAACGATGTAGAAAGATGTGCACGTTAAAAACGTCCGTACTAAAAAAGATAAAAACAAAAAAAAATTGAAAAAGAAAAATACTTAAATTAAAATAAGCCGTGGCGGCTAAGAGATGACCAGTCCCTGGACTGATGGCGCCCGTTCACGAACATCTACACTAATGTTATAAAGAGGAAAGATTTGATTGTTTGTTTGTTTGTATTGAATAGGCTCCGAAACTACTGGAGCGATTTGAAAAATTGTTTTACCATTAGAAGCCGACATTATCCCTGATGAACATAGGCTACTTTTTACTGCGGGAAAATGCTTCATTCCTACGAGAAAACGGGTAATAGGATTTAAAGGGCGGGAATTCAGAATTCTACGCAAACGAAGTTGCGGGCGGATGCTAGTATAGTATAAAAGTAATGACTCTACTCCCTTTGTGCCGTAACTCAAAAGGAACAGAAATCATACATGAGTCCGTTCGTGTATTAATGCAGCAGAAAATCCTGCAAAATATGAACCATTTCTTCGACTTAGTTGAAGTCGTAGCAACGACGGAGCCCCTATATTATTTTCATGAGGTAACTTTTTAGGGTTCCGCAGTGAGATCATAAATCCTTATAATTTTATTAGTGCAGCACATCAAAACGATGTAGGTACCTACGCAGCCGTTGATATGGCACATCGGCTTTATGAAGTGTCTTCTATAAAGAAAGAAAGAAAGAAATAAAAAGTATTTATTGCGACTTCTACAGAAAGATCACAAACTATCTAAACACAGTAAAAAATTAAAAAAAAAACAAATTATATAAAAAAGTAACAGAAAGAAAATTGAAACAGAAAGTCCTATATGAGGCCAGAAGGACTCAGTATGAGGCTGCAATATTTAAAAAATATACTGATAGAGCCCGCTGTGATGTGTCATACCTGCGATCTATTCTGTAAAAGTATGAGCTTGTAGTGATGTCATAACGTGGAACGACAGCCATCAAACGGGCACAAATTCCAGACTCCGGGCGGCTACTGACAAATACCAGATAGAAAACTTATGTGAAGTGGGCTGTCATTTCACGTAATGCTAAGGATTGACACTATTGACAGCTCGCTACACGTAAGTTTTCAATGTGAGATTTTTGCAGAGGCCGGCTGTGCGGCTGACGATTTCAAAAGCTTGATATGTCATATAAACACCAGCCAGTCGATTCTGTAAATATCTCACCGTGAAATCATAAGTGAAGTGAGCACTTAAAAGTGTTAATCCCTAGCTAATGACAGCTCACTCCACGCTCACTTCACCCAAGCTTTCACGGTGAGATGGTTACAGAATCGCACGGCTGGTTTTTACAACTAATAAAACATAAATCAAATCTGAAAATATTCAGGCGAAAAATATTAATTACGTTTTTTTTTTGTTTTGGTCGATCGCTTGCTAAGCAGTCTACGGCTGCAGCTGTCAGTGGCTGCAGGCTTGCGGTCACTTAAACAACGAAACAGTCATTTGAAGATTAATAATCTTTCGATTTATGTTTGACGACTGTTGACTACGGAACCTTAACGCTTATACCAACCCGCTCTTGGCAGGCATACATAAACCACTGAGTCTCAGAGGGAATCTTTGTTACGTGTATTTTATTTACTTAGATCTTTTGATATTATTTTTAGAAGCTTGTCGTAAATAACTCTTGCGTCCGCTATTATCCTTTGGCTTTGAAACTTTACTGGTAAAGAATTGATTCTTGATTGTGTAGCAGAATGAATGCAGGTCCTGAAAGTAGATTGTTCATAATTGACTACTGAATCAATTTCAGTAACTTTTAATATAGGTATTATTTTCACGATCGCCCGCTGGCTTCGAGACCGGCCGTGCGATTCTGTAACCATCTCATCGTGAAAGCTTGGGTGAAGTGAGCGTGGAGTGAGCTGTCATTCGCTAGGTATTAACAATATTAAGTACTCACTTCACTTATGATTTCACGAGGAGATTTTTACAGAATCAACCGGCTGCAGAGTAATTACAATGAAACCCATTGCTACTGATAGTGTGTTACGCAATTGCGTAAGACACTATCAGTAGAATATCCATTGCGTTTTTACGTTGTTGAGCAGACACATTTATCGAACATATGGAGCAATAGATTTGTAATATGCTTCAAAATAATTCAAATTGTGAGCAGTAGTGTGTTACGCAATTAGGCATTTTCAAGGTTAACTTTTCGCTACATTACATACAGACGTCAGCACATCAAGCTACCCGAAAAAAAAATCCCAATCAACTTTGAGCCTTATACTTTAGCGATAAAGTTAAAAATCTATTAAAGCAATTTGACAGATTTGTAGTAGCTTGATGTGCTGGCGTCTGTACTTCCAAAAAAAACGTCTCCTCGATATAAATAATTTGACGAATTAGGGTAATTTAGCAAGGAAGTCACAAGTGTTGGTTGAGAACAGGTAATTAGCAATTAAGGGCTCCGGTGGCTCAATGAGTGGAGCCGACGGACCCTCTATCAATCATTCGACCCTGGCGAAAGTAATTACCGCATTGATGTTTTTCATAAAATTGTGGCTCCGAAAAAGATGGAGGTCGGGGAAAATTTGTGTTATTATGAGCGGTATACAGGCTATAAAGAGTAAGTAAATATTATGAAGAGGAGTTTAAAAAAAAAACCGCAATGTTAAATTAATCTATATGTCGTCGCAAGCGATATCAAGACGACAAAATCAAAATACTACTTCCGGTTGATTTCATAATATTGGTCAACTTAATTCTCATTGGTTGATCGGTTAGTATAGTGAACGCGCCGTGAGGTGGCGCTTTAACTTCGCGCCATTTTCTACACGTGGACAGAGCCGATTGGAGAGCGGCCGGCATTCGACTTGCGGAGCGCACGCCGGACGGTTGAGAGCATACCATCGGAATTGTCATGTTCACCGTACAAACCTTTGTTTCTTACTGCTCATAAAGTGATTGTAAATTACCGAATAAACGTGACTGTGATTTGTGCTTCAAACTACGTTTTACTGGTTGCCCGAGTACCCACCTTCCTCATGGAACCCGTACCAAGAAATTATGATGATGGCCCTGTTATCGCTACGCCCACGCTCGCGCCGACATATACTTCTAATATTTTAATACTAGCTTCTGCCCGCGAATTCGTCTGCGTGAAATATCTTGTTCCTGCGCTCTTACTTCGTTTTAGCTTGGTTTCTTTCTTCCTTTTTCTCGTTTTGCTCGCCTCTTACGAGTCCTAACGTGATGTGAAATAGCCTATAACCTTCCTTAACAATTGCGTTAGCATTAAGAGTTGCCAATTAATCCAGTTACACGTCAGTCAATCGAGATTTGAACAGAGATGGAAACGCGCAAGTGCTCAGTGACGCAATCCCCCTTAAATAATTCACAAGTCGAAAAGGAATTTATATTTATGTTGGAAACGTATCCCGATTTGTGGAGTCCCAAAAATAATGGTTACACATTTATATATAAAAAAGGCTAGAAGCAGAAGTTGCAACTGCAAGAATTATACCAAAAAATTACGCCGAGTGCAACAGTAGATGACGTCAAGAAAAAGATAAACACGTTCTACTCTTTTTTGTAATCTTATTTCACCTAGCGTTTTCTTTGAAAGAAAGAAAGAAATATATTTTATTTATGACACAACCAGGAAATAATTTAAAAAATAAGCATTTAAAACTATAGAGGTATGAGGAACAGAAGGGTAACTGCGTAACACACTATCAGTAGCAATGCGTTTCCTTTTGACAGTCCAACTACATTCATGGCGTTATTTACGTTGATGAGTAGACTGATTTTTCGAACATATGAAGCAATGGATTAATAATATCCTTCAAAATGATTCAGATTTTGATTGATAGTATGTTACGCAACTAGGATGCAGGGTGTAAAGTTCACTCATTCTCCATAGAAAAGGGAGGACCCTCCGACCAGACGGGTGTCGTGTCTGGCGTTGAAAAAAGCAGGGAAAATTCCTGTTTCTTTTCAATGTCGTTTTTTTTTATTTTCAATGTTTCACTTTCGGAAGTGGCACGTAAATTGATAAAACTATTTATACAACTGACAGCTAGAACACTAGATGCACAACAGGGGGGGCGGGGGCGGAGCCAAAGCATAGAATATCCTAAGTTAAATATAGTATTAGGTCATCCCACTTCCAGTGTCATATTTTTATTTCCAATATTTATGTATTGCGCAATGGTATGTAATAGTTAATACACGTGTTTTCTTGTACAATCATGTTAGTTTAATTTGGTGTGTTGTATTGTCAAGTCGTGCATTGATTTAAAATGGAAGATTTTAAAATATATAAGGTCAACTTTTATCAAGTACAAAAATTTAAACAGAACGTCTATCTATACGATAGAAATACGGTCCTAGCATTTTTTTTCAAATAATCAGGCTAGTTTTTTTTTTCAGTTTTTCTAACACATAAATTATAATATTTTTAAAAGCATACTGTATACCGACTCAATTGTTCTGGGTCTGCACCCCCAAAAAACCCACGGTCATTAAACCCGGTATTACGTCATCGCTCGGACTGCACTGACTTGTGGTCGAATCTCCATCCCTAGCTATGCTACTCGAAGCTATGATACCTAATTAATAGTGTAGACTATAAGAAACGATATTAACCTTTGCGCTAATCTATCGTATTTTAATTTTCCATCACACTTTTTCAGGCTTCGGACTGACAAGTTAATACTTACAATTTGTTTTTTTGTTTTAGTAAGTGTTGAATTAATGTAAAACTGTTAACAACTTACCTTACGTTTTGCATTAACTTGGCGTGTTAAAAATAATCAAAATTCATTAACAGATTTACACTTATTTACACAATTTACTAGTTATTTACACATATCACATCAATTGCTGGACGTGACGCCCTTGTTGTCGCACACACTGTCTAGCGCGATTGAGACAATGTCTCCGCACTTCAGTAAGCACTTGATGTTCATTGGACAACACGACAAATGCACTCACAATTCGCGCACGTAATTCTTCCACTGTACGGATTGTATGACCGTCGTTCCCATACACTAGGTCTTTGGCCCTACCCCACACGTGGAAGTCCATTGGCGTCAAGTCAGGTGAACGTGGCGGCCAGCGGATAACGCTACCACGCCCAATCCATCGCCCTTGGAACGCCTCGTCCAAGTAGGTGAGAAGCATGTACCTGCGGCACCACACAAGCACATCCAGCAGCAGCTCTGACCCGAGTGAAATGGAAGGTATGGTATTCACTGAGCAGGAGCTGCCACTCCTCTTCAAGCTGCACTGGGTGTCGTGGCCTCCCCGAGTCAATAAGACGAGGCTGGAAGTTCTCACTCTCTCTGAAGCGCTGCACGGCTCGAAGAATGGTACGAATATTGACCACTCGTCCAAATCTGTGGGCGTACAGTTCTTGTGTCCGCAACATTATTTCACCTGCGTCGTGAGATCACATAGCCATATTCATGTATTCTCGGGATGAATACCGATACGGCATTTCGAAAATTTTCGCACAGACAACACGCACAATTCAGTAACTTGATTTTAGCGAACTGAAAGAATCTCCCGTGCTCAATATTGGCCGCGCCAGGCGGTGGCAGCGGGGCGAAGACGGGGACATGCCGCCGCCGCACGTGTGCCATTGTTATCAACACACAAGAAACCATTGTTATCTGCTTAGAGTACGTTAGCCATTAATACACAGGATGTTGAATTTGACTTTTTAAACAAAATGGTTTTTGGTGTTTTTCTTGGAAACTAGCGTATAGAAATGTATTATTTTTTCAAGAAATGTCTATCTTAAGTTATTGAATCTATCCTTAAAATATTTGTACTTAATAAAAGTTGACCTTATATATTAATGTAGTGGAGCAACGTATATTTCTAAAGTTTTATGCTTTACTCAACTACTCTGGAGGAGTTGCGCACGACTTACTGGTAAAGTGTGTTGGTCGTAACGCCTTAAATAAAAGAACCGTACAGTGATGGCTTGAAATGTACAAACAAGGAAGAACCACAGCTGAAGATGAGCCGCGAGCACCTCGATCATTATCATCGACTAGATTAGAAGCAAGGGACAAAATCAAGGAAGCACTTCGTCAGTCACGTAGGGTCAGTGTCAGTGATCTCTCCACTCAACTTAACATTCCTCATTCCACTATACATAGAGTACTCACGGAGGATTTATGTCTGGTCAATAAAAGTGCCCCACACTCTGAACACGGATCAGAAGGAGTTTCGTTATGAAACTGCGCGTAGCCATTTATCGTGGTATCGCCGTAAGAAAAATATACTTAATAGATTCATATGCCTTGATGAAACTTGGGTCGAATTTTTTTATACTCCTCGTCAAAGACATCAATCACGATGTTGGGTGGAACCGGGCACTTCAGCTGAACATTTACCACGTGCAGAGCTACATGAACGAAAAATACTACTAATAGTAGCTATGGATGTCAGAGGCATTGCTTTTTGGAGAACTTATGATGAAAATACAACTATGACTGGAGAGCGATATAAGTCATTTTTAGAAGAAAATATTCCTATTTGGGCAGACGAACATCATATAACGAGTCCTATAATTTTACATGATAACGCCAGACCGCACAAATCAAAAATAGTTCAGAATTTAATTGAAGATAAAGGATGGATTGAAATTATTCAGCCGCCATATTCCCCGGATATGAATCCTTGTGATTTCAATTGTTTTGGCCATGTGAAGAGGAAATTGTCGGGTACTCGATACAATAGCAAAAAGGAGTTAGATATTAAACTAAAGAGCATTATTGATGAATTAAATGAAAGTGGTACTTTAAATGGTGTTCAAGATTTGCCAGCAGTCTGGGAGCGAGTGATTAATAGTGGTAGAGATTATTGATTAGTGTCACAAGGTTATATAGTATAGTAGTCAGTTTTTGTAAAATAATAATAATAAAAAAAATATGACACTGGAAGTGGGATGACCTAATAAGTACGGTTTTATTGAGAAAAAAAAAAAAGAAACATGAAATATACTGGATGATTTTTTTTTAAGGTTCGAAATTTTGACAGGGTGTTCTACTCATGAATATGAACAACTTTCACTATGGGAACAACTCTGAAATCACGAAAACAAAATCAGCTGTTTAATACAAAAGTTCAATACCTACTTGACCAAAATGTATGAAACATCTGATTTTTTTTTCGTGATTCTTGAGATTCTTCGTGAGAGTTGGTTCCATAGTGAAAGTTATTCATATTCATGGGTGGAACACCATGTAAAAATTTGGAGCTAGTAAAACAAAGCATGCTTTTTTTTACCAGCTCCAAATTTATAAAATTTCAGAAAAATTTGCCAGTGCTAATTTTCTTGAAACTTTCGAATGAAACATTGAAAAAAACAAGGGAATTGGAAGCAAACGGGAAAATCCCTGCTATTTTCAAAGCTAGTCGTGTCTGGCGGGCAACTGCCCAATGATTCATCTCGGGCTCTTGCGCGGTAAACGCGATTGAGCGTCTAATAGCCGAAACCGAAAATAATTTCAATACTAGACTTACAGTCCGTTTTATTATGGCTATGTTTAACAATTTTATTTGAGAAAATCTGCTACACACGCTGCAGCTGTGCATAAAGGTAATTTCATTTGGTGCTAGACGTACAAATTCTATGCATTAAGTAGCTAAAACAACAAACAAACATTGATAAACAAACATCTAGATAACATACAAAGTATCTAATAAAATTTCCATGCAAAACGCGAATTATATCACGTATTCCCATTGAGTGACCTCAAACAAACTTATTGAACGATCTCCAAAACTAATCTACAGACGAAAATGAGTCTTCCTGCTTCACAATAAAAGTGCTCGAAGTTAGAGATAGTGGTAAAGGAATTTTGTTGAATCTAACGCCGCCGACATACACAGGTTTCGATTTCTCTTTCAAATTAAAAGGGGACTCATGATTCCCTGAAGGTCGGGTTCCGTAGTTATAATAGACACGTTTTGCGCAAACGGACCTCAGCGCCGTTAGACCTTCTTTTTCAGTTAAGCCTTAGTACAGAAGTGAATTACCGAAATAGTGGCATGCGACCTTTTTCAGGTGTTTTCATTATAAAGGTATGGTCTGTTCCATAAGCATCTGACACAAGTGTAAATAAACCCTTTTCAGCGGGGTAATTGCGTAACACACGTAGGTACAATGACAATACCTTTAATTTTGTCAATTCAACAACACTAAATGATAAATTATAAATTATTTATTTTCTGTAAGTAGGTTTGTACAAACACTTTTACATGTCAATCATATTATTTTAAAACTAGATGAGGTCTTCGTTTCCTATCAGACTACTCTGAGAAGAAAGGCCGAAACAAACTCAGAGGTCACAGTCTCTTTTAAAGTCCAGACATAATCTTGGTCAGATCATGTGAAGACCATGTAGATTGGTGTCTGAAATGGTCTTTTGAGTAAAGAACCACACAGGTTGAGCGGACCTGTCCAGTCAGTGCACGCATTTGTCAAAAATCGTGCAGCTCAACTCAGAACTTGAGGAGCCTCACGATTTGCGCTCATTCACTCACTGCGTTATTTACGTTGTTGACAAAACGAATATATCAAACATAATATGAAGCAATTAACTTCAAAATCTTACGGATTATCATTGAAAGTGTATTCCGCAATTACGGTGTAGGTTAGATTCTTACGTCGTCACTGACTAAAGGAAATTAGTTAAATATTCATAATGTATTTTAGAAGGTTAACATTCAATATCTCACTACTTTTTCCAACAAGCATTGTTTGAGTAAGTAACATTATGAAATTAAAATTGAAAAATCATCGACACAAATTGACATTATAAAATTAACCTCAATTGCCATATAAAAAACCGGCCAAATGCGTATCGAACCATGCACAATGAAGAGTTCCGTAGTTGGAAAGAATTTATCCCAAGAACGAACTTATCATTGTAGTTGAAAATGATGTTCTCCTTTACATTACAACTGCAAATGTAAGTTGGTCGACTATTACTCGTAAACTTGTATAGCCTACTTAGCTGTGATAGTTTTCTTTTTAATTTTGTTATATACATATACTATTACCGTGAATTTTCACATATCCAAATAGCTGGCAGGAGGGGGGGGGAGGGGGGGGTCAGTTGATTCTATCAAAAATTTGCACTGCAATATTAAGCTTTAACTTAATATTTCACAAAAAGATCCCTGAATCGAGAAATTGTTTTCACAAACCCACAATATTTTTGAAAGACCTATCTAACGATACGTGTAGAGGAGGCACCCTAAAAAAATGTTTTTCATTATTTTATTTTGCCACTTTGTCGGCGTGATTAATATGTATATCCATGCCAAATTATAACTTTCTAGTACTAAGTGTCTCTGAGCTAAGCTGCGGACGGACAGACGGACAGACGGACATGGCGAAACTACAAGGGTCCCTTGTTGACTACGAAACCCTAAAAACATATTTAAGGCGATACAACATGATAATTTCGGGATTAAGTATTCAAATAATCAAATCAAAGCACTCTCTTTATTAGTGGCAGTACAAATTGACGTCCACAGGAACCTTTTCTGATTCATTTGTTTACATTTTCAGCAGATACTTTTAGAACAAAGTATAGATGTCATTTCCGAGGGTGAATTCGAAAAGGAAAAATGTATAATGTCTTCCTTGCAAATTGGTTGGGTCGAGTATGGGAAGCGGTTTGTTTTGGTTACCGTATAAAAGTAATATTTACTTTAAGTTAAAATTTTCCTGTAATACAATTCCGTTTTTGTAACGTTTCCTTCCGTGCAACACAGTGATTTGTTTGCGGAGGTAAGAAGGTTTCCATACATTCTCATAGCAGCGGGGTAATTGCCTTTTTTTTTTTTTTTTTTTGGGTGGGAAATTATCAAATAACTTCTCCCGCTCTGGGCGGAGCGGGAGGGTGTGTCAGACTTTTACTGACTAAAACCCACCCGTGTTCCTTTAGTTGCCTGTGCCAAGGGCCACGGTAACTCTTTCGAACAATCCGCGACCCTGGCAGGCATCGGCCCTAGCGGACCCCGTCAGTTACTGCTGACATCTCTTTGAGGCGCGCGTGGAACACAACGCGCCGTCGACCCGGGCCTGGTCCTTACCGGACGGCGAACTGCCCATTGCTCGCCGCCCGCAAGCCCGCGCCTACGGTGGCCGGGAGTCGGCTCTTGACTCCCGACGCCCAGGGCGTCTCCTGTGGCGACTAGGGGCGTGAGGGCGCAAAGATTGCCTCTCCCTCACGCGTTCCGCCTCCTCCTTCGCAAGCATTACTGCTTCGCAGAAGGAGGTGACGGCTTCCCATGCACTCTCGCTCCGTACCATGGCCTGGACCAGGGCCGGACGCGAGAGATCGCCGCCACCAATCGCCGCCGTGAGGACGCGGCGGTGCTCCGCCCAAGCCGGGCAGACCTCCACCGTATGCTCCACCGTGTCCTCCGGGCGATCCACACAATGGTGACACCCGGGCGTTTCCTCCCGCCTTATACGGAACAGGAACCTCCCGAAGCAGCCGTGTCCGGTGAGGACCTGCGTCAGGCGGAAGGTGAGGACGCCGTGGCGCCTCTCTAACCACTCCTCAAAGAGGGGACTTATCGCCGCAATTGTGGCGTGCCCAGCACTGGGTTGCGACAGACGCGCTCTCCATGTCGCCATGAGATCCCGCCGGAGCTCTGTCCGCTGTGCCGTGATTTCTCGCGGCAGCGGAGTAACGCCCCGGCGTTTTTCCTCCTCGCGCCACTCCCATAATTGGGCGAGGACTTTTGCCTCCAGATCCCATGGCGGTAGTCCGGCAAGGAGGCTCGCTGCCTCACCGGAGACCGTGCGGTATCCCCGGATTAGCCGGACGGCCATGACCCTCTGGGACGCGTTCAACCGGCGGGCTGGTCGCCGCCTCAAAGAACGCGCCCACACCGGTGCCCCGTAAAGGGCCATGGACCGCACGACCCCTGCGTAGAGCCTCCAGCAGGAGGCGTTTGGACCCCCTAGATTGGGCATGAGCCGCTTCAAGGCAGCCCCGGCCCGCTCCAGTCTGGGAGCCAAACGTCGGAAATGCTCCACGAAGTTCCACCGGCTGTCGAGGACGAGTCCCAGGTACTTCATCGTCGACTCGACGCCGATGTGAACCCCTCCCACCGTTATCTGGGAACCCGATGGTGGCGCGTTCCGAGGACCATGAAAACACATGGCCGCGGACTTGTGCAGGGCCACCTCGAGTCCCAGTTGCCGGATCCTCTCAACGACTGTCGCAACCCCGCGTGTCACTAATTCAGCCGCCGCCTGGTGCGACCTCCCCTGCGCCAGGACAAGCGTGTCGTCAGCGTAGCAAACTACACTGACGCCGCTGGGGGCGGGGTAATTGCCTAACATACTACTAACAGCAACCGGTCGATTCTGTAAAAATCTCACCGTGAAATCATAAGTGAAGTGAGCACTTAATAGTGTTAATCCCTAGCGAATGACAGCTCACTCCACGCTCAATTCACCCAAGCTTTCACGGTGAAATGGTTACAGAATCGCACGGCAGGAATGGCTTTCATTTTGACAGTTCAACAACATTCATTGCGTTATTTACGTTGTTGAGCAGACAATTGTATCGAACATCTGAAGCAATGGATTAGCAATAACCTTCAAAAGGATTCAGACTGAGATTGATACAAGGAGTCGGCCGTAATCCACCACGCGGGCCTAGCGCGGGTTGATAGATGTCACATGTCTTCAAAATTTTGGTTCTAGGACACGCCGGTTTCCTCACGATGTTTTCCTTCGCCGTTTTGAGAGCAGTGGTGATGAAATAATTTACACAAACAATTTGTAAATCGCGGTAGTTACCTCTATTCTACCACTGCTCTCTGGTCATAGACAGAACCATAAATTGTGATGTGTACTCATAGCGTTACCACAGAAAAAAGTATGTCAGCCTAAACCATAGACATATATATATATGGACTGGAAATACCTACGAAAAAAGGGTGCCTACCTACAACTCATATTGTCTCAAAAAATGGCTGCCATTGCTAGGGTTGTATCAATCAAGGAACATTGGTGTTACTATAACGAGTATCGATACTAAATACGAGTCGTACTAGTTATCACGTTTGGATCATAATATAGTATACTAACTTATAGTCCGTTCTAACTAAGGTTGCCTACTTTATAGTAACGTATCCTAGTTTATTTTCGATAAACATACTTTATAATTTTGCATAAAAATACAGTATGCGAAAATACTTTATTTCTAATCTTTTGTTATGCGTAAAAGACTCATATGAACTATTTATCGATAGGTACAGACGCCAGCACATCAAGCTACCCGAAACTATCAAATTATCGCAATCAACTTTCTTCCCTGAAAATAAAATTAATGCCAAGTGTTTTTTCGGCACAGAATTAAAAAACACTTTTTAATTGCATCACGTTTACGTATTAAAGTGAAGGAAAACAGCGTGAAGAGATATGTATCCATATGCCCAAAAACAGGTGCTTTCGCATATTATACCTTTATTATTATACCTATTATGCCTTATAATATGTATGTATTTAGAAATATATATGTATGTTTATCAGCTGTCTTAGTACTCATAGCACAAGCTCTGCTTAGTTTGGGACTAGATGGCGTTGTGTGAAAGTTGTGGAATATGATTTATTTATTTATTATTATTTTTATATATGTAATTAATATATATCTATTTATTTATTTCAGGCCAAACGGCCAGGCTATTATTAATCAATCATTTTAATACACATTTACCAAAAATGCTGTGGGAACAGAGTTATCATGTAATCTCATTACATCAAGTGTTCTATTGAAACAGCTTTCTTCAAAGTGAAGTGAACAGAGGTACCATTCTTTATGTCGGGGATTAATATTTTCTTCACCAATAGCCTCTAACCACTTTTTCTTTAGTCCTTCCTTTTTAGGAAACCTATAAAAAGTGCAAGTATTTTTATCAATAAATAATTTTGGTTATAGCTATATTATATTAGCATATGAAACTAAAATCAATAGGAAACGTCAGAAGCTATGTGCACGGTTCCAATTGGTGGTTTCTATGGAGAAGAGTCGGCAAGAAACTCCACGGTTACTCAAAATAATTGGCTTTTACAATGTTAATAGGTAGGGGAGGACAGTGTAGGCCTGTCAACAAGTACCAGGTACTTAAAAAAATAGAAGACATTGTAAAAGCCAATTGTTTTTAAAAGAGTAACCGTGGAGTTTCTCGCTGGTTCTTCTGCATAGGAAACCACCATTTGGAACCGTGCATCTAGCTTCTGACGTTTCATAAGTGCCCATGTAGGTTTATGTGAAAGAAAATATTTTGATTTTGGTGCTGTGAACCACGGGCCGGACCTAGCAAGGTCAATCGGAGCTAATAAGACGCAGGACTATTTATGTTAACATAGCAGAATATACCGATATCGTTCCAGCGGAGGAACTAGTTCCGGAAACTATTAGGCAACGGTACAACACTATTCTATTATGACATATTATTGTAAACAAACGAATGAATTAACAAAATAATAAAAAGGTCTTTTATACGGAAATTCACCCAAATATCAATACTTTAGCCATAAATTCATGATCGCGTTACAATTATATCATCGAATGTCTATTATTGTATGTGTTATTGCATGAAAACCGGCTACTAACCTGTGCAAAGAAAGTTGAGGTTGATTTTCATTCTTCCTTGCACCACACTTCACAATACAACACACAGGCATGTTGAATTGCTGTTTTTCAACATTTACATGCAGTTTTAAAGGTAAAGTCCTCGTAATTTTCTCGCAAATCTCAATAATACAAAAAATAAACAACCATTTGACAGCTGAACTACCACGAAACTTGGCGACAAAGATGGCTGCTCTGGCACCTACCTACAACCGTGTATAGAATAACAGGGCATCTCCTGTTATATCCCATCTCAATGGCCTAAACGTCATTTTCACGTCAAATACTTAAGCAATCTTGCCTCGATCTTGCACAAATATTGTCCTCATATCACAGAGTTGTTACTCAATGTAAGCATGGGAAACATATTCCTAGATTTAAATATGAAATCCATGGACGTTTTTCTACTAATGGATAACAATATCATGATTGTCGTATATGTTTCTATAACCCTAGCGTTTGTGTTGATTCTGCTGCTATTGTACTTATTTTACAGACTTACGGGTTCATTCTTTTTATTAATATAAGAGTTGCTGAATGATACATGTTCGTTTTTCCTTCACTTGAGATTTTCCTGGCAGTGTTGTATTTATTTGTAAGGTATGGCTTTGAGGTAAGCGACTTGTGTCATTGATATTTGCGTATTCAAAAACCTGATATTCTGACAACCAGTCTTATCAGTTTGGGTTGTGGAGTTCAGGCAGGTTGTGAAGGCACTCGCTTCGTGTAAAATACTGGTATTCAGCTGCAGCCGGTTATACTGGAAGCCAACCCCAATTCAAGGTCGCTCAGCGCGCTATGGAGCGAGCTATGCTCGGAGTTTCTTTGAAGGATAAAATCAGGAATGAAATTATCCGGAAAGAACCGGAGTAACCGACATAGCCTGCAGAGTAAGCAAACTGAAGTGGCTGGCCATGTCTGTCGAAGGGCTGATAGCCGGTGGAGCAGACGAGTCCTGGAGTGGAGACTGCGTATCGGCAAGCGTAGTCTGGGACGCCCCCCAGCTAGATGGACGGACGACCTAAAGAAGGTGGCTGGGGTAGACTGGATGCGGAAGGCGGAGGACAGGGTATTGTGGCGCAGTCTGGGAGAGGCCTATGTCCAGCAGTGGACTGCGATAGGCTGAGTTGATTGATTGGTTGAACCCCAACATAGGTGGGAAAAGCCTTGGTAGATGATGAGAAACATAGCATGGGATAATCAATCTATAATATTCCCACTGAACACACAAAGGCCTCATCTCTTCGAGAGGAAGTGAGCTGGCTGTAATCTACCACGCGGGCCCAGTGCATGTCGCTAGATAACACAAATGTATTATTTTTTTTTGTTTTTAGGACATAGTTAGGTTTCCTTTCATACTCCTTTTGCCTCGTTTACGTTCATAAATCTGGTCATACATGGACGCCGGTTACGAGTACTACGCACCTGACCCTTCTGAAGAACATCAGCAATAAGGTCACTTTATCTCCTCCTAGGGCGTCACTTGAATATCTCCACTACACATATCTCCATCTCTAAAGAAAGAATGAGTGTGAGCAGTGGTGACCCAGTGGTATCGGACACGACTTACGAGTTGTAGGTCGTAGGTTCGAACCCAGACAGGCGCTTTACTTTGTGTCAATTTATTTCATCAACACTGCTCTCAAAACGGTGAAGGAAAACATCGTGAGGAAACCGGCATGTCCTAGAATCAAAAATTCGAAGACATGTGACATCTACCAACCAGCACTGGGCCCGCGTGGTGGATTACGGCCCACTCCTCCTCACTGAGAGGAGGCCTGTGTCCCAGCAGTGGGAGCATTATAGGCGAATTATGATGAAATAAAGAATAGCTCCTCACATTCAGCTCTAGTCTACTGGCCCGACATTGTACACCGGTAAACGCAGCAGACGTGTGAATGGCGCTATCTCAAATGAGTGTCTGAAGCACGCCGGTGGTGAACCGAAATAAATAAAATACAACCTGCTCGCACCTTCCTACGTCTTGTAAGTATTTAAATCTTTGCATTCGTATTTCATATGCAAGCGCGAGTTGAAATGGAGGGAGATTGCTTGCTATTTATTACCCGACTACGGTAGAGAGAATGGGTTATGTTATAAATGACACTGGCCATGTATGTATGTGTATAAGTTTGATCCCACGTATGGTCTCGTAAACTACTGAACCGACTTCAATAATTGAAATGTCCTTTTATTTGTCTTGATCCAGATAATGTCCTAAGGCATAGATATCATATTACCTAGTACTTGTTTGTCTGCGTGTATTTTGAAATTAAATGAAATCGTTTATTCTGTAAGTAGGATAAGTATCGGAATCACTATTACACGCCATATCGCACCTTCGGTAAGACAAGGGCCGAAGTGCTAAAATTTCTGAAAATGAGTTAAATATGCCAAAGTGCCTTAAAATCTAATTTCTACCTGTAGGAACAAAGACCTGAAAAATTTGAAAATTAGCACTTCGGCCCTTGTCTTACCGAAGGTGCGATATGTAAAATAATAAAAGTAAGAAGGAGTGAGCTGTCAGTGTCATTCCACTGATGCTAGGGATTGACCAAGCAAACGTTTACAATCATTATCGAGATTTTAATAATATTTTTCATGCTAATTCTATTGATCATTTTATATAATTTCAAAGCTAGTATTTTAATTGTCAAAACTTTACTAATAAAACTTTACGAAAAAAACAAAATTGATATTCTGACTAAATTTCTGTTTTGCTATTTTATTTTAAAACCCCACAAAATAATGTTATAAAGTAATGTTCAAAATAGGAATGTTGTGTGACAACTAAAATACTTGTTTTGAAATTATATAAAAGGATCAATAGAATTAGCATAAAAAATATTACAAAAATCTCGATTATGATTATAAATGTTTCCTTAGTCAATCCCTAGCATCAGTGGGATGACACTGACAGCTCACTCCACGCAAGTTTTCACGATGAGATTTTTATAGAATCGACCGGCTGTACATGACTCCGGACAGCGCCGAACAGCATGTTTGTGTATACGATTGAATATCGTGCATCGGATTGATGCGATTTTCATTCGTATACACAAAAGTCTGACGCCAGCACATCAAGCTAAACTGTAAAATTGATTGGGAAAATTTTACAGTTTAGGTTGATGTGCTGGCGTCTCTACACGAAGTGTTATATAGTCACGGCTGTTACCACTTAACCACCACTACTCCGCATAAGGCACGGTTAAAAAACTACTTTCTACTACTTCCGTACTATACAGGGTGAAATTGAAAACATGCGACAAATCGAAATGGGAGATTGTACTCATAATTATGAACAACTTTTACCATGGGACCAAACCTGAAATTACGAAAAAAAAATCTGGATGGCTAATGTTTCATTTTCTGTCGGTTGTGAATAGTTATTGTGCAACCTAATAGCGTAACACACTTTCAAACACAATCTAAAGCATTTTGAAGGATATTGCTGATCCATTGCTTCATATGTTCGAAACATGGTGTCTGCACAACAACGTAAATAACGCAATGAATGCTGTTGAACTGTCAAAATGAAAAACATTGCTACTTTTTTTCAATTATAAAAATGTTAACAAATATTTCAGGTTCTACTTGTCAACTAAAACTTTTGATCGATCTTTATGTTTTAAACTTAAAATCAACTTTTAACCGCTTGTCTGTAAAGGAGGATGGCGAGTTTGGACCCACATTATTTATAAATTAACCAAGTGACGTTCACTTGCAAGTTCATATTTACTATAATTAAGAGTTTATAAGAGGATTATATAAAAAATATTGAGTCACTAGATGATGGGAATTAAAAGTTAGAAAAGATTTTTATTTACATAAAAATAAGTCATCATGCAGTAATTAAACGCACCTTGTTTCGTATTAGGAGTAGAAGTCGGTGATTATACGAGTAGTTTCATCCTATATCAATCCAGTCTATGCTTACAGTATTAATTTCATTTTCATATCTCGTTTTGACCATGTCACTATTTTGTAGTTCCTAGCTTCCAGACGTATTTTTTATTTTGAGTAGGTATGTAAGTACCTACCTATATTTTGCCAGAGAGACTGATACAGAAACACGATGGTAGTGTTGGTAAATATTTCTATTCTGTTTGATCACCTTTTTGAAACTACATAATACATAAACAAGATATTGTATTATATTATTAAATAAGCACTATTAGATTCGTTTTAGGTTATAATCTTTTGCATATCTTTTTTCTCCCAGCCTCTACGACTTACTGCTCATTTGCATTTTTGCTAGTTTTATATAGTTCTACAACTAGGTATAAGTTTCCGTACTGCACGATACTCCTAACAGTGGGTCCCATTGTACATGCAACCTCGCCATCCTCCTTTCGCACTTTCGATAAAAAAATTGTATCTTGCACTGCTAGTCCCATCACATAAAAAAATCATAAATAGAGCTTGTCGAGTTATAAATTTTTAAAGATGTCCCGAAAGAATTTCCCCAAAAATAAAAAATAAAATATTCACTATCTCGTAAACTATCAAAAATCGCGGAACATGCATGAGGTATTTTCGGAGACCCCTAGGTATAAGGAATCGAATTTTTTGGACCACCTGTATAAGCTAGTCTTACAGCCAATTGCGGATTAGCAATACATGAAGTGAACTGCTAGCAGTATCTAAGCATTGCTAAGTGTACAGTGTGGATGAGTGTGTAGGAGTGTGCATGAGGAGTTGTGAATGGGGTGTGTGAATATGTTATAATGGTATGTGGTGATTGTCTGAATACCTTTTATCAATTCAATTTATTTATCGATTCGTCACATACTGACGTCCCATAGAAGCAACAAAATATTCCATTTTTTTGCTTACATTCCTAGACGATAAAAGAGTGTTAGTACATTAATCAATCGTCGGGTAATCTTGGCTAAGACTCGCTACTACCAGCGAAGCGGTATTTATTGGGACGCGGATATTAAAGTGTCCACGAAGAGGAATGTTTTCACAGGATTATGTGGGATATCCCAGTAAGACGGGATTTCCGCTTTGTGCCATATATTATTTTATCAATTTGAGTATCGTTTGGTGTACACAAAATGTATACGTATGCGACCAGCTGGCCTATTCTGTAAAAATCGGACCATGAAAACTTAGTTTGCGTACACACAAGCAACACGCGTCAACGACATATGCAACTGCAATCGTCGACGCCTGTCAACGGTTGAGTACATGCTAGTTTGTCTTCCTTTGTAAGGTCAATTTTTAACGCCCGCAGCGCCATCTAGCTCCCAGTCCTCGTACTTTTTGGAATGAAAAATGCGTTCTTAATTATTTATAAAGATAACGAAATAGAAAAAGTTGTATTTGGAGTCTAGAATCACTCTCTTTACTTTCCTGACGGTAAAAAAGGTCATCCGGTCTACGTAGGCAGCTTGGTACGATACATCTACGTATGTATAGATTTGCTACTAAGTAGTATGGGGTCTGGGAACTAGATGGCGGTATAAAGTCCAAAATCGAGAGATGGCCATCTATACGTCAGTACTTACCCTTATCTATGGTTCAGTACGGAGCTCAAATATACGAGAGGCCGTCGACGAGCCATCGACGCGATAGCGGCAGCTACCGACGCGTCCATGGCTGCCGGCGACATGCTTTGACGGCTGTCGTCGACACGCGTCTGTCGTCGACGCGTGTCGCTTATGTGTATGCAGTTATGCACACTTAGATGAAGTGAGCTTGAAGTGAACTGTCAATCGTCAGCATCAGTTGGAATGATAGCTCACTTCACACAAGTTTTCACGGTGAGATTTTTACAGAATAATCCAACAGGTTGTACGTAAAAATACTGCTCCAGTGATCTAGTGGTCGCAAGTCCTTCTGCTGAGCATGAGGCCCTGGTTTCGATTCCCGGGTCTGAAAAGTGAATAGAGAAACATAATAAATACCTTTGCAGCTGTAAAGCGTCCGTAAATCTTCTGAGGAGCGAACGTTTGATCGACGCTATCTAAATAGAACGGCGAAGGCGGCCGCAAGCTGGCTGTCTGATATATCATTACGCATTTTAACTTTCTGGGGTAAACAGTGGTATAGGAAGGAAGTGTTGACTGGAAAATAAGGTTTATGTTAGTGACGAAATAATAATAAAAGAGCAGAACTCTTTCGTCTGAAATTGTTTGCAAAAACGTACTCTTCTAAGTTCTAAATAGAATGGCATAAGTAAACGACATGTATCTGAAAGTTGTGGTCATATTTAATATTGAACATTCTTCTCCATGGACCCAACATAGTAATCGCGAAAAATAAGTCAGCTGACCCATAGAAATCTTCAATTACTACTCGACCCAAATAATAATAATAATAATAATAATAAAATTGTCTATTCACCAACAAAAGCTACAGATATACATAAAACAAAACAAATGTTGCAAAATCTGTACAATAATTTATGTAACCCTGCCTCTTAAACTAGGATCACCTGTATTTTAAGAGACAGTGTTCGGCCGAGCAGTTCCTTAAACATAATTTAATACTATAGGTGACTGAAATGTATGGGACGGCTGATTATTTTTTCGCGATTATGACGATAGTCCCATGGAGAAAGGATCAGCTTGATTGTCTGTACCAAAGCCTTAATTATGAAGAAAAATAACGCAAAAATTCCAATTTACGGCTTAATAATTTTAAATTGCAAAAAGACTGTTCGCACCTTCCTTCTAAACCTAAACTACGACGAAACCGAAGAACTCCTAAAAAAGTGATCACACAAACATTACATTTATTTATTTTATAGGAAAACTCATCCCGTCTCGTCCCGTCTTCTCTCTCATCTCGTCATGTCAAATTAGTTAGCGACTGGCGTATTTTTAGTACCTAGCCAATTTTTTAATCACGTCTAAGCTTGTCTATGGAGTATCTTAATTTGACAGGACTAAACTAATATTTATCTTCCGTCCTTTTTTTAATGCAATAGAAAGAAAAAGATGCACTTAACTTAAATTTAGTTTAGTTTGTGAACAAAGGAATCGGCGCCAATATCGTTTTAAATCTCCATTTCCTGTTAAACAAAGACTAAAACAAAATGGCCGCCATTCTAGTCATATGATTTAAAAACAAAAGTTCTGGAAACATCGTTAAAGCCCTGGACATTAGGGAGAGAAAAAATGTGTGCGTAATTACTTAGACTTTGTTGTGTTTAATGTCATACGTCGAGGAGTAATTAGTGCGGCGTATTCTGCCTTGTAATATACGCTATGTTTAGCTTGATGAGTCTGAAAAATATGAGTACTGAATAAATTACGCACATACAGTACATCTATGTATAGGAAATAGAAAATTATAATATGACATTCTTCTTGTAAAATTTTAGCTTAAGTGAAAAAATAAAGGGAGACTTCTGGAATCTTCCACGCTCACATACGTCGGTCGTTTGCATATCTGTGCGTGCACTTGCACACATATGCGAAGCGTTAACATCTATAAATATTATAAATGAATGTTGCTTTCTGTCTGTGTAACCATGTTGTTCTTCTGCTTCCACTGCGCAACGGATTTTGATGTGGCTCATCATCATTTAGAGAATTTATTCCGGATGATTTATGTTGATCTATAATACATTTGATACGATTTTGACCCCATAATCGTTGTCAGCGCCCTCGAAAACAATGAAAACGACACCCATGACGAAAAATTTGCAAATTTTTGGAGCCGCCATCTTGAATTTTGATTTTGACCCCATATAGGTAATCGTCGTCAACACCCTCGAAAACCATGAAAACGACACCCATGACGAAAAATTTTCAAATTTTTGGAGGCGCCATCTTGAATTTTGATTTTGACCCCATAATCATATAAAATAGTCACACAACGTTTTTTCGTTCCAAAAATTAGAAAGTAAGTATTCGTGGACATTCATGACCAACATTTTTAGGCGCACTGTTTCTTTCATTCATAGAAATAATATTTTTGTTATTAAATGTCGTCTCTTTGTATTGTCTGTGCTTTTTACGAAGTATTGCAGAGGTGGGGTGCGGCAAAGAGGGAACGAATGCTCAAGTTTATTTGGTCAGGGTCCGGCCTTAATATTAAACTTACGTAAATAAAAAAGATATTTCGCTGTTTTGTCAAGTTGTAAAAACCGTGCGAAGCAGGGGCGGGACGCTAGTAGAAATACAGGGTGGTCTGTAGGTACAGGGGAAAAGTCACATCGGAATCTGGGTGTATTAGAATAGAATACTCTTTATTATGTACACCATTATAAATTACAGACATAAATAAAGAAATTTTACAAACGATTGTAAAGTGCAGATTAAATCATAATAAAGGTAAGGAAATGAGGGTGCTGCACAGTCTACTACGTTTTCATGGATACCAACGGATTTACGGATAACAGTACTACCCCGTATATACTGTATGGAAACCACATACATATATGCAATAAATTATACCACATACTTGTTATCGCCTTTTCTGACGATATACAAAAAATGAACGAAGTCTGTCGCGAAAAAATCTTCTGTTTCCTACATTTATGTCCGGAACAGCCGATTTTGTATATCGTCAGAAAAGGCGATAACAAGTTTTAAAAGTTGATACTCTTATTTTCTTTTACAGAAAAGGCGATTTTTTTTTTTATTTTTTTTTTTTTAGTTTATTTACAGAATAAACAATGTCATAAAAAAAAAAGTTTAACAAAACTTTAGTTTTTATTTTTTTATTTTTTAATAAATGTAAAATTAATTATTATAATGTTTTTATAAATCTGAAAAAATGATATTAGGGATTTTATATTTCTTCTAAATGTTAATTTATAACTAACACTACACTCACAGCTCTCGAACGCGTTTTTTTAAGTTTCATTGATGAAATTGGCAATTAGTAAGCAAGCGTCGCACAGCTGTTGTATCGATGTGATCATTACGTACGCCTGCACTCACTCACGTAGGTATTTCGATTCAATTCCCTGCAAAACTGACTTGGAATTAGTACGGAATTAAGTTCCTCCCAAGTCAGATTGCCTGAGGACGTGTACCCCTGGATTAGATTTTATACTGCGCCTTAACGAAGCGGCTTAGAATGTACGCTGACAGAGGTGAAAAGAGTTTGGCGAAAATATATCTGACTTCGGTAAAATCAGCCCTGAAAACCTTGCCTGTTAAAAACCCCTGATATGCAACAATTTTATAAACTACCATTACACACATCAAAAGTGTCTATGGATTAAGTATATTTTTAACTTTAAGTTAGTTTAAAGTTAACAACGTATCCCTTAATTTTGTAAAAATTAAGAAAAATTGCAATTTTTGCAAATTGTGGGAAATTAACCAATGTTAATGTCGTCAATTAAATGGTAAAAAAGGCAAAAATGAGGATGTTTTTTAAATTTCATTGTAAAGATAAAAAAAAAATATCCGTGTTTCCACCATTGACGCGAATCACACAATAACAGCGATTTGGCATGCTTAAAATCAGTTCATCAAAATCACTTTGAGGAATGGCCGCCCACGTTCTTTCTAACAAGTGAAAAAGTTGTTGTGGGGTATGCATATCCCACGCGTGCTCAATTGGGTTGAGGTCTGGTGATTGGGCAGGCTACGGCAGAACGTTGATTGAGCATTGTCAAGAGTGCGTATTACGACTATAGCTAGTCGTGTGTGGACGTGCATTAGTCGAAACGGATCACCCAACCGGCTTCGCAAAAGGATGGTCACGTCTGAAACAATCCTCTCCGCATAAATCTAAACATTGAGGTTGCCCCTGATCCAAACGGTTGCCCCTGATCGGTTCTTCCACCTATCCAAATATCGGCCCATACCATTATTGTTCCTCTTCCATATGAATGAACTTCCTAACATTTCAAACGTTCTTGACGTCCAGAGGTCCTCCAAACTCGAATAAGTCTTGTATCCGGCCTCATACCGAAACGAGATTCATCGGAAAAGCAAACACAACGCCAGGTTTCTTCCTCCCAATTTCTGTGTTCGCGAGACCATTGTAAACGGGCCCTACGATTGCGTGGTGCTATAGGTGGAACTCTGAGTGACCTTGGGGAACGCAGATCCACTTCAAATATACAATTTCGGATGGTTTGTTTGCTTATCAGCAAGCCTGAAGAGCTGTGGAGTCTTGTAGCTAACATAATGGCGGTCATGGTACGATTCCGTCGAGCAGTATTTTGGATGTACCGGTACTGTCTGCGAGTGGTGATGCGAGATCGTAGTCCATGTCGCTCGGGCACGCTGCCCGTGATACGATAGCGTGTCCGTGTAGTGCCAAGAGCGACAGCCACACTACGTTGCATGGAACCAGCTTGGAACATTACCACGGCTCTCATCATCTCTTCTCGTGTCAAATGACGTCGTCGCTCCATATCGATGCAACTTTTTAGAGTTCCGATGCAGAAATTGTAATGGTTTTGTAAAAACGCTATTACATACTAAGGAATCTTGATTGACAGTTGATTTCCTATTTCTAATCAAAATTTAAAGAAATTCTTTGTTAAAATAGTGAAATTCACTAAAAATAATGAATAACGATCCAGAAAAGTTAAAATAATAATCCTCAATTGCGGCGGTACTCTCAAACGTACTTGAGCACTAAACACTTTTTATGTGTGTATTAAATCGCTAGAGCACATGCCTTAGTCCAAATTGATTAAGTAGTGGTACACACACAGAGGCAAGGTGACACGAATATCCTGTGATGAAGAGCCGAGCTTTGAACTTGGCTGCAACTGCGCATGAACTGAGCATATGGGAGTACTTAGTTATTTTAATTGGTTACCAGGAAAGTAGGTTGTGTTAAGATGTAGATTTATGACCTGCCGGTCGATTCTGTAAAAATCTCACCGTGAAATCATAAGTGAAGTGTGCACTTAATAGTGTTAATCCCTAGCGAATGACAGCTCACTCCACGCTCACTTCACCCAAGCTTTAACAGTGAGATGGTTACAGAATCGCACGGCTGTACCTACTCCTTCAACAAGAACGGCACCCTAATTGCGTAACACACTATTTATTACTCTCAATTTGAATCATTTCGAAGCATATTGCTAATCCATTGCTACATATGTTGGAAAAATGTGTCTGTTCAACAACGTAAATAACGCAATGAATGTTGTTGAACTGTCAAAATGAATCCCATTGCTACTGATAGTGTGTTATGCAATTACCGTGCAGGTCCTCAGAAGATTTAAACAGAGAGCAGTGGAAAGAGAGTAGGGAGGCCTTTGTCCTGCAGTGGGACTTCACAGGCTTTTAATAATAATATTAAAAGTTCTTAAGGGGCCTCTGCGAGTTGGCTTCGGCCCTTCGGCGACCGGGACCCCATTTTCCCGAGATATGAATAAAAATAAATAATAATAATAAGGTGTAGATTCAAATTATACATCATCTGCCTAGCCTTTTCCCAACTATGTTGGGGTCGGCTTCCAGTCTAACCGTATGCAGCTGAATACCAGTATTTTACATGGAGTGACTGCCTATCTGACCTCCACAACCCAGATACTGAGTAATACGATACCCCTAGGTAAGACTGGTTGTCAGACTTTCGGGCTTCTGACTACCCGTAACAACTGTCAAAGATCTAGGTATGACAGACGGGACCAACGGCTTAACGTGCTTTCGAGGCACGGAGGGGTCTTGGTATGTTAAGATGGTCACCCATCCACAGACCAACCGCGGCAAATGTAGCTTAACCTGATCGATCGACCTGTGTGGCTCACCCACACCACGGACCCCCCAATTCAAATTATACATAAACATCTTAAACTCATTTACATAAATTACTAACTAGCAGACTATTTAAATTCATTTACTTATATGGCTAAATGATATAATAATTTTTATAGCATTAAGGAATACTTTGAACACAAGTTGTATTAATCATTTTGCATGATTTAGTCTTAAGCAAAGACATGTATGATCCCAGCCTCAACTCATGTCACACCTTTGATGCAAATAAATAAATAAACACAATGCACAGCCTAAACCGCTGTTATTTTGTACAGACGCCAGCACATCAAGCTACTACAATCTTTAATAGATTTTCAACTGTGTCGCTAAAGTATAAGATTCAAAGTTGATTGGGAAAATTTGACAGGTTTAGGATTAACTACGCATCACACTGAGGTCACGCAAAATCTTCCATCGCGCAAGCAGAGTCCCGACATCCAACGTCGGGCTGATTTGGTTGGTTGCTCGGTTGGTTTGTTATTGTTGGTTTATTTTTTAAATGGCGCAGCGAGCAAATGGCCTCCTTTTTTTTTTTACTTTCTTTTTGTATAATTTTTATTTATATCTGTTTTTAGTTTGTGATCTTCATGTACGAGTCACAATAAATACCTTTTCTTTCTTTTCACGTCTTGTCGGAGAATCCACCCTTTTCTATGGAGCATGAGTGAACTTTAGTCCACGGTTCCTCATACCTCTGTAAAGAAACCGCGAAAAAATATAGGGGAAACAGTATAGTTATTGGTCATTTAATTTTAGTTATTGGCACTAGTTTTATCTCACTCTAAGTCACGTCATTTCCATTTACTATGCCAATTACTATGAGGAGGCCAACAACTGTATGGTTTCCCCTACGTAGCAAGCTCAAAGTTTCAGTAACATCTTGCCGCCACTGCCTGAACAAGGTCAGTAGGACAACCTTAGTCTGTGGACTCTGTGGTCAGCCTAACTAGTTTCTGAAACATAGAACCTCCTACAGACCATTCAAGCTATCGCCACGACGCTAAGGCGGTTTCTAAATTGGCAAATAAATTACTCTAATATGTATGCACATCTGTTGAAAACTGGATGTTGTGGTGCAAGTTGGGAGAAGATGAGTTTGTTAACACATTGAACGCCATGGTGGTCACCGGTGAACGACAGCAATTATTTTGTTAATTCTTTGAATAGTAACTAATAAGAAATAATTATTTAGAGTGGGGTTTTTGACTATTTTGAACCGTATGAGCCAATAAAATATAACGTGTAAAATTTGCCGAAATCGCGAATCAGCGTCAGCCCATATGGAAAGTGCAGTGGTGGTCAGTGGTGGTCACCGGTGACCACCACGGCGTTCGATGTGTTAATGTATTTTTATCGATAATACTATCGAGCAAGCCATATTTTGGATAGATAGTGTATCCAAAAGACACGAACGGCTTGGAATAACGAGAACAGCCGTGCGATTCTGTAACCATCTCACCGTGAAAGCTCGGGTGAAGTGAGCGTGGAGTGAGCTGTCATTCGCTAGGGATTAATACTATTAAGTGCTCACTTCACTTATGATTTCACGGTGAGATTTTTACAGAATCGACCGGCTGTTATTTATTAATATTTGCTTTGCATAATATATATTCTAATAATAGACTTAAAATAATATTATTAATAATAATATGTACTAGCGACCCGCCCCGGCTTCGCACGGGTGCAATGCTGATCACTATCACTACATAGTATAAAACAAAGTCGCTTCCCGCTGTCTGTCTGTCTCTATGTATGCTTAGAACTTTAAAAATAAGCAACGGATTTTGATGCGGTTTTTTTTAATAGATAGAGTGATTCAAGAGAAAGGTTTATATGCATATAATACATGCATAATATAGTAGAGAAACACTGATAATTTTAATTAGATCCATTAATTAGAGCCATTATTTCTCTTAAAAAGTATAGGATAAAAAATGGTTATTGTGGGTTATCCCTAAGAGATAGACGTATGCCATCCCGGACTTTTTTGTAGACCTTTTTAAGGTGTACAATACTGTAGTACATTATTTTGATCTATCTCGTAGGGTTAAGCCAGCGTTTGCAATGTAAGCGCAAAAAAATGTGTTTATTTACGACATCACATTAGAAACCCCTAAAATGATCAGTGTTTCTCTACTATATTATGCATGTATTATACATATAAACCTTCCTCTTGAATCACTCTATCTATTAAAAAAAACCGCATCAAAATCCGTTGCGTAGTTTTAAAGATTTAAGCATACATAGGGACAGACAGCGGGAAGCGACTTTGTTTTATACTATGTAGTGATATAAAAAAGCTGGCCAAACGCGAGTCGGATTCGCGCACGAAGGGTTCCGTACCATTATCTATAAAAATGGCAAAAAATCACGTCTCTTGTATGGCAGCCCCCTTAAATATTTATTTTATTCTGGTTTTTAGTATTTGATATTATAGCGGCAACAGAAATACATCATCTGTGAAAATTTCAACTGTCTAACTATCACGGTTCATGAGATACAGCCTGGTGACAGGCGGACGGACGGACAGCGGAGCGGGAGTAATAGAGTTCTTTTTACCCTTTGGGTACGGGACATTAAAAAGGAAAAGGAATCATAGGGTATTAAGAAATTTGTCCGCATCGCTGTCAACAGGAAAAGTGCACAGAAGGCCGTTGCCACGTTGTATATGCTGATGCCGATTCTTTGACCAAAAATAGGCCAAACCTCTGGTCACGTAAATATTCGACCAACCGCTTGGCGATGTCTCGACAATGTCTTGGACTAACTAAATCATTACCAGAAGCCAACAAATGATCTTACCTTTTGGACACGAGCTTCACGCTCAATCGACACGCGTCTTGCGTTGTGAGCTTTCCATAGGTCACTGCAGATCACGCTTGGCGGGCAAATGTTCCTAGGGTTTGACAGAGACGGAAGATGATGGATGCTTGTCTTCCCACGATTTGACAATCCATCCTCCATAACCTGTGTAAACATCTAATATTTCAATTCTAGTTCAGACCGAATTTCGGAGAATAACCATCTACGCGGGAGTTTATAGTGTACAAGTGTGTGTGCAGGTATACTCATATACGAGTACGCTCTCTTCACTCACTCTCATAGTCCGATGGGAAGGCAATCCGACGCGACCGAAGAGAAATCAAGCGCAAGACCAACGCCTTAACATGCTTTCCGAGACACGGGGGTATCACACCGCCAACTTCCAAACTCCGGGCTACTACTGAGAAATTTTTAATGGAAAAACTCAATTACAGTACTCAGTAGTCACTCGACCTTTGTCTTAAGTACTTAAATATCGTTTTATCCTCGTTCACATTAAAAAGAAAGCTTACTTAATATTCCCATCAAACATTATGAAATGTAATGAAAAAGTACGTAATGTCAAAACAAACTGGAGAATTAATATTCGTCGGTGAAGACCACCCGCGGGGAACCGAAATATAGGGGGAACAATATAAACTTCTTTAATGTTGTCATATTATAAGGAGCTAGACGAATATCTTAGAACCTTACCATACTGTTTTTAGTATCGGCTATTAGCAATTTTAGGATGGGTGGGGCCCGTGGCTCAATAATAAAAGCCGCACAGGTCGATCGATCAGGTTAAGCTACGCTTGCCGCGGTTGGTCTGTGGATGGGTGACCATCTTTACATACCGAGACCCCTCCGTGCCTCGGAAAGCACGTTAAGCCGTTAGTCCCGGCTGTCATTCGTAGATCTTTGATAGTCGTTACGGGTAGTCAGAAGCCCGAAAGTCTGACAACCAGTCTTACCTAGGGGTATCGTATTACCCAGTAACTGGGTTGTGGAGGTCAGATAGGCAGTCGCTCCATGTAAAATACTGGTATTCAGCTGCATCCGGTTAGGCTGGAAGCCGACCCCAACATAGTTGGGAAAAGGCTAGGCAGATAATGATATTAGCGATCTTAGGACAGTCTGAAAAAGAAAGAAAATACGTTTATCTGCGCTAAACATGACGCAGAGAAAGAACACCAACATAAAAAAAATACAAGTTGGGGGTAAATATGCGTCACATCCAAGCAAAACGGCCATCGCTCAGCATAGCTAAGGGTGCGTTTCCACAGAAGCGGAGCAGAGACGTGCAGGAATCGACTAATCACAATGGTTGAAATCCTCATCGCGTCACTCGTCTCGTCTGTGATTGGACGATTCCTACACGTCTCTGCACCACAACGCACCCTAAGACCATATGCGAGACAGAGCCCCAGCGGTGGTTGCAGCGACAGCCGACGTTGACTTGATGACGTCAACCGGCGCAGCATACGATAAGATAAAAAAAACAACAATCAAAATAAGAAATAAAATAAAATAAATACAACATGTAACGTTAAATGCGCAAAACCTCAGACACCCCAACTGAATTTTAATTCAATTGACCTATTTCAAAGAGAAAATAAGTCATTAAAAAAAATGTAAAGGTTTTATGTGCTGTTTTAGTTTTACTGGCCATTCTGATCGTTTCTTGCGTCTGCGACGACGCTTTATCGAGGGAGGAGTCGTCACCGGCCGCTGCGCCGCGCTGACCTTGGCTTGCTTGACCTATTAATAAATAGACACGGCAACTTTTTTAATGAAGATTTTTTGAAAAATGTGACCTATGTTAAAAAGTGGTTCAATTAATTCTGCTCGTTATTCTGATGAAACTATTTTCAGGTTCTGCGCATTTAACGTTACACGTTGTATACTAGTCCTAAATATTGGTACTCGTATAAACATGAAATCTGCATCACGTTTTTCGTTTGAACGCAGCATCAAAATGCGCGGTTACTAAATCGCTGATTACTGATGTAAAAAAAGTATGCGGGGTTTAGAGCCCAGTCGCTGTTTCCAGTTTCCGAAAAGCGACTCGTTGATCGCCGATGCCAAAAACAGCATGTCTGCCAAGGCCTTATGTCTTGTACAGACGTCAGCACATCAAGCTACTACAATCTGTCAATTTTCTTTAATAGATTTCCACTTTATCGTAACTTTATTGTATCGTAAGGTTCAAAATTGATTGGGAAAATTTGACAGTTTCAGGTAGCTTGATGTGCTGGCGTCTGTACAAGTTTAGCACGCAAATGTCTAAATGATAAATGATTTATTTTCTGTAAGTAGGTTTGTACAAACAGTTTTACATGGTCAATCATATTTTTTTTAAACTAGATGAGGTCGGCGTTTCCTATCTGACTACTCTGAGAAGAAAGGCCGAAACAAACTCAGAGGTCACAGTCTCTTTTAAAGTCCAGACATAATCTTGGTCAGATCATGTGAAGACCATCTAGATGTCTGAAATGGTCTTTTGAGTAAAGAACCACACAGATTGAGCGGACCTGTCCAGTGAGTGCACGCATTTGTCAAAAATCTTGTTGAGTCTCTGGTTGAGGTTTGAAGTTTTAAGGACTTGTAGACCTTAGATCTGTAGACCATTTTTAATTTTATTAAGTACCTGGTACTTGTTGACAGGCCTACGCTGTCCTCCCATAACTACCGTATTTTGAAAACATTGTAAAAGCCAATTATTTTTAAAAGAGTAACCGTGGAATTTCTTGCCGGCTCTTCTACATAGGAAACGACCAATTGGAACGGAACACCTAGCTACTGACGTTTCATAAGTGCTCATGGCGTTTTATTTGAAATGAAATATTTGATTTTGATTTTACGCTACCTACTTATAATTTTTAGACGATTCTCAACACGGATAAACATTAATTTCTCAGTAGCAACCCGTTATTTGGTTTCTTGCCAGGTTTATGGCAAAACGTCAGCATAAAACTGACCTCCTTTGAGAATATGGCTTCAATCCTTATACAACGTTTATGGGACATTGACGCATAAACTGTTACCATAAATTCCGTAAATATCTCAGAGATTCCTGCTTACTCTTTCACTTAAAAAATACGAAGTTATTACTAGCGAAAACTATTTCTTTCCCTGCCATAACTTCCTATAATAATTCAGAGCTGGCACGCGCTTCGCCAATTTTTCTTTTAGCCCTCATGTCAGCCGAGAAACATTGCTGGGAGTTTATCAAATAGATGAACTATGTTCCTATATAGGTATGCCATTTATTATAGTGTTATATCAGAGTTCTAATATGGCATCAAAGAGTTATTTTGTAATACAGTCGTATTACACACTGGAATACAATTTAACATCGGATATGAGCTCAACTTCCACTAATGAGACACAATGGTACCGATTCTCTTGTTCACAAACTAAATTAAAGGGTTTAGCCGTCCTTCCATAGGCAAACTGCCCCCGATAGGAACCTATATCGTAACCTATGCTATATTGTAGAGGGTACTAATAGTAGTTCATCGAGTAGATATTAGCTCTATATCTTAGTTAATTGAGGAGCTATTTGAAAATAAGTGTCCGGAGACGACTTTTTTTCAAAGTGATATATCTCTGTTGATTTTAAAGCTAGAAAAATAAAACCAATTCCAGTGTTTATGGTACACTCTACAGTTTATTTTATATAAATTTCCACGAGCCAAGCCTAAATAAAAATATTTAAAAAATGCAAATAAATTATTTTTTTATTGATTTCTATCAGATCGCATTGAATTACCACTTTGAAAAAAATATATAATAATTGTCTATACCTTGTCTAACAGCAGGCCAAGTTTCATTAAAATCCATAAGGTGCAACATGTTGAAAAAAAATAATGTTTAAAATTATAAATAAAATAAAATGTTTAAAATAAGTAAAAAATTATTTTTCTAGCTTTAAAATCAACAGAGATATATCACTTTGAAAAAAAGTCATCTCCGGACACTTATTTTCAAATAGCTCCTCAATCAACTAAGATATAGAGCTAATATCTACTCGATGAACTACTATTAGTACCACTCTACAATATAGCATAGGTTACGATATAGGTTCCTATCGGGGGCAGTTTGCCTATGGAAGGACGGCTAAACCCTTTAAGTTCAGTGCATCTTTTTCTTTCTTTTTCATTAAGAAAAGGACAGAAGATAAATGTTAGTGTAGTCCTGTCAAATTAATCAGCGCCTGACATTACTCCGTACAAGTTTAGACGTGATTAAAAACTTGCCTACTAAAATGACGTCAGTTTATGTCAGGCGCTGATTAATTTGACAGGATTAAACTAAAATTTATCTTCTGTCCTTTTCTTAATTACTTAAATAGAAAGAAAAAGATGCACTGAACTTCAATTTAGTTTAGTTTGTGAACAACAAAATCGGCACCTATTACTTTTTCTATTGTTACCGAACTTAATAACCTTGTCTACAGACGAGAAGTTATTAAAATTGACCCTTCATACAAAAATGCAATGCACCTCCTGCACACGGTCAAAATGTATAGAGGTTTTTTTTTTTATATCCGACAAAAACTTTTAACGCAGGGGGGTTCAAAATCATGTGCATGAAGAAATCATGGTAGCACCCTGTACTTATAGTAAAGAAATCTGTATGTTTTGTCAAGTCATTTCAAAAACCGTGCGAAGTAGGTCACTAATTCTAATAAAACTAACCCAAACATGAAAAAGACTTCAAAACTTCGTAGAACAACACAACCAGTGTACGAGTATGTAACACATTTGTCTCTAGTGGTTTGCGTCGACCGCCGGAAATGTGTTGCTATTTGTCTTAAGAAGATGATGTACTCAGATGTCGGTACTCGCTGTTAGAGTGTGTTTATGCGACACAGGTGCACGATGTTGGTTGATGTTTGTTTTACTGCAATAGGAACAAATATTTCTTTTGAAGTTTCAAAGGGAAACAATAATAGTGAAGTGAGCGGTAGATTGTCTGTGCCCCCATACCATCATAGATCAGAGGGAAAATTCTTGTAATTTTAAGAACTTTCAGTCTGATCTCAATCTCAAACTGACAAAAATACCTCAAAATACCTCAACATCATTCATTTCCTAACCAAAAAATTAAAGTTAAAAAAAAGGACTACTGTCTTATGGGACCTCTTGAGAATTTTTTACTATTATACGGAGAGAAAATTCTTAGAAAAATTACTGTGCTCGCGGAGAGAAAATTCTTAGAAAAATTACTGTACTCGTCACTGTGAAATGAGTGCAAGTAACATCTACAGGAAATTTTCTGAGTGAGATTGGGAAAAATTCACTATTTGTCAAATAAATTTGACTGTACAGCATAAGAATTTTTACTGTGCTAGCATGGTAATTTTTCCATTACCACTCAAATGCACTCAGATTGTGAGACAGCACAGTAATTATTCTAAGATTTTTCTCTCCGTGTACAACGAAAGTCTACCATTAAACCCTCGGCTGCTATTTGAGATTAAAAATGCCAAAAATCATATTTTAATAACAAATATACAGTTAAAACATGTTCAAGGAGTTAAATTCAATGAAAAGTTGGTATTTCTTTAATGTTATGCAAATAACACTTGTTATAAAAATATGATTTTTGACATTTTCAATCTCAAATAGCAGCCGGGGGGTTAATTTTAGGCCTTCGCTGTAGTAGTAAAAAATGCTCAAGATGTTATTTCGCATAAGGAAATAGTACTTTTTTTTTTACTTAACGTAACTTTAATTTTTGGGTATAAATTGTTCGACACATAAATGATGTCCTTTCCCTACATTTTTGACATTGATTTTCGCTGAGATGAGATTGCCACTAGATTTTGAACGTTTTTAATTACGGAAATTGGCCTACAGCCGGTCGATTCTGTAAAAATCTCACCGTGATAAGTGAAGTGAGCACTTAATAGTTTTAATCCCTATAATCCTCCTAATGACAGAGCTCGCTTCCCGCTCACTTCACCTAATAATAATATAATATTCACAACTTTCACACAACGCCATCTAGTCCCAAACTAAGCAGAGCTTGTGCTATGAGTACTAGATAAGTTAAGTAGTACTTTAGTTACTACCTAAGTTCTCATGGTGAGTTTTTTACAGAATAGCACTGCTGTTTTGTTTTTTTATTTCCAACTAGCGACCCGCCCCGGCTTCGCACGGATGCAATGCTGATCACTATATGAGTATTTCTCAAAATAGTTGTACATTTGTGGAAAAAACATGTCCCAAAAGTTCGAGTCAAAATATTAAAATAAAATGATGAAACTTCTTGCAAGATATTTGCGAAGGGATGAAGAAATATACTCCTGATTAGGATTAGATATCGCAAAGACCGAAAATACTTCATAAAATTGTGTAACGCTTCAAGTTGTCACTATCATGATTTACTTTTCCATACAACATCTTTTTGTCTCAATGGGTACCAACGACTTTGCCGCTTCAAAAAATACTACTTGACGTATGTCTAACGTTCTAATTTTCTGTAATTAGCAACTTCGTATAATCTAGTTTAAGGTTCAAAGTTGATTGTATCCTGCTTTCTTTAAAATATATTGAGTTTCACGCAATAAACAAAATGTCTCACCTTTTTTACTTTTTAGTCACGTACTCTTTAGTCACGCCATTTCTCAGTAATTTTTTTAATTTCTCAATGAATCTGTAGTATTTTGTACTGGAAACACTAAAAGCGTTCTTATTGGGCGATGGTAAATATCAGCGCCATATATTTTTTCAGTCAAAAACTAGATTCTCTTAGTGCGCCGGCGGTTTTACTGTTTCGTTACGAAAGAAAAATATTACTTTTTTCGGGGTAGTACTTCTGAATTATATATCAAGTTAATAAACATGTATGTTAGGATAATTGTTTAAGCGAATTACATTATTAAAATTCATTTTGGACAAAAAATCTACTTCTTTTACAGGTTATGGGTTATAATTCCTTTTACTGTTTCGTTGTTTTTCGTCACGTAACGAAATAGTATGTTATAAAGTTTAGGTTACTATTTCGTCACAATATTTCATAACAACTTTTTCGTCACGTGTACATCTTTCGTGAGAAATACTCATATAGTATTAAACAAAGTCGCTTCCCGCTGTCTTTCTGTCTCTATGTATGCTTAGATCTTGAAAACTACGCTACGGATTTTGATGCGGTTTTTTTTTATAGATAAGAGTGATTCAAGAGGAAGGTTTATATGTATAATACATGCATAATATAGTAGAGAAACACTGATAATTTTAGAGCCATTATTTCTCGTAAAAAGTATAGGATAAAAAATCGTTATTGTGGGTTATCCCTAAGATATAGACATATACCATTGTGGATTTTTTGTAGACCTTTTTAAGGTGTACAATACTGTAGTACATTATTTTGATCTATCTCGTAGGATTCAGCCAGCGTTTGCAATGTAAACGCAAAAAAGTGTTTATTTACGACATCACATTAGAAACCTCTAAAATTATCATTGTTTCTCTACTATATTATGCATGTATTATACATATAAACCTGCCTCTTGAATCACTCTATCTATTTAAAAAAACCGCATCAAAATCCGTTACGGAGTTTTAAAGATCTAAGCATATATAGGGACAGACAGACGGAAGCGACTTTGTTTTATACTATGTAGTGATTATCTTACTTACCTTTTTATGTGCACGTGTTTCTGTGGCAAATAAACCTATTTCTCTCTTCTCATTTTCTTTTTTTTTTCTTTCAACGGCTGTACTTGTCTGAGGGGCCCGTGGCTAAATAATAACAGCAGCACAGGTCGATCGATCAGGTCAAGCTACGCTTACTACGGTTGGTCTGTGGATGGGTGACCGTGTTAACATACCGAGACCCGTCCGTGCCTCGGAAAGCACGTTAAGCCATTGGTCCCGGCTGTCATTCGTAGATCTTTGACAGTCGTTACGGGTAGTCAGAAGCCCGAAAATCTGACAACCAGTCTCACCTATGGGTATCGTATTACCCAGTAACTGGGCTGTGGAGGTCAGATAGGCAGTCGCTCCATGTAAAATACTGGTATTCAGCTACATCCGGTGAGACTGGAAGCCGACCCCAACATAGTTGGGAAAAGGCTAGGCAGATGATGATGACCCGCTGTACTTGTATAGTCACGTGAGCCAGAAGGTCAATTCCCGTATTTAAAAACGTTCAAAATCTAGCCGCAGTCTCATCTCAGCGATAAACAACGTCAAAAATGAATATAAATTACAGCCGGCCTAGTCTGAAGTGAGCTTGAAGTGGGTTGACATTGCACTTGATCGCCAATCTTAGCAGAGGCATTTAGTTTATATTAAATAAGAAGAATACAAGTAATAATTAGCCCGAATAATAAGTAGTACCTTTGAAAAACTGCGAGCACACATTCTCAAAGGGTTTATAAACGCGTACATTTACTGAATAGGGTTTGTTTATAAGCAGCAATTTATATAATTTCGAACTTGCTTTCACTCCAAAAGGCTGCCAAACAGCATTATCGATTCATTCACAAAACAAATCAACTCTCCCCCGCTTAAAACGCGAACCCAACAATTGTCTTCGCAAAAAGATAAAGAATTCAATTAAAGACACCAATAAATTAAGATCGAGAGATAAATTAAATCGAGTCGGCAAACTTGGTAAGTGAGTGCGTTACGGTATCGATCACGCAGCGATCACGCGGCGATCATGGCGCGATCACGGCGCGACCACGGTGCGATCACGCCGCGATAACGCAAAGTTTACGCGCTGCACCTGATCTAACTGCGGCTTGGCACGCGAACATGCTATTTCACTTATGTTAGTGGCATTTTAAAGCAGAGTGTATGTTTTTATCTTAGTTAATGTTTCCTTAAACAATAAATTGTTACTTTCAGTGCGTTTTCTTTTAATATTTTTGTTGAGTTTTTAAGGTGATGTCGTGTAGCAATATGCTATGTTAGAGAATATCGCCGTATTCACCATACTTAACAAATGGATTGGTTATTGCAGTTTCTATTTATAGCCCAGACGCACTGACCAGCCGGCTGATTCTGTAAAAATCTCACAGTGAAATCATAAGTGAAGTGAGCACTTAATAGTGTTAATCCCTAGCGAATGACAGCTCACTCCACGCTCACTTCACCCAAGCTTTCACGGTGAGATGGTTACAGAATCGCACGACTGGTTTTTATATATCCATATCCTACTTAGGGCTGATTTTTCCAACGCCAAATAAGTTTATCGGAGGAATAATTTTGATTTTTTGACATTTCTTCCATACAAAAACTGTCAGACGTCAATTTTGTTACACTTTAATATTATAAACGCGAAAGTTTGTGAGAATGGATGGTTGGATGTTTGTTACTCTTTCACGTAAAAACTGCTGCACTGATTTGGATGAAATTTGGCAGACAGATATATGTTTATAACCAGGAGATATTGTTTATAACCAGGCTTAACACATAAAATAATTTTTATCCCGTTATTCTCACGGGATCAAAACTTATGCGGATGAAACCGCGGGGCACTGCTAGTAACTAGATAGAAGAGCTCGTGGGTAATTAATAATAGCCGCATGGGTCGCTCGTAGGTTAGGTTTCACTAGACGCGGTCGGTCCGTGAATGGATGACCATCCGCTATACATCCTTGGTGGCTCAGAAAGCACGTTAAGCCGTTGCTTGAGGCCCTTTCCTAAGCCTGGACGTAGAAACCCTAGGTTGGGGCACTCAGTATCTTGAGGGTCAGGGAATAGCTTCTACTAGGTAAGCAAGCAGATGTTCAAATCGCCGAATGTTTTTAGAAAATTAGTGTTGTTCCTAGAGCGGACCCTTCCGGCGTTTTCACGCACATCTGCCTAGTAAACGTTTTGTTAGTCGCCTTCCAATTATTCTAAGTAGACAATGCTGTCCATAAAACAAATCCCATTTTTTAATCGTCTAGAGCCCTAGAGAATCGTAATATTTCGAGGGCAGCATGGCAATAACTGCTAAAGGGCAATAAAACTAAAGTTATTAAATGCTTATCATAAATTTTGCTGAGCGTAATGGCGTTTAATATAACTGGCATTACTCCTAATTCTAGCCATCTTGTAGAACGAAACTCTTTTAATATGGGACAAAGAAAACACCAATTGTGATGTACGACGCTGTATAAATTATCTCTGAACATTATTAGGTCAAACGCAAGTAGTAAAATAGTTTTATGAATGGTCAATGCTTTATCTATTTATCTATCTATTTCTGCCGGACGGAGTCGCGTTACGTCCGCTAGGCGTAGCGTCCGTTTATGGCCCTATCGTATTCTTGAAGGTGATTTTTTTCTCCGATCAGTGGCGTTACAGCCATTCTACCTAAAAGTACACTTAACGCCAAAAGTGCTTGTGATTGGAAAAAAATCACACAGGTCAAATTAACATTTTGTGAACTATGGTAAAACATAAAATCGACTCGAAAAGAAATTAACTGAAAATTATGAAATAACCTTAATTTCGGAAGTCGGTTACAAAAAAGCTAAAATGCAGATCCCAAGCCATAATAGTTTTATTCACAATCCGATTAATAGTTTCTGAGAAATGCGTGGACAAACATACATACAGACACCTATAAAAATGTGTCTCTCTTTTAGGTAGAACGGCTGTAACGCGACTGATCAGTGAAAAAATTACCTTCAGGAATAGAATAGGGCCATAAACGGACGCTACGTTTAGCGGACGTAACGCGACTCTCTCTTCTGCAGTTATCCATTTAGGGATAACATCATCATCTGCCTAGCCTTTTCCCAACTATGCTGGGGTCGGCTTCCAGATGCATTTAGGGATAACATTACACTATTTTGCTCTAGTTGTTAGCAATTTTCGGAAGTCAAAAACGAATCCAAGTGAAATAGATGTTAATTACTGTTCCTAATAATTATTCGTCCTTGCTAACATCCTGACAGATCTTTAACAGTTGTTACGGGTAGTCAAAAACCAAAAAGTCTGACAAGCAGTCTCACACTCACTCAAACCCATTTATTTGCAAGAATGTAGGTTACATTTGAATTAATTTTGTTTTTTTTTTTCTTTTGATCTTAAAACTATAATGGCCCCAAGGGGTATTATAGTTTTACCCAGTACCAAACTGGCTTATGAAGGTCAGATAAGCAGTTACTCCGTATAAAATACTGGCATTCAGTTGCATCCGGTTTGACTAGAAGCTGACCCCAATATATGTAGTTGGAAGGAGGCTAGGCAGATTAATTGAGATGAAATGAATTGTGTTTCTAGAATAATAATATACAGGGTCCCGTTAAAATAAATGGACAAATTTTAACACAACGCTCAGTAGGTCTAACCAAAGATATCCAAGCAAAAAAAAAAAAAAACACTGATTAAAGTGATTTTATTTTGACCCTAAAATAATAAATTGCCGGTACATTAGTGTATTTTCGGTAGCTAATTATTTGTCTTGTAAGTACTTAATGCATTTTTCTTATTTATATTGTTTTACAATCCTTATTTTGGTGATCTGAATGATTTCTAAAATTTTGTCCATCTATTTTAATGGGACCTTTTACAGGGTGGTGCAAATTTTATCCTGTACAATAATCCTAAAAATTCGTATAATATAATAGCGAGGGTCAATTTTTTTTAAAGTTGGTTCGATTCCCGGGTAAGACAAGCGAATTTTAGAAGATCTTTGAATGCAGTTTTGTTTCTTTTAAAAAATTAAGGAATGTTTCCTTTCAGTAAAATGAGCTAACTAAAGGATTTAAGGTAGTTCCCCTCCAGGGCCTATAGATTTTTTCCACCCTGTATATGTCTTTGACCACAAATACTACTTAATCTTAGCTTCTGCGACAATAACATCAACAAACAACTGATATGTATGCTCTAAGGATTCCTCCAAATCCAAGAATGAAGCATCGCTTAAAGAGATCAGAAAGTTTGGCATGAACTCATAAAAACTAAATGGTAAACTCGTCAAAGAAAATGAATTTAACTTCTGCGTCTAAGCCGATTCTACGAAGGATGAATACTGAAGTACGGAGAATAATCTGGCGAATTACTTTCTTAGGACTCATCATGCAGGAAGATTGATGTTTTCTATTTTATGTTCGGGTGTCTTTAGATTATTGTGGGGGTTTGATTTTGAGTGCCTTGAGGGTCCCGTGGCTAAATAATAACAGCCGCACAGGTCGATCGATCAGGTTAAGCTACGCTTGCCGCAGTTGGTCTGTGGATGGGTGACCATCTTTACATACCGAGACCCCTCCGTGCCTCGGAAAGCACGTTAAGCCGTTGGTCCCGGCTGTCTTTCGTAGATCTTTGACAGTCGTTACGGGTAGTCAGAAGCCCGAAAGTCTGACAACCACTCTTACCTAGGTGTATCGTATTACCCATTAACTGCGTTGTGGAGGTCAGATAGGCAGTCGCTCCATGTAAAATACTGGTATTCAGCTGCATCCGGTTACACTGGAAGCCGACCCTAACATAGTTGGGAAAAGGCGGGCAGATGATGATTTTGAGTGCCTTGGCAGAAACAGTCTATAATTTTCCCACTGCTGGGACACAGGCCTCCTCTCTGTGAGAGGGAGTGGGCCGCAATCCTTGCCTTGGAGTGAATTGACAAAGATTGACAATAATATTAGAGCCATCATCCTTTTGTCAGCTGGCTTTATCAGTAAATAACTAACGTAATATTATTATTTAATGATAGATCGCCCGATGACTTGCCCTGCTAGAAGGTCTTCCGGAAGGACGCGTTTTTGTCCCGCCAGAAGACGGCCGCGAGTCCTGCTAGCAGTACGCACTTTGTATGAAATTTTGTCTGGTCCTTGCAGCAGTACCGTGACCTTGATTGTGAACTTGCGCTCATCAGAAGCTTAAAACGTTTGTTCAGTGCGTAATGAAGTAAAACTCATTTGTCTAATATTTTCATAATAATAATTAGATGTATTCGTACTTGATCTAATGAGGAATTTCTGTTATAGGAGCGCATTTATCTAATACTATTTATAGGAAATAAGCTATTTAAGGAAATAAAAATTTCACTTTTTGTTATATAAGCACTTCAAAATTGTGCTTGTACAGGTAAAAATTAAAAAAAAGAGCAAGTGACGCGGTATTCGTGAAAAAAATTAAAATCAGAAAAATAACAAAAAAACTTGATTACACTGGAATACCGAAATTTTGACGACTCCGTGCATTTTTGTACGCGCTGCCCCTGTGTACACTCATGCGCCATCGCGTGGCGAAGGTCATTTGTGTTATGAAACTGATTTTTGTACCATGTGAAAAAATACCAAAATATTCGAATTTTTCGTGAAAGGACATTGTCCACTTAGTATGGGAATTTGGCTCAGCGTGAACAAGCACTTTAAGTATAAACATAATACAGGTCTGATAGCAAATTTCAGTAGGGAAGAGAATATTACATAAGGGCTTTTTCCCACGGCAAGATCCCGATTTTTGCAGGATCCCGTTTAGTAGTGTACGTATTTAAATACTTATAAATTCACACAGGCATCCTGTTTTCCGGATATTGCAAACAGGATTGTTGTGTGTATATGTAATGTGTGTGTCATTACAGGACCAGCTATTTGAGCTTCAGTTACTAAGTCACTTTTTTGGACATCACTAAGTACCTGAAAAGTAATTTGACAAGACGTATTGGAGATAAAAGATATCGATACAAAAGAAGAAAACGGAAAATATCGTGAGGGAACATGTACCTGAAAAGGTTTGACATAGCAGGGAGCAAATGTGGCAAACAATTACTGTCCCTTCTCTGTTTGAGAAGGGCACTGCGTTGGCACAGTCAATTACCGTACATCGAGGTAACATTTGAACTACGAGAAAATTCCCTTTCTGCTACGACATTAAGGCGCTCTCAATATCAAATTATTGTCATAGAAATCCAATTACCGTAATTAAAAACGTTCAAAGTCTGCTGGATAATTGCGTAACACACGGCTTCATTTTGACAGTTTAACAACATTCATTGCGTTATTTACGTTGTTGAGCAAACACATGTTTCCAACATATGGAGCAATGGATTAGCAAAAAATGATTCAAATTGAAAGTAATAGTGTGTTACGCAATTACGGTGCTGGTCGCAATCTCATCTCAGCGATAATCAATGTCAAAAACTTGACAAATATGTAGGGAAATTGCAGGTATTTTTGACAGACTGAGACTGAGATCAGACTGTGAATGTTCTTAAAGTTACGAGAATTGTTCCTTTGATGTATGTGTACAAATACTGGCCGGTAAGAACACATGAATAAACTCGACTTGCTACGACGTGTGAGCACCCATGAAGTTTCATAATTACTGACGCCAATTTTCTCCGTGCTGAAATACGGACAGCTTGCATGAGATTGCAGATATGGACAGGACAAGTTTGTTTGACAAGTTGTCAGCGCCATAAAGGACATAGTTGACTTAATTGGTCAGTCACACGTGATTAATTTAATCAAAGACGTACAGTCAGGGAAATTTATTGCTTATCAAATTGACACACTATGTTTATTTGCCGTGTTTAGCAATTTCAAAGAATTACAGTTACATTACAGTGATATACGGACAATTTTAGTTGGTAGTCAATTTGATTAACGATTAATTTCACAAACTTTGCAAATTATTAATTGGCCGACAAAAAGGTTTATAATTTTTTTTTTATTGTTTTATTCAGTTTCGAAGGTGAGACATCAAGGACTTTAAGACAACTTTGAGATGATCTTAAACATATTATTATTGCTCTTGGAATGGCAGTAAATTAGTCTTTCAGGTCACTCAAGGGACATCAAAGTTTTTCACTTTACATTTATTTAATTGTCTTAAACATAAAACTTGACAGTCGATCCAATAAAAACTAAGGACCATCCTCGAAACTTTATAGCATTTAAATAGGTGCAGAATTGAACCCCCTAATTCAAAGTTCAAAAGCCATAAAGTCAAGCTTTCGAACATTTGGAGGAAGCATCAAACATCTTCAGGTCAGCTGGTTTAACTGCCGAAGTGCCCCGAGAAGTTCCGAACAGTTCCGAAAGTTGTCAAAATGGCGGACTTGCGTCATAAATGAGCGCTGTCGTTTGGGATTCGGCGAAACGATATCTAGGGAGTTAATTAGTGTGGGCTGGACGTGCCTCGCTTTTGTTTGTTTTTGCAGGTGTTTAATGTTCTGGAGGAAAGTTTGGAATGATAATGGAGTATTTTTGCCCGACTACAGCAAAAAGGAAGGGTTATGAATCTCACCGGCTATTACTCCGTCTTATTTCGTATGTTTGTTGGATTATACAACGTGTAACTGAATTAACTCACATGATGAAAGTAGTTTGTTCAGAATCATTTACTGAATCGATTTCTGTAATTTTTAATATACTTAGGTCATTTTTAGCCCAAAAATAATCAAAACTACGTAAATTACAGTTACAGTCGCACTACCGCTGTACAGTCAAAACAAACCAAAATGGACGAAGTACTTACTACGCTAAACCCTTATACGTGAGCGACTGTGTGCGTGCGTAGATGTGTAATGTGGCCACAATTTTCTCCCACAATCAGTATAACTAATTTAATAAATAGACACGGTTTTATACATAATAGTAAAAACTCAGTTTATGTGTTATGATTATAATATAATATTTTTATTGGAGTGTTTGGTGGTGTGCGTAAATTACTAAATCGATTTCAACCAACTAACTGTCCTTGGATCGGAAATACAATTCTGAGGACACTTTCTAGACCAAGAAAGTGTCCTCAGAATTGTATTTCGTGTGGCGCTGCAGGTATACTCTATGATAGGATTACAGGAAATCCAATTTCTCTTGTGACTAGCGGTTGTTCTTGTTACTGAGTTTCTGAGATTACCTTTATATTCGAATTATGTTGCTAGGGAGTTCTAGCAACAGCTAAGCCTTTTGGGGTCGTTTGTCGTAGCTCATCTTACGGATGCTAATTGGTTTAGGAGTTAATTAGTCCGAAAGTATAATTATTGAATGAATGGTGTTATTGATGCAAATTCTGAAGGGTTCGGTAAATGAAATGAAATTATGTTTATTTCTGTAAAAGTACCTTTTTAGGGTCCCGTAGTCAACAGATAATTTTATCCGAGGAAAAATTTTGAATTTTTGACAATTCTTCCATATAAAACCTGTCAAACATTAATTTTATTTATTTTTAATTAGTAACTTGTAGAAGAGTCCTTCTACAAGTCAATTTTTTATCAATATAAAAAATTGACTTGTAGAAGATATAATTAAGATATAATTAAAACTACGTCGCGCCGGCATTTTCTAACTGACTGATCCCTGTGAAGAAATGCCGTAACAAACTCACAGGTACCTACATACTTCTACCAGATAGGTAAATATACAAATATACTACACACTTACTCGCATTTTGCAGATTATTCGATTTGGATGTAATTGAGGGCGAGCTATTATATTTTTACAATCCAATCTCAAAAAATAATTGAGATTTAATCGATCCCCAAATCGAATAGTTATTTTGTCTTGCGTTTGAAGGCAATCGATGTTTTGACCTTTGTAAACGCCGGTACTGAGCTTCACGTGGATTCTGACGGGGTGGAAGAATGATGAATACTTGATTTTTATAATGATTGGTTTAATGACCAAGAGAAATTTACAAAAATCGAAAAAAAATATGTATGCATATGGCGGCTTCAACGATCTATGGGCGAGTGACGTGACATCGTCGCTCGCAGCTGTTGTCCTTTTCGTGTCGTATGCGAGTGTGCGTGAGACGTTGTGAGCGCACACATGCTAGGCGTTAACAACCTTAAGATACATACTGGCCACAACAATAATAAAATGTCTTTATTTTGCCGAAACAAAACAACTTTTATTTCGTTGATTAACAGTGAAAATCTATTGTCAGGGCCTTAGAACACCTGCGTGCTCCGTCGCGAAAATATTGATGGGAACAGCTTAACGAATTCCGCTAAGGGCGAATTCTGCCAAACTTTTATACCTACAATAAGTCTTGTCCTGAGAATTTTTGAAGGTTTCTCTATACTAGAACTGTCAGGCGTCAATTTTATTCCACGGATAAAAGATATCTGACTTTGGTAAACACTTGCATTATATCGCAATTCGAGTAGCAGAGCATCATGAGAGTCAGTTGAATTGTAGCAATCGGAGCAAAATGTAATCGCTTTCGACTTAGTAAATACAACATACGGCTACTTACTTCGGACCTAATAAATTAGTTTTTCCGTAAAATCAATATTCATTTTAACAACATCATTGGCATCGTGTCAAATGTCACGTTTACACTAAATAAAAAAAATAAAAATGCATAAAAAAAAATGGGTATAAAACATGCTGTGTCCACAAGTTTCGTTTGTCGTTTAGACTTAAAACCAGATGTAGGAATTCAATCCTTGTCAAAAAGGAGAACAAAATAGTTAACAACACATGCCTGAACAACGACAATACACGTACCAATACTTGTTTTAAACCAAGGAGGTTGCCCAGTGGCAAGTGCCGCGACTTACGAATTGTAGGTTGTATATTCGAACCCAGACAGGCCCTATACTTTGTGTAAACTATTTCATCACTACTGCTCTCAAAGACGGTGAAAGAAAACATCGTAAGGAAACCAGCATGTCCTAAAACCAAAAGTTCGAAGACATGTGACATCTACCAACCCGCACTGGGCCCGCGTGCTGGAGTACGGCCCACTCCCTCTCACCGAGAAGAGGCTTGTGTCTCCGTGGTGGTAACGTTATAGGCAGATTATGCATATGGTATGGCATTGGCGCACATTTCCTTGTTCACAAACTAAACTAAATTTATGGTCAGTGCATTTCTTTCTTTATATTTCATTAAGAAAAGGACAGAAGATAAATATTAGTTCAGTCCTGTCAAATTAAGATACTCCATAGACAAGTTTAGACGTGATTAAAAATATATGCTACTAAACATACGTCAGTTTACAGTTGACAGGACTAAACTGATATTAATCTTCTGTCCTTTTCTTAATTAAATAGAAAGAAAAAGATGCGCTGGACTTAAAAGTTTAATTTGTGAACAAGGGAATCCGCGCCATTGATAAGTCTTTTACAAGACAAACAATATGGGTGTCCAAAACGCGGTTTTCAATACTTGCCGAAAAAGGGAGAGACTATATAAATAAATAAATAAATAAATCCCTGGACATTTCACACAGCACCATTTGTCCCAAGCTAAGCAACCTAATGCTTGTGTTATGGTAACAAGATGGCTGATAAACTACTTATATACATTTTTTTTTTGTAAATACATACATATTATAGATAGAAAAACACCCAGACTGGGAACAAATACATGTAGGTCATACAAATATTTGTTCCGTGCGGGAATCGAACCCGCGACACGCAGCGCAGCAGTCAATCGCTTAACCACTGCGCCAACCGTGCCGTCAAAAGAGACTAACTTCATAACATCACGCTTATGTTCGCCGGAGGAGAATCCAACTAGGTACAGTCGCCAAAAGAGATAAGTAACCAGGGTCGTCGGATATAGTTCAAGTTTACTAAGAAACCGATGGATAATAAAATTTTATTCGAGGACATCCATCGCTTTCTTATTAAACTTCAACTATACTGAAGATCCTAATTACTTATCTCTTTTGGTGACTGTACCTATAGTACACTCACCATTTTGTCAGTAATATTTAAGTCCTTTGTAATAGGGGGCAAACCTGTTATCATCAACCGGGCTCGAATCCCAATTCCGGACTAAGAAACGCTAGATGAAAAAAACCCAGAAACACTTTGCCCGACCGGGAAATCGTACTCAGGACCTCATGCTAAGCAGTAGCGGATTCGACTACTACACCAACGAGCCAGTCCTCTCTCTCTATAATATTATAAGTCACTAGCATCAACCCGCAACTTCGTTTGCGTAGAATTCGAAATTCCCTCCGTTTAAAAATATCTTGCTTAATAATGTGGTTTATTCATATATGTATAGAAAGATAGATTAGGTAAGCTTAATACATTCGTGTCTGTGAAACCATGGAAATACACATATACAAAATTTCAATCAGTCAAGCCGTTTATTAGTTGACATACCGACAGCAGCGCCACCTACCGGGTCCAATTGTATTTTTAAAATAATCCAGGAAACTATCGAAATACCCATAATTATAAAATGTCAACCCAATCGGTTCAGCCGTTTAGAAGTTATGTGAAAAAGATAAGTACGGAAGGATAATATCATACTAACTACCCGTTGTTCTATTACCCGTTTTCACGTAGGAATGAAGCATTTTTTGAAGTAAAAAGTAGCCTATGTTCATCTGAGATAATGTCGGCTTCTGTTCGGCGTCCAGTACTTTCCGAGCCTATTCAACAATCAAATCTTTCCTCTTTATAATATTAGTATAAATAATTTCGGTCAATCAATGCAGCAGTCGATTTACCAAGCGTGCTAGTTAATGTTTGTGGTAATCAAACTTTCTGAAACCAGTTCAAATGTATTGTTAATGGAATACTAGGAATAGTCAAGATGACTGACTATCCATCAGTAATCAGTAATACATAATTATCCTCCAACCGCCACCCATCGCCACTTGTCACCGCGTGCCGATAATTTGCGCAAATCACGTAATTAATTAGATGAACATTAATCAGTTATGTGCAAATATATCGGGATCAATACCATAATTTTTTTTACATACATACTCAGTTTATAATGTTCCAACTGCTGGGGCACAGACCTTTCTCAAAAATGGGGCTATCAAATATGGGGCCATTCAAGTATTTCGTAATAACTACAGGGGGGCGTGGGGGTCTTTGCTTTGCTTATATTTGATGACATGGAGGATGGGGGGGTCTGAATGGTGATTACGTCAGCAGTATTTATTTCTTCACTTTTTCGGATTTTCTACAAAATTTAGTCAATTTTAGTTTAAACACATATTATTATGGCAACCCTACTTGTCTATGCTTGAAAACGAAACGCATTTTCAGGGATTCCCGGAAATAATTAAATAAATAGTTATAAAAGCAGCAGGCTCATCAATGAATAAAGAAAGCACAACACATTGAAAAATGCATTTACCTACCAATGTTTACGTAACGGGTAGGCAGGTAACACGGGCTGGTGTCCGCAACTCCACGTCAATGCGCGTATTTTGCGTAGGGCGGGGTGGGGGTGGGGGGGGGGGGGGGGGTAATAGATATGCTTACTTTTGCTGACAAGGGGTAGGGGGGGTTAATAATTGCAAAAAAATCTGCTTACGTAATACTTGAATGGCCCCTATGTAATAATATGTATGTACTTTAATACAATACATCATCATCTGCCTAGCCTTTTCCCAACTATGTTGGGGTCGGCTTCCAGTCTAACCGGATGCAGCTGAATACCAGTATTTTACATGGAGCGACTGCCTATCTGACCTCCACAACCCAGTTACTGGGTAATACGATACCCCTAGGTAAGACTGGTTGTCAGATTTTCGGGTTTCTGACTCCCCGTAATGACTGTCAACGATCTACGAATGACAGCCGGGACCAACGGCTTAACGTGCTTTCCGAGGCACGGAGGGGTCTCGGTATGTAAAGATGGTCACCCATCCACAGACCAACCGCGGCAAGCGTAGCTTAACCTGATCAATCGACCTGAGCGGCTGTTATTATTTAGCCACGGGCCCCTCTTAATACAATACATAATAATTTAAATTTGTCAAATTATTGATTTATTATTTATTTATCTATCGCTATTTATTGTTATTGACGTCTTCTCACAAACCAGCCGGTCGATTCTATAAAAATCTCACCGTGAAATCATAAGTGAAGTGAGCACTTAATAGTGTTAATCCCTAGTGAAAGACAGCTCACTCCACGCTCACTTCACCCAAGCTTTCACGGTGAGATGGTTACAGAATCGCACGGCAGGTCACAGGGGTCACAGGCCTTTTTTTTATGAGAGGAGTGGGCTATAAATCTACCACGAGGTCCTAGTACGGGTTGGTTGATATCACACGTCTTCAAATTTTTGGTTCTAGGACATGCCGGTTTCCGGTTACAAGCGTTCTACAACGTGTAACGTTAAGTGCGCAAAACCTCAGACACCCCAACTGATTTTTAATTCAATTGACCTATTTCAGAGAGAAAATAAGTCATTAAAAAATTGTTGAGGTTTTATGTGCTGTTCTAGTTTTACTGGCCATTCTGATCGTTTCTTGCGTATGCGACGACGCTTTACCGAGGGAGGAGTCGTCACCGGGCCGCTGCGCCGCGCTGACATTGGGTTACTTGACCTATTAATAAATAGACACGGCAACGTTTTTAATGAAGATTTTTTGAAAAATGTGACCTATATGAAAAAGTGGTTCAATTAATTCTGCTCGTTATTCTGATCAAACTATTTTCGGGTTTTGCGCATTTAACGTTACACGTTGTATATGAATACACACTCGTCCGTTTCCACTGGGCCGTCAAACACCGACATAACATACCAAACGTTAAGACGGTCTGAGAAGGCTCTTAAAATTTTAAGCATTCGTCTATAACTATGAGGAATTTAATGTTCAGTTTAACGATGATCGTCAGTGGCTCAAGATCATAGTTCTCGAGTTTGAATGATATTACGATAAGGCGAGTTATGGAAATCGTTGCTATAATATTTCATACTAGCTTTTGCTCGCGACTGTCCATGTGGAAGTTGAAAATCAATACAACGTGGCAGTCTCTTACCAGTCGACAGCGATTTGGAAGAATTTATAAACGCTGTATTTTTAAAATATTCCCAATTCGGATTGAACTCGGATCTTCATTTCGGATTCGGATTGCAGAACCTCTCTTAAACAGTCGTCAATCAAATACATTCAGTTCACGTCAATAGCGATTAACCTAATAAAGATACCAAAACACTAAACCGCTCCAATAATATGTACATCTATGTATCCATGGTGTTACTAAACACCATGTATGTTCTCAAAGCGATGCATCATTCAGTTTTCGTGAAGCAAGACAAATAGTGCGGGAGTGAAACATACTAGTTGTAATGTGTTATGACGGATAACGTTGAACTAACTTGATACTTATCAACAAGCTGTAATAAAACGCGCGCAATCGTTACCGTAGTTGTGTTGTTGTGATCTTGTTTTCGTTGCTGCAATAATCTGTAATCGTCATTAATTTTCGTTATTTATTTCCATTCCAAGGTTGCCTGGAAGAGATCGCAGAAAGCGATAAGCCCGCCCATTGTATGTTTTGTATTATTAAATGTATTTTGCTATGTATGTTCGTGTATACAATATAGAAATAAATAACATCACACCTATTTACCTCGATCGGGTAAGCAGAGTGGTAAAGGCCTTTCACCGGATAAGTTTAAGTCCCATTCAATATGGAGCGAGACTGCTCTTGTGGGTGTAAGCGCAGCCAGTGGTCTTGGGTCCGATCCTGAGATCTGAAAAAAGTGTTTTTTTTTTTTAAGTGAAAACTTCTTTAGCGGCGTTGTACACTTTTTTTGTAACGGGTAAAAAATGTAAAACTCGCGTCAGGACACGTGACCCTGATCGAAAATTCGTAAGACGGATGGTGAGTAGACAGCCGGCGCCGCGGCGTAGGCAAGGAAGTATCCCCCTCTCTTTCTACGGCGCGTCGAAAATGTATGCCTGCGCCTGTTGTTTAGTTTTAGGTGGGGCAGGGTGCTTGCGCGAATGTTCGTGTGTGTTTATGTTACAGAAACAAACTTAACTTAAATGAATGAATTAATTAGAATTGTAGTTAGAATGTATTGATAGACTTGAAGGTACATCTCTCGACAATAAATCTGCAATTTGGGAACTACAGATAACTGGTGGAACATATGGCACACCTCCGGTGGACGTGAAAAAATTAAAAAAATTAATAAAATAATGGTTCTGGTAATAATGATGGTGAAAAAGTCGTCGAAATTATGGATGGAAGTTGATTTTTCTGAGAGATAAACTTTTTAATCACTACATAGTATAAAACAAAGTCGCTTCCCTGTCTGTCTGTCCCTATATATGCTTAGATCTTTAAAACACCGCAACGGATTTTAATGCGGTTTTTTTTAATAGATAGAATGATTCAAGAGGAAGGTTTATATGTATAATACATGCATAATATAGTAGAGAAACACTGATAATTTTAGAGGTTTCTAATGTGATGTCGTAAATAAACACATTTTTTTGCGCTTACATAGTAAACGCTGGCTGAACCATTCGAGATAGATCAAAATAATGTACTACAGTATTGTACAACTTAAAAAGTTCTAAAAAAAAGTCCGCAATGGTATATGTCTATCTCATAGGGATAACCCACAATAACCATTTTTTATCCTTAACTTTTTACGAGAAATAATGGCTTATTTAAAAAGCAATTTTAGGCAATACAGCATTAATCCTTATCCAATTAAGTACCTTAAAAACATTGTGCATTTCATATAGATCATTATGGCCCTTTACACCATGTAATTTAAATGAATATTTTCGAAGATATTACAGATTTAAAATGCGGGCGTTACCGGCCGGGGAGTCGGCCGGTGGCGCTTGAAACTACCCAACGGATTTTGATGGTTTTTTTTTAATAGATAGAGTGATTCAAGAGGAAGGTTTATATGTATAATACATGCATAATATAGTAGAGAAACACTGATAATTTTAGAGTTTTCTAATGTGATGTCGTAAATAAACACATTTTTTGTGTTTACATTGCAAACGCTGGCTGAATCCTACGAGATAGAAATCCGTAGCGTAGTTTTCAAGATCTAAGCATACATAGAGACAGACAGACAGCGGGAAGCGACTTTGTTTTATACTATGTAGTGATCAACATTGCACCCGTGCGAAGCCGGGGCGGGTCGCTAGTGTAATATAAATTGTCATGTTTGTGCAAGATAGCGCAATAAATAAATATTGTATTCTACGACATAAATGATAGTACTTTTATACTGATAATTAAAGCAATTCTTGCAAAATGATTCCCTAACCATTCCAAAATATAAAAAATGCACAACGTTAATATTTAAGTTTTCACTTCTGCCGGCACTCCCGGAGTGCAACCCGTCGTTTTTTTTTTGTTTTTCATAGAATATAGTATGCCTGTAGGAGGTTTTTCTATGCTGCTGTTTTATCATCATTCTCTCACCCTTATCCAAAAACGTATTTGAGGTTTGCAGAGGATGTCTTCTTCCATACTTCTCTGTTAATCGTCATCTCAGAAGTCGCCCATATGAATACAGAAGGGGGGTGTGAAGATGACATCACCTTCAACACAGTCAATCCATAGTTTCTTTGGTCTTCCCCTACTTTTATAGGCATAGAAATACAAAATATGTCGATGCAATAGCCATACGCATTCCTGCTTAAAAAGTCCTTCACGACATTTTCCTCTTTCCCCCGCACAACATGCCCGTACCATGACTACCGATTTTCTATGCTGCTTCTCCATTTTTAAACAAGAACCAATTTACGCAGCAAAAATACAGACAGACGGTCATAGTAATTTCCTCGGATGAATTTCACGCCTTTTCACAAATAGGTCTACTCAGTGTGAATCTCGCCAAGTCTATGTGAAATCATCAAAAACTAGTCACACAAGACAATTCAGTTTTCCGACACGTTATAAACCGCTTACGAGCGTCCATAATATTAACGTTTCGATTCAATCAAGGAATTAATAACATTTTTACACAAAAATCAACTGTATGCCTCAGAATATAAGTAGTGTTTTAGCTTGATGAAGAAAGATTTAGCTACATAAGCGATTACTCAATGCCTACCGAAGATTGGCGTCATAAACCAACACATCTTAGTAAGTATCGGTCGTCAGTCGATGAGGTATGGCCATAGAACGGGAGCAAAATATGGTGAAAATCTGAATTACTGAATCAAAATCATAAATTTAAATATTTTATTTCACATAAACCTACATGGGCACTTATGAAACGTCAGAAGCTTCCACGTGCACGTGGACGGTTTCAATTGGTCATTTCCTACGGAGAAGAGCTAGCAAGAAACTCCATGGTTACTCTTATAAAAAAATTAGCTTTTACATTTTTTCAAATCATTTCATTTCATTTCATTTTCATTTATTTATTCATAAACAATTTGCATTGTGTTTGAAATCGTTCCCTGCAATAACATTATCAATGTCAACTCATTATGAATTTAAGGATTCAAGGTTATAAATAGAAATCATTTAACACAATACAAAGGACCTAACACATATAAATATTAACAACATAATTCTACTAAAATTACCCACAAGAAAATTTTCAATGTCAACTCATTAAGGATTAAAGATTAAAAATTGAAAACATTTAAAAATTACAATAAAAATAAATAGTTCAATGTCAACTCAAAATAATAATAGGTAATAGGAATCATAATAAACTTATCATCTAAAAATAATGTCGTTCTCATTAATAAAAAAAAATAAAAAAAATTCAGTCAGCTCTAGTAACACAACTTATGTTGACACGAGAAAAAAGCATGGTCATAATATTACATGTCGTCAACAGAGTAGAGACACTTATCTAGATGTATAGATCAAGCTTTTTAAGTGTAGTGGTAACTTATTGAATAATTGCACTGCTTGATATTGTGAACTGTGTGAAACGATGGTCGACCATCGTTGGGGTAGAGGTACCTCTTTTAGCTTGGTAATTCTCTCTCGCTCGTGGCTTTTTAATAATTGACGCACGGGTCGATCGGAGGTTTCGCTACACTTACCGCGGTCGGTTTGTGGACTATCCATTAGATATCGGGACCGACTGTCATTCGTAGATCTTTGACAGTCGTTACGGGTAGTCAGCATTCCGAAAGTCTGACAACCAGTCTTACCAGGGGGTTTTGAGTTACCCAGTAGCTGGGTTCTGGCAGTCAGATAGGCAGTCCCTCCACGTAAAATACTGGTATTTAGCTGCATCCGATCAGGCTGGAAGCTGACCCCAACGTAGTTGGGAAAAGGCTAGGCAGATTGAGTTCTCTCTAACATCACCACATTTCGGATTCGACAAACAATAACGAAACATTAAACCCCTGACTTCCTAGCTTCACAAACCTAACACACACGACATAAACTTGTGCCTACAAAGTCTCCATCATAAAATTGATCCGCCCCCGGTTCAAGACGTCATGCTCCCTGGCGGAACCACCTTTGCTGTAACAAGTATAACTTACATGAACAATTCTATGAAATGTCTATAAAATTCTAGTCCTATTAAAAAAAAGTCTATATCCCTAGTTTCGACGTAAACTTTTATTTAAAGTGGTTGCGCTGCGGAGTATCCTCCCCGGCGAAACCACCATGATATTTCTATTAGTATACATAGTATAAGCAAATATGTAGTATCAAATAATTCTATAACAATTCTATATTGAACTAACACCCCTAAATCCTCGAACAAACAAACAAGAAAATAATTATCTGTATGCTTATAAACTAAACGTCTAGAGGACATTGTATGATATTTGACGTAAACGTTATTTGCTAAGAACTTTAATCTAGGCACTTAGCTACTATTTCGAAATCAAAGTTTGAGGCACCGTTTTGTTCGTATATTTAAATTAGACTGAGGACTTAGGGGTGCTAGTTCAATATAGAATTGTTATAGAATTATTTGATACTACATATTTGCTTATACTATGTATACTAATAGAAATATCATGGTGGTTTCGCCGGGGAGGATACTCCGCAGCGCAACCACTTTAAATAAAAGTTTACGTCGAAACTAGGGATATAGACTTTTTTTTTAATAGGACTAGAATTTTATAGACATTTCATAGAATTGTTCATGTAAGTTATACTTGTTACAGCAAAGGTGGTTCCGCCAGGGAGCATGACGTGGTTCAAGACCAACGTTCAAACACTATACCATAAAATTGTTAGGTACAGAAGGTCGACTTCGTACAACGAGTGAAAACAAGCGCACGCATACATAGACACGTCATTAATAATATCTCCTCAGCCAACTTTTTAAGGTCGTCAGTCCATAGATACGTACGTACGGCCTGCGAAGATCGTCACTCCAGCTAGCCTGAGGACTGGGTTCGCGATTTCAAACTATCTTAAACGAACGCCAATCGCGAGTACTCTTGCACTCGCTGTACGTGAAGCGTGTCTATGTGTGCGTGCCTTCTCGCTCATTGTACAGCCCGATTCAAACTTTGTACACAAATTGTAACGAATTCATGTGTCAGCGGGATTTGAGGGGTGGGATACTGCAGAGCGAGTAGCGCACTTCAGGGGTATACTCCCTAAGTACGATATTAGTAGTTTCGGCCAAAGAAACGGACGTCTCCTACTCTGTATCACCTACGGACATAAGATTTGTTTGGGGGCCGAACTAAGAATAAATGACAGCACGATTTGATAGCTATCCCGAATCCATATGTGTTATTACCCCTCAGAAAAATTGAATTTGTTTTGGGGGCTGTTCATGTATTACGTAAGATAATTTTGACAACTTTCTGACCCCCCCCCCCCCCTCCCGCCCTCCCCTACGTAAGAAAAAATAAGACTTGGATGAACCCCTACCCCCTTTTTAATCTTACGTAAGATCAGTATCTACCAACATTACAAAGAAAAAGTTGCAAAAATATTAAAAACTTATAATTTTTGCTTACTTTTGTGATCTTACGTAAGAACAGTCTAGACCCCTCTCAGCCCCATGTAAGAAAAAAATAAGACCTATTTGACCTCCTCCCTCAAATCGTCTTACGTAATAAATGCCCCTTGACGGATCGAATACTTTAGGACGGGCCCGTATCTTCGTTGACGGACTTAGAGAGTAGACGCCTAAAGCCGCCATAAAGTTTGAATCGGGCTGCAGCCGGCCTTCTGTAGGTACATATCTACTCTGTGCCTACACGCTCACCGTCCCAGAAAACTATTACACGCAAAGAGTAAATCACTACTTTTATTCCTACGACACTCATATTGTTTTATGGAGCACGCAATCTGGTGTAATGGATAGTGTTGGGGGTCTCGATTTAGTCGATTATCGAGTACACGATTTATCGGGGTGAGGCGATTAGTGACGGGTAATCGTTATGGATTACGGGAAGATTGGATGGTGGTGTTTGATAAAATTAACTCGAGATTGATGGGGTATTTGTTTGAAGTCTGTAATGTGATAGTGGATACACTTTTTAGGGAAAGGAGAATTATGTGGGTCTTGCTTGAGTATTATTCAAAAAGTTTCGAGTAAAGTTTTGGAATATGATTCCCATCTTATTTAGTTGAAACGTTTTAATAATAATAATATCAGTATATTATTGTCCCACTGCAGGGCAAATGCCTCTTTTCACACAGAGAAGGAAGTATTTATTAAATTTTAATTAATATTTAAGCAGAAAGACCTTTCAGAATGAAATTCTCTAGACTTACGCATATTCTTACTCTGGAATGTACGAGACGTTTACGGAGAGTGTTATTCGAGACGTTTGTTCATATCGATGTCGAGAAAACGACTATGAATCGTTTCCTTGTCCGAATGTGAACTCGGTGCAGCCATAAAATAAATGACAATTGGTTGTCTTGGAGTGCTTCCATTATGTCCGTAAGGATTGAGGAGCCACATCAGATTTTTAAAATCTGATCTCACCATTATTTAGCAGCAATGTAGCTTATTTTGCAGCACGAAGTTTAGATTTAGCAGCAAAATATATCACTAGTTATTTTAATGCAAAAGTGGCTCCTCAATCTAAACGTCTGAATTGAGGAGCCACCTGGAACTCGTTAAGTAATAGATGAATATTTATGAAAAATTTGTATCATTTAGAAGCAATTTTGCATATTACCGTCTAAAAATTTAGCTTCTGTAGCGCTAAAATGAAAGAAAATACAATACTTTTAATATGGCTCCTCAATCTAAACTCAAGAGGTGAATTTCTATTGGATGTGAGCGATCAATTAATATATTCGACATATTGATCATTTAGCAGGCGTTGTGTTTGTTTTTGCAGTATGGAAGTAAAATAGTAAAACAGAGTAAATTTTGTATATGAACGCATTTTCTTTGGCTCCTCAATCCTGACGTTCTAATTATATATGTTTGACTGTAGCCACCTGAGATCTCAACGGAATCTAAAGCCAGAGATACTAACATTAGCAGAAATGTCTGCTAAATATATCTGCACAGTTCAGCAATGTATATATTTTGGATTCTGAAAAAACAATATTTAACTATTTTCTTGTAAATTCAGTGTGTAGGGTGACCATATTATACTCGTATTAATGAAACCAGGATAAGTAATTTATTAAATTTATATTTTCATAACAGATTATATCTATCGTACCTACGATTTGGTTATTTAGCAATCAATTTCGCTATAAGTTATAGAATGAATGAATATTGGCTGATTAGTACTTATACGAATTTTAGAATCGTAATCATCGTAACAGAACATCTCATCTTTCAGTGTAAGATATTTGACATTTGTAGTGGCCCATGCCAGTTTCGTTAATTGCAGGAATAAATTCTATAGCACCTACTAACTGATATGATTTATTCGAAAACATTACAAATTCTGGTATTTCTCTCACTCTAAACTTTTCACAACCATTCAGTTCATATGAAACTGTGTTTGATAGAATATATTATAATATTATATTATATAAATTCATCAATTCGATACTTTTGTAACTTTGTTTTAAAGAGCAATTTTTTCAAAGTTTTGAAGTAGCTCTCAATTCCAGATGATGATGGAACAGTATTATCAGCTTTAAAAAAAGAACACAATAAATTTGACCATAATGGAAGTTTTCCAAGAATCCTCCTAAATTCTGACATAAATGTTGGTAAAAAATATAAATTTTTATTATTTTTATGAATTTTCATTAATTGTTTTTGAAATGGGGCTACTTTATCATCCAACCAAATAAAAAAATCTATGTTTGCGGTGTGATGTTCTTCAGTTCCGAAAACTTCGTCGTCGTTCCGTTTGTCATCATCCACAAAGCTGAATTCTGCCGTATGATCTAATTCAATATTTTTCATTCGTAAGGCAAGTCGGTTTAAGGCACCTTGTCAATTGGAACTTGCAGGACTTGAATCATCATCGTAGTGACTAAGACAAGTCTGAATCATATCACCGATGACTTCTTTCGCAGTTTCAAAATTTTCACACTCTTTTAAGAACAAAATGCAGCGAAAATAAAAATATTTTATGTCTGGTTCTACATGATTAAAACATTTTAAGTTGTGCAAAGTTTTTACAAAATGACTTGTGTCAAGTCTGATAAAAGTAGAGGGCTTTTGTTCTTGAAGGATTGAACTCTGTTCTTCTAAAATTGAAAACATGTTTTTAATGTATTCTTTTGTACTACTGAATTCTGTAAAAGCTTCAGTATTAGCTGCGATCAGGGCAGAAGAATCGTCTGAAATAATCTCATGAGGTGATCTATCAACTGATTTTTTCCATTGATTTAGCCAATGTAATATAGATTTCTTGTCGTGTGCATCGGTAACCATCTGTAATACTGGTACAGATTTTAATTTAAGATTTGCTGTTATCAGACCTGCATATAAAAATAATCTTTTGGTCATCTTTGTACCATCAGGGAGCCGCATTGTTTCAAAGAATGAGCCAGTAGCATCTATTGTAATAGTTACCCTTCCAAATTTCCGTAGGTACAGATTGTAATAATCAATTTGGTTCTCGTTCCAATAATATACAAAGAAATTAGGGTGTACACTTAAAGAACGGATTACATTTTTATGTGTACTTTTGGCCATAACCACTAGAGATATAATTGGATTGGGATCAAGCCGCTGTTCTCTCCTGGCCTCAGATTTTATTTGTCGCAAACAAGAAAGAGATGGCAACGCTGGTGTATTTACAACCTCGTTTTCATCTTTCTTAATACTTAGGATCTCTGAAGCCATTTCATTATGAACTACTATTGTAGGCTTGTACCTTAATATTTTTGCTAATTGTTGTCTTTTGTGGGGCGTTAACTTGAATTTCCTTGGTGTACGTTACCCCAGCAAGAAAGTGTCTCCAAGGGTTATATGAGTAGAACGTACAATTTGTGCCTTATTTGCTGTAAATGTGCCCCCACATAAAAAATGTGTGCCCCCTGTCGTTTTGGAAAAAAACGGAAAAAACGATTCTTGCTGGGGTAACGTTTTTCTAGCAGGAAAATTCTAAACGAATGATCGGAGAGAGAAAAATTGTGCATGGCCAGAGAGCTTATATGTGTGCTATTATGTGCCCCTAAAAAAAAAATCTGTGCCCCTTCAGGTTCTCGAGATATTGCATTTCCTGCTGGAGTAACGTTTTGATGAATCGTATATCTCTAAAACCATTGCATGTGCCCCTGTAGAATAAACATGCACGAGTAGCTCTTAATGTGTGCCCCTTTGTGCCCCAATTAGATTTAAGAAAATATTTATAGTTTTCAAGTTATCGCGGTTAAATGAAAATCCGAAAAAACATCGCAGCGCTTAAATGAGACAAGTTATAAGTTCGCTGAAAACTGTATTCGGTCCTTCTTGACGCTAATAATAACCATACAAAGTTTCAAAACTGTTCATGCATGCGTTTTTGAATAATCTTGCTAAAAGTCAAAACGATGGTGTCATAACTTTGACGGCAAAATACAAGGAACCGGCTCAATCCCAGATGTGTAGGTGTAAACCAAAATTGTGTGCCCTTAGTCAAAAATATATGGTGAAAATATTCAGCTTGGAATGTTTCGCATTAAGTAAATATTAACAAAAAACCAAAATATGTAAGCAACGGCTGGTTATCCGACCAAATTTGAATGACTACTAAAAAGCGACGGATTCATACATATCGATGACCTTCTTTTCTTTACTCACTAACCGGTTCACACGTGTTGTGCCTGAGTACACTGAAGTAGAAAAGTAATAAGTAATAAAATAAAGTTGTTATTGGATTATATTCTACTAGCTGTTTCTATGACCTTACACATGATTAAGTACATTGTAAATAGTAGCCTAAGTACTATTCCAAGGTAAGCTATCTTCTCCATTCTAAATTTCATTAAAATACATTCAGTAATTTATGTGTGAACGAAAGATATGGCAAATATCCAGATATTTGCCATTTGCCAGGTCTTTGACCCAAAATTTGTTTGGTCCCGATGTTTAAAAAAATAAATAGTTCATGAAATGTGTGATGAATACCTACTACTAAAAAGAGGTAGCCCTTTTTTGTATATAAATAAAAAGCCCGTATTTGTCTAAGAAAAAAAGTAATTCCTACAACTTTATGAACTTAGAGCGTTGTATTAATGATTTTGATGATTATAATTCTGTAACTACATATGTCTTACAGTCGCGAATAATATTTTAATCAACATACAACCTAGCACTGGCCTGCAAATTGCAAAAAACGTAAGAAAATTTGAATTTCGCGGGCTGGTTGGAGCATTCACCTTAATAGAAGATCCCCTTTTTTCGCCTCCCCACACCGCTGCATATATCTCTGGCCCCGCGGCATCCGATGACGTCGTGTCGCAAGGAGTCGCTTTGTCTAGCTTGGAAAAAGTGAGACAGCTAGTACGCGTACGGTGTTAGTGTGACAGAGACAGTTACGTGTAACGTCGCTCCATTATGAATAATAGGTACGAAGTGTTTATTGACTAGGAAGTGCGTTTGGATTATTACTTGGTATTGGTAAACAGTTGCAATTATGTTATTATTGTAGGTTGTCTCATAAATTGTCGCCAGTTAAAAGACAAATTATTATTAATATTTTTTATGAATAAAAAATACATTTATTCAATTATATAGTCTCCCTCGTTATCAACAATAGTCAGCCATCTACTGGCCAAAATTTGAATACCCTTCTCCCAAAATGAGGCAGGCTGGGACTCGAAAAAAATTTTCAAGTTCAATTTTAATACTTCCAGATTTTTCGATTTTTTTTCCTAGTAAATGAAATTTAAGAGCTCGAAATAAATGAAAGTCTGAAGGCGCAAGATCCGGGCTATACGGTGGATGTGGAACAGTCAGCCATCCTAGCTCCTCCAGCTGTTTATGTGTTAACTTGGCGCAATGAGGTCGTGCGTTGTCATGCAAAAGTTGAGCTCCAAGTCGTTTTGGCTGCTTAATTTTTAACATCTCTGCTAGTTTGCGAAGCTGCTGCGTATACAGATTGGCGTTAATAGTCTGATGAGATTCGAGGAGTTCCCAGAAAATCATTCCTTGCCAATCCCAGAAAACAGACAACATAATCTTACGACCGTGTTCATTAAGTTTAGGCTGGGCTGGTGGGTTTTGCCCGCGAGGAATCCAATAGGCATGACGCGTGTTAGTTTCATAATGTACCCAGCTCTCGTCACATGTAAAGCCCGCTCTACACTCGCGCCGCGAATGGCCGCAAAAGCCATGAAACGCGAGTGTAGATGGTTTCGCGCCTTCGCATTCGCGCTTCGCTCCGCTCCCTGATCGGTGTCGGTTTTTTGTCCCGCAGCAAAGGGTACGCGCTAGGTTCGCAGCGCGCAAAAGCGATTGCATCTACGCTCGCAACTCTCCGCAGTAGTGCATAAATCAATAGTCCAAACACATCCAACTAACACTCAAGATAAGTTTAATACATTATTAATTTACCTGAGTCTACTACGATGGATTTTCATCATCTACCTTCTTCTTTTTCTCCATCTCATATTTGTTTGTTTTTTATACAAAGATAATACGCTACAGTACATAGCGTTACAGTAGCAGTAACATACACATCAGCTTCCATTTTCTATGAGATCGCGAACGAAACTGCGAAACTTTGCGAGTGTGGAGGGACACGTTTTCACGTGGAGTTCACGGCGCGAATCTCAGCGTGAATTCGCAGCAAGATTCGCGCGCGAGTGTAGAGAGGGCTTAATAATGTCCTTGAGAAAGTCTGGTCTGTGCGGACGAAGTAACAAACTTTGACAAAAGATCAAGCGAACGGCCCGGTCATGATCCGTTAACGCATGAGGTATCCAACGTGACATCATTTTGCGATATCCCATCGATTTGAGATAACGATCTATAGTCGCGTGGGATTGTCCAAGCGCCTTCTCTAAATCGCGCGTACTATAGTCTGGATGTAGCTCAAGTTCGTGCCGCAAAGCATCTTCATCGAAGCTGGTTGGTCAGCCTGGGCGAGGTTGATCTTCGCAGCTTATATCACCGATGTCAAAACGCTTGTACCAGAAACGAACAGTCCGATCGCTAGTAGTACCCGATCCAAATGCAGTGTTAATCTTTTTAGCCGTTTCTGTTGAAGAGACTTTAAGTCGATGCTCATATAGCATAATAGCTCGCAGTTGACGCTGATCCATTTTCACTAAAGACTAATTATTGCGTTGCGTCCGCGCCTTTTTATACCCTCACCATAAAAGATACTCATCCTTACTAGAAAGAACTAGAACTTTCTTGAATTCGTTTTAGTTTAAATACGAGAAAATTCGAGTAAAATAAAATATGGCAAGAACTTATGACACAACCTAATATATTTTTAATTAGCCCCCAAAAGTTTTGAACGCGACTGTACGACAACAGCTTGGGTATAATACGTCCAATAAAAAAGGTCATCGATATGTATGAATCCGTCGCTTTTTAGTAGTCATTCAAATTTGGTCGGATAACCAGCCGTTGCTTACATATTTTGGTTTTTTGTTAATATTTACTTAATGCGAAACATTCCAAGCTGAATATTTTCACCATATATTTTTGACTAAGGGCACACAATTTTGGTTTACACCTACACATCTGGGATTGAGCCGGTTCCTTGTATTTTGGCGTCAAAGTTATGACACCATCGTTTTGACTTTTAGCAAGATTATTCAAAAACGCATGCATGAACAGTTTTGAAACTTTGTATGGTTATTATTAGCGTCAAGAAGGACCGAATACAGTTTTCAGCGAACTTATAACTTGTCTCATTTAAGCGCTGCGATGTTTTTTCGGATTTTCATTTAACCGCGATAAATTGAAAACTATAAATATTTTCTTAAATCTAATTGGGGCACAAAGGGGCACACATTAAGAGCTACTCGTGCATGTTTATTCTACAGGGGCACATGCAATGGTTTTAGAGATATACGATTCATCAAAACGTTACTCCAGCAGGAAATGCAATATCTCGAGAACCTGAAGGGGCACAGATTTTTTTTTTAGGGGCACATAATAGCACACATATAAGCTCTCTGGCCATGCACAATTTTTCTCTCTCCGATCATTCGTTTAGAATTTTCCTGCTAGAAAAACGTTACCCCAGCAAGAATCGTTTTTTCCGTTTTTTTCCAAAACGACAGGGGGCACACATTTTTTATGTGGGGGCACATTTACAGCAAATAAGGCACAAATTATACGTTCTAGTCATATAACCCTAGGAGACACTTTCTTGCTGGGGTAACGTACACATTTCCTTGTTGGATTGTGTTTGACAGTTCGGTCTATATTCGTTATTTTACAGTAGATTGTGTGGATTTTATCAGTAGTTTCATAACTTTCTATTTTAGCATATGCAGTACATTGCGAACAATTGCCTTTCACAAAGATTTTGTTTTTTACCACTTTTTCGCGCTTTAAAGTCCAAGTACAAGGTAGTTTAGTATATTTATAAATGTTTACTTTTAATAGATTACTCCATTTAAACTTGGGCATGGTTCTGTATTTCTTATAGGTGGAAGTGCCTGTTCGTTGTTGATATGCGTATATAGGCTGAATTTTTTTCCAGTCATACAAGTCCATTTGATATGAAAATGTTACTGTATAATTTTGTGCACTATTCTCGAAATCAAAATCTTTGCTTTTTAATGACGTATCTGGGTCACTACTGCTACAACTTGCACTTTTTATAGTATGTATTTCGCCAGTTGTTTGTTGCTCAAGAAGTGATCCATCGTTTTCAAAAAATATATGACGTTTACGTTTCAATGATGTATATAAGGCTATCGGGGTCATTTTAAAATCTAGTTCTTTGGAAATGGTTAAGAAAATAGGGTCAGTAGTTTTAATGTTAGGATTTTGTAGTATCCCAGCATATTTATAAAATACTTTTTGTTGATCCTCAAGATCTACTATCGATTGGCGGCCTTTCGGCATAATGGTTCTGAAACAACAATATTGCGTTGAACAAAGTGACTTTTAGTAATTTTTATAGCATGGCACGGCACGCCGAAGGTCGCAGGTTCAAATCCCGACTGGTCGTTGAATTTTTTCATAACTAAATATTAACAAATATTTTAGAACATTAAAGTGCTTCAATTTTGTCTATTTTAAGAATCGACCGTAGTATGTATTTTAATTTGTAAACTTCGAACCCGAACATACTGTATATTAAATAAATAAATGTAAAAAAATAACAATAGTTGGCACAAATGTACTTACATTGAAAACAGGACATCAAACTGCACTTAATTATCAGTCACTGCACGATATTGCACATATTAATATCCCCACAACTTAATTATGATGACACAAACGTGATGATTAACTTTATAATATAAGAAATCCAAGTTAATTATTTATTTCGTACATGAACATATTCATGATGTACAAACGAGAATATGTACTTCACCGCTGATGAAAGTTTTGTTACTAAATAAATATTTGTGGGTACGTAAGTGAAATATTAATTTGTAGGTACCCCCAAAATAAGGTCACCCTACACACTGAATTTACAAGACAATAGTTAAGTATTGTTTTTTCAGAATCCAAAATATATACATTGCTGAACTGTGCAGATATATTTAGCAGACATTTCTGCTAAATGTTAGTATCTCTGGCTTTAGATTCCGTTGAGATCTCAGGTGGCTACAGTCAAACATATATAATTAGAACGTCAGGATTGAGGAGCCAAAGAAAATGCGTTCATATACAAAATTTACTCTGTTTTACTATTTTACTTCTATACTGCAAAAACAAACACAACACCTGCTAAATGATCAATATGTCGAATATATTAATTGATCGCTCACATCCAATAGAAATTCACCTCTTGAGTTTAGATTGAGGAGCCATATTAAAAGTATTGTATTTTCTTTCATTTTAGCGCTACAGAAGCTAAATTTTTAGACGGTAATATGCAAAATTGCTACTAAATGATACAACATTTTCATAAATATTCATCTATTACTTAACGAGTTCCAGGTGGCTCCTCAATTCAGACGTTTAGATTGAGGAGCCACTTTTGCATTAAAATAACTAGTGATATATTTTGCTGCTAAATCTAGAATTCGTGCTGCAAAATAAGCTACATTGCTGCTAAATAATGGTGAGATCAGATTTTAAAAATCTGATGTGGCTCCTCAATCCTTACGGACATCTTCCATTTAATAGTAAGTATAGAGTTCAGTCATGTTACTCTTAATCAGTCATGTTAATAATCATTAAAAACAGTGAGAAATTCCCGGAGAATGCTTGACCAAGCATACATTTACAATCATAATTGAGATTTTAATAATATTTTTACGCTAATTCTATTTATAATTTTATATAATTTCAAAGCTAGTATTTTACCCGTCAAAACATTACTATTTTGTGGGGTTTAATGTAGGAAAAAAAGACTAGTCTTTATAATAAGGACGTCCAGGAAAAAAAGAAAAAACAAAATTGATATTCTAAGTTTCCGTTTTGCTATTTTACTTTAAACCCCCACAAAATAGTAGTGTTTTGACAACTAAAATACTTATAATTTTAGCTTTACAGCTTTGAAATTATATAAAATGATCAATAGAATTAGCATAAAAAATATGATTAAAATCTCGATTTTACTATGCTTGGTCCAAGCTACCGGTGGTTAGGGCTCCAGAGACAGGAACCTCCTCACAATGCGAGCCGTATCGAGGAGTACTGCCTTCTGAATCAGGCCCTTGATCCAAGCAGCTAACGAGAACCTCGAAAGATGTTGAACAAAGCTTTCGGCCACCAGGCCATTGGCCGAATTATTTTTATAATATACGATTGTATGTAGTAAACCAGCACTCTAATTGCGTAACACACTATCAGCCTCGATCCGAGTCATTTTGAAGGATGTTGCTAATCCATTGCTTCATATGTTCAAAAAATGTGTCAGCTCAACAACGTAAATAACGTAATGAATGTTGTTGAACTGTCAAAATGAAACCTATTGCTACTACTGATAGTGTGTTACGCAATCACCACGCAGATGGTGTTTCAGTGGCTTCTTTTTTTTTAAAATCAAAATCAAAAGTCATTTATTCAAACTAGGCTGAGAATCAGCACTTTTCGAACGTCAAAATTACAAAAGACAGTCCCCCAAAACGCCCGCCCTTCACCACTTCCTAGTGCTTTCGCTGGGAAGAAGAAGTGGCGCAACAAACTCCCCAGCAGCACAGCTGTCTGTTCAGTTAGAAAATATACTTGACTGAATACAATACAAGGTATGCAAAGCAATTAACATTACAAGACACAGAACGCTAAATTAAATTATTTGCCATATGTCAGCTAGCAACGCCAATATACCAAGAAATACAATAAAAAACTATACGTACTCAAGCAAAAATTAATAAATGGAAATTAAATAAAAGCCTCCAGGTATAAAGGGCGTGACCGCTAACATATTTATGCAATGCTGGGTTCAGTTTACATAGCTGTCGCTTGAAGTCATAAATGATAAACTAGGACCATAAGGAAACTAAATAAACAAGTTATTAATAATGATAACAATGATAAAACCATGGTCAGCAAGACGACCAGTCACCACAAGCAGCACCCGTTCACGAGCATAACGCAAAGGTCAGCCATTACCCCCCTCGCCATATTTGAGGGAAGGAGACAACCCGACCCCCGACGCTACCGCAAGCAGTGACATCTAAGGGAGCATGACGAACTTGCTGCCGGTTGCTCAGGTAAGAATAATATGATCAATTGTCGAGGTCACTAGCTAACCACATATTGCAATCAACTCATTAGAAAACATTGCAATGGGTTGATTATGTCAATAATAAAATTAAAATTAAATTAAATTAAATTAAACTGATTTGACTTACACAGCCCAATAAAAAAACAATTGTATAATGAGCTCATATAACCTATCAGTAATTCTTTGTAAATTAATTCTGGAGAAAGAACATAAACATTGTCTTGAGTTAATCAGGGCGACCAACTATTCTTATCGTTTAAGTAGTCGTTGATAGAATAGTATGCCTTTGAACAAAGGTTAGATTTTACTTGAGCTTTAAATGCATTAAAAGGCAAATCTAGCAAAGAAGAGGGTAGCTTGTTATAAAAGGCTATACCAAGACCAACAAATGAGTTATGAACCTTATGAAGCCGGTGAAAGGGAGCACGTAGTTTGTCCTTATTTCTGGTGTTAACATTGTGAATATCACTGTTTTTAGTATACAAGTGTATATTTTGCCTAATATATAAGATGTTGGCAAAGATGAATTGTGATGCAACCGTGAGAATACCAATATCTTTAAAAAAATCTCTTAGAGAAACTCTAGCACCTAGCTGGTAAATTGCTCGAACAGCTCGTTTTTGAAGGACAAATATATTTTGTATATCAGCTGCTTTGCCCCACAGCAGAATACCGTAGGACATTACGCTGTGAAAATAACTAAAATATACTAAACGAGCTGTATCAACGTCAGTGTACTGTCTTACTTTCCTGACGGCGTAGGCAGCCGAACTGAGCCTTCCTGCTAGGCTCGATATATGTGGTCCCCACTGAAGTTTGGCATCTACTGTTATTCCCAGAAAAACTGCCGAACTCACAGTTTCAAGCGCCTCTTTATCTAAGACGATGTTGGGTCCTAGATTTCTAACATTCGGTAAGGCGAACTTTACACATTTCGTTTTCTTGGCATTGAGAACTAGGTTATTTGACGTAAACCAATCCGTAACTATTGAGAGTGCACTGTTTACGTCGTCAAAATCTTGTCTATTCCTATCTACTTTAAAAATAAGAGATGTATCATCAGCAAACAGTACAACGTCACAGATTCCCTTTAAATGGAATGGTAAATCATTAATATACACTAAGAACAAGAATGGACCCAGTATTGAGCCTTGCGGTACACCTAACTGAACTGGTAGCGCGGAAGATTTCACACCATTAACATCTACACATTGGAACCTATTATGTAAATAACAATTTATTACGTTGAGAGCTTCGTTTTGGACACCGTAATGACTTAGTTTACGCAAAAGCGTGTCATGGTGCACGCAATCAAAGGCTTTGGAAAGATCACAGAAAACTCCGATAGCATTTTGCGAGCTCTCCCATGCGTTAAATATGTGTTTCAGCAAAGCAACACCCGCATCTGTAGTCGAACGACCTTTTGTAAAGCCATACTGTTCATTATGAAGGAGGCTATTTAAATTAAAATGTCTTAGCAACTGCTTGAGTATTAATTTTTCAAATATTTTGCTAAATGTAGGTAAGATGGAAATAGGTCTAAAATTACCAACGTCGTTTTTATTACCTGATTTAAACAAAGGTATGACTTTACTACTCTTCATGAGGTCAGGAAAAATTCCTAAATCAACACATTTATTAAAAGTAACAGCTAGATAGGGGGCTACGATGTCTATTATATTACTTAAAAGTTTAATGGAGATGCCCCAGTAGTCACCGGTGTTTTTAGACTTTAGTAGGTTAAAAACATTAACTACATCATGTGGGGTTACAGTTTCGAAACTAAATAAACGAATACATTTAGGTACACTACTATGCAAAAGGGTTTCAGCTTTAGACGGGGACGAATTTAAGGAGCGAGTCGTAGTTATAGGTATGTTGGCAAAAAACTCATTAAAAGCTTCAGCTACGTCAGCGGCTTTATTAACTAATTTATTATCTACCAGAATCTCAAGTAGTTTTTCTTGTTTAACCGATTTACCAGTTTCATTGTTAATAATTTTCCAAGTCGTTTTTACTTTATTATTAGAATTTTTAATAACATCGCTTAAAAATTTCGATTTAGCAAAAGCACTAATCTTTTTAAATAATTTTGAATAATTTTTGACATACTCTAGGAAAGGAGTGTCAAACCTGTATTTTTTCAAACCATATAACTCGTATAGTCTCGCTCTACTTTTATAAATACCCGGAGTAGCCCATTGGTTAAAGCCAACGGAGGATCCATTAATATTAATAGTTTTGGTCTTGAAAGTAGATTGGTACTCTTTTTGCACAACATCAAAAAGGGCACCATAAATTTCATTAGGATTCTCGTGTTCTACTATAGATGGTGTAATTCTATGAGCTATATTATTTTTAAACATTTTGCAACGGGCAGCTGTATAAGGCCTGCATTCAATTTTACGCGACTGTTTATGTAATGGCATGGGGAAGCTAGCTAATAAACCACAGTGGTCGGACGTTAAGTCAGTTAAGACTAATTTGTTTTTGGCATCAAAAACACTAAATATATTATCAAGACAGGTTGACGAAGATGCCGTGATTCTAGTAGGTTCAAAAAACAAGTTAATTAAATTATAAGACTTAAACAAATTGAGGAGTCTAATACTTAATGGAGTAACATCTAAAATATTAATATTGAAATCTCCGCATAAAATAATACTTTTGTTACTTGATTTCAACCTATTGAGAGAATCCTCCATTACCGATTCAAAACTAATAAAATCCCCAGAGGGGGGTCGATAAACGCAAATTATAATGTATCGCTCAAGTTCAACACAAGACAACTCTATAGTGCGCTCGATTGAAAGATTAACTAAATCTAAACGTTGCTTACATTTCAACTTGTTTGAAACAAGAACTAAAGAGCCACCGCGAATAGCACTTTTTCTCACAAATGCACTCTGTACGGTAAAGTTATCATCATTGATAAACACTACTTCATGTTCTTTCAACCAGTGTTCAGTCAAACATAACACCTGAACATCATAGTTCTCCATAAATAAACTTAACTCTAGCTCTTTGCCGGACAGACCCTGCATATTTTGATGTACAACATTCAACATATGTGGCTGACCCGTTGTCGCACCTAATAGTTTAAACTACAAGGTGTATCAAAAGTAGTGTTAGTACCACTACTAACAGTAATCGAAGGTACCCTACAGGTACCGGTGTCACTGTGTATGTTGTATGCTAAAAGATTAGCAATTTGTCTCCTACAACTAGGTGGCAAATACATAGTATAATTTGTCAGTTTGTAATCAGTAATGAATTGATTACAATCAAAATATAAAATAGCATCACTGTGATGACATGTCCTATTATAAATTAACATATTTAAATTATAAATGTGCCTATTTTGCTCATCAGACAAATAATGAGAATACGGCAAGGCACAAAAAATAAATTTACAATTATTGGACTCATTGAGATGTAACATCAACTGGACAGATTCAATTATGTCCTTTTTTCGTACAGTTAAACTATCCCCATATAATAATATAACAGTTGAATTGGGATTTATTTTTGTCAATCTCATATTACTAATTAATTGGCTAATACTGGCACCGGGTAAACAACGATCAATTACATATTGTGGCGAACACTGATTAAATATACTACCAAAACCTTGACCAAATTTGTCAGAAAATACATAAGTAGTGTTCATACTATTGCTATCATTATTAATACAGCTGCCTACTGACTGAGCTACTGAGGGTGTGGGTGGAATAACTTGAGGCTGGGGTTCCTGGGAGCAGGTACAGCTAAAAGAGAGGTTATTAGTCAGAGACTCATACCTCTCCGCATTGTACTTGACCAGGTCTGCCAACTCATTAGCCTCTTCCATGCGCTTACTCAGGTCTTGTTGAGAAGCCTCATATTTACTGAAGATGTCCTTCAGAGCATATTCCCTAACAAACAACTCATCCTGCAGGTGCTGAGTGTCAGTGTCATACCTAGTATTACATAATTCTAATTCTCTATTACAGTTCTTTAATTCTTGTATTAAATTTAAATTTTTTTGCCTCAGTTTTATATTTGATTTGTTAACTTTTTGGCATTTTAATGATTTTTGAGTTTTTTTAATTAATCTATTAATTTTAATATATTTTTTTATCTTATTATGACTAGTAAACAATTCGGTTTTATTGATAGTATCATTAGTTAAGTCTATTGTAACAATTGGCTCAACACATGTGGGTCCGGACCCGCTACCAACCAACTCATCGTAAAGACTGCAGGTGATCGCAGACTCTTCACGGGCTTTGAGAGATTCCAAATGGGTTATTGTGTTGTGGGCCCTGCTTAATTCTAGTTCTAGTTCAGATATGCGTCTCAAAGCCAGTTCGTGGGTGTCACTACATTCCTGGAAATTTGACACAAGTTGACGGAGATGTTGATGCTGGTCAAGTATGTCCATATGTTGTACATGTAGCTCAGCCAATTGGTTCCTCAACTCAGTGTTCTTGTCATTTATGAACTTTATTTCCACCTCGCTGTCATCCCTTTCCTGTAGTAGCTGTTTGTTCTGTTTCTTACTAGATTCCAATTCGTTCAATGTAGCCCTCAGTTTTTCATCCAAGGATGCAGCTCTACGGGTCAACATATTGACAGGCAAACCCTAGAGGCACCCTGGAATGAGAGAAGAGAAAGCCAAGTGAGTGAAAGGAATAAGAGAAAGGTATGAGATGTGGATAGTAAGTGCTAGGATGAAGTGAACAAAAAACAAAGGGATAAAAAAAGTTATGATAAGTTTGTAATCACAGTTATGTGTTGAAAATTTAACTATTCATAGAAATGTCTTAATTGAGATGGTGATATTCAATAGTAAAAAGGGAAAAAACAACAAAATTAAATTTGCAAAATATTTGGGGGTACTACTATTGTCAAGTTATTGGAAATCTAGTTTCTAACGTTAATTTCATATAGCGGTTCTAATTTAGTAATTCAACTTAACATATATCTGTCTAGTAATAAAGTACAGTGATTTCTAAAGGGTCTCTAACGTAACTTATGTGATTTATCCCAATAATACACGAACATAAGTGTCCAGCACAATAAAGAGAAATACAGGCTTGTTCACTATGTTGCTTATTGGGACGAACAGTATACACATTAAAGGAACTAATAAGATTTTATATAAATAAGCTTAAATTAAAAGAAATACTCCCCGGGTTAGGTGGTGATTTCAAATCCGTCCGTTGGATGACAGCTGGTACTAATTCATTGATTATTCATTGATTTCTCAACGAAATAATTCACAAACACAGATCCTTAATATTTATAACTTAATCTATCGAAATGAAGCACGTTTTTACATAAATAAACGCGAAATACATTAGTTTTACAATTTAATTCTAACAAGAAAATTTTTGACGGCCGGCTACCAGTATTGCCAGCAAAAAAAAAAAAAGTTTTATAGTATCAACCTCCAAAGTAAATTCCACATAAATAACACCATAGTTCTCAATATCAGCGCCACGTTTTTCGTTTCGTATTCAAATCGTTCCCGTATAAAAGCTGATATAGGAAATCAAATTCCTCCGCCTAAGGAAAGACACGAAATATATTTATTACTTCCATGTTCAAGATCGTTCTCTATATTTTATATTCGTAGAAGATATTTTTTTTGCTCTAAATTGGTTCTTGAATGGATTTGCATTGCTTTAGCATCAAATACAAATGGTTTTTGTAAGGAAAAGGGATTTTTTCTGTGAAGTTTTTTTCTTGGTCAAATAATATGTAGTTCCGCGTTTTCATTGCAATTGGGGGAACTTAGCAACATTTATTTTTATAGCGACTCAATCATTCCGCCTAGCCTTTTCCCAACTGTGTTGCGCGACTACTGAGTCGATTCGATTCCTAGGTCAGGCGAGGTGTTATTGGGGTTTGCCATTAGCGATTTCTTAGTAAAAGCCCGGAGTTTGGAAGTTGGCGGTGTGATACCCCCGTGCATCGCAGAGCACGTTAAGCCGTTGGTGCACCTGCAGGGTAATTGCGTAACACACTATCAGTAGCAATGGGTTTCATTTTGACAGTTCAACAACATTCATTGCGTTATTTACGTTGTTGAGCAGACACATGTTTCGAACATATGTAGCAATGGATTAGCAATATGCATCAAAATGATTCAAATTGAGAGTAATAGTGTGTTACGCAATTAGGGTGCTGATCTCTCTCCGGTCCAATGGGACTATCTGTCTAAACACACTATGCCGAAGTTACGCGACCGAAGTTCAGCACAATTACGCCTGCAATGCTATTTGAATTATTGACGACACACTATGCCGAAATTACGTCGCGTCATAGCGTACAGCCTAACTTCGGTCGGGCGTAAGTTCAGGTTTCGCACCTCGAAAGTAATAACAAGATCACTTTGTTTTGCGTCTGTCTGTCCAACTGTGTAGAACACGACACGACGCCAAGAAAGCGCTCGAGACACTTAATACACACACAAAGTTTCGGAACTGAATTTCTGCCGCGTAAGTTCGGCACTTATGGTGTGTCATATCAGCTAAATACGTCGGATCGTAAAATCAGCCGCTGAACTTCGGTCGCGTAACTTCGGCATAGTGTGTTTAGACACTATGAGAGTGAATAGAGAGTGCAACTGTCTGCTCAAATACACGAGTGTTGTCGACGGCTGCCGCCGACACGCGTTGACAGCAGCCGTCGGCGCTCGTCGACGGCTGCATTTTTTGATGCCCTTTGATTTATTTGCGCTCCTTTTTGTATACTTGTACATTTTATTATTATTATTTTAAGACTGTTAGCTTTTTAAACTATGTAAATACTTGATAAAAAATATTTTAGTAAGGTTAATGATTGGAACAGACGCCAGCACTTCAAGCTAAAAAAAAACTGTCAAATTTTCCCAATCTACTTAGAATCTTATGTTTTAGCGATAGAGTTGAAAATCTATTAAAGAAATTTGACGAATTGTAGTAGCTTGATGTGCTGGCGTCTGTACTTTAAGTAACAAAATAATATAAAACACAAAATAACAGCATTATGCTGAGTGATGGTCGTTTTGCGCGGATGTGATGCATATTTTCTCCCAAATTATTTCTTTTTGTGTTTTACTTCGCGTCATGTTTTACCGAAAATAATGTATTTTCTGTAACTATTTCCTTTATTTTTTGTAGGATTAACATAGTAACATTTTTCCGAGCTCGATGTAAGCCTCCATTCTGACAAAAACAATTTTTTTTTTCTATTTGTTTTTGTGTCGGCACCTTGTTTTTTATCTATTTAATTCATGTAACTGGTTATCATCTTATTGTACTTTTGTGTTGTGCTGTTTTTTGTGTGCGCCAAATAAATGCTTTATCTATCTATCTATTATAAAAGACATAAAACCATTCCACAAATGAATCCCCACAATACATCTGCAAGAATAAAACGTAATCAAACTACGAGGCTAAATGGTTATCCTGTTATACCAACGTTATTGCGTTACAATGGTCCTTCAGCCCCTAATTAAGGCAAAGGGTTCCGTCTGCTGTGAAACAAAAGTAAGGGTGTGCTAACACGAACATTTTTTTGCTATAATTTCCTATTTTATTAATCTGCTCTATATTGGATAATGGCGGCATCTTACGGCATCTGTTTGTTGGCATTGGAGTACGTTAAGCTAAGTTAAGTCGATCAGGTTAAGCTACGCTCGCCACGGTCGGTCCGTCGATGGGTGACCATCTTTACATACTAGCCCCTCCGTGCCTCGGAAAGCACTGTAATCCGTAGGTCCCGGCTGTTATTCTTGGATGTTTAGTTGTCATCTGCCGGTGTCGCGGGCGCATCTTGATTAATGTATGTATTGTCTTTGGTCCCTGGCCCTGACATCAAGCGCTTGAGTACGAGGCTTTTAGCTACATTGTATATTTTATGTCTTTTTTATTTTTTATTATTATTTTGTTTTTTATTTGTAGCGTGCGTTTTGTTTGTGCAGAATAAACGTTTTTTCTTTCTTTCTTTCTTTCTTCTTTCTTTGGATCTTTGACAATCGTTACAATTCATTCAATCAATACAATACAATCAATTTGTATAAAGACAATAAAATCAATTTGGCAAGATGAATCAGACATCAATACAATCAATTTGTATAAAGAACGTTAGCAATATTTAGCAAATGCTTTCGTTCATATTTCCTTTATTATTTTCCTTCATATCCACTGAAGCTGGTACTAAAAATGCTTCTGTATGCACCTTTCTATACGGCACGGTTTATTCACGGTACGGCGCAAAAAGCGCGCCGCAGAAAAAACGTGTCTGCCAACAAGCTTCCGTAGTGATCCATACAGCACTGACGAACCGTGCCTACACACGGCGAATAAACCGTAGTTTTTCACGGCAAGAAAAACGTGTGTGTACAAAAGACCTAACACCGAGGCTACACACGTCTTGCGACAGCGGAGAAAACAAATGAAAGAAGTTGTTTAGAGCATGCCGTGAGTCACCGTGACGTGACTTGCGTAGCGCCAGACGGAAACAAGTGACGCACGGGCGTGTAGCTTGACGCAAGTCGCATCGCTTTAAACGGGGCCTAAGAAATGAGTCTGTTGTTGCAAACACACAGTTTATGTATGTTTTACAAAGTTATGCTTTACCTGGAAGAGAAATATGCTGCGATGTTGTTTGTTGTTCTTGATAGAAGCATTTAAACATGTGCAGTTTGTTTGGCTGTAAGAATAGAGCTGCATATGTTTGTGTGTAGCTTAGAATCTACACTAATGTTGTTAATACTTAGAAAAAAGTCTACAGAGACTTTTTAAAAGCATTACGCTAATAAACCGACATGACGGCACGGTTGGCGCAGTGGTTAAGCGATTGACTGCTGCGCTGCGTGTCGCGGGTTCTATTCCCGCATGGAACAAATATTTGTATGACCTACAAGTAGTTGTTCCGGGTCTGGTTGTTTGTGTATGCGAGTTTAAAATGTTTGTAGTGACACAGTACCTGTCACACATACCTTGAACCAGTTACCTTTACCTCATACCACCAAACCAATTACCATTACCAGATACCACCGAGCCAGTTACCACATACCACCGAACCAGTTACCTTACCACGTTTTTAACACTCTGCACAAGAAACAGTGAAGCAAGGCATCTTGAAAAAGACGAGTACGTAATAACACACTTCGTGATAAAGAAACAAGATCGCAAACACGACGCGGCACGAGCGTCATCACAACGCCGCGCCACACACGTTCGCGGGTCGCTTCGAAAGAAGCGGTTTTGTAAGCGCATGCAGAGCAAGCAGAAGCACCAGCACCACAGTAAATATACAGTAAAACATCTTCATACAAACGTGCCGCTCTCGGTTTGAATGTGTGCGTGCGCGCCGCGCGCCATGTCGGCACGCGATTTCACGCACACGCTAACATAATATATGGGGGAATAAGGTGGCGGCAGTGCGGGCTGTGCAGCGCGACTGTGAGCACGCGCGTACGCTACATGATCGCTTGCGTTCGTCAACTCTCGCCGGCGGCGGCCACTTACTGGTAAATTACGAGTATCATGACTTCAAAAAGGGGAAAAAAATATTGTAGTGTTTTCGGGTGCCTCAATAATGATTTCGCAAACCCGGACTTATCATTCTTCATACTTCCTACTCAGCCAGAAATGTAAGTACCTACTTATACTTAAATATTATTAGAAAATGTGGTATTGTATTGTTTATTTCACAGTTTATTTGCTTTATTAATAGCGTAGCCGAGTCGCATTTTTCTGAATACTATGTTTAGAGCTAAAGTTTATTTTAAGAAGTCTAGTTTTACTATAAAACAGAGGATTGAGTACGAAACATCGTTTAGGTAAACGTATTTGTCGCGTAGGTATAGTTGTAATAAGGGCAATTTCACAATAATTAATATTGCAAATGAATTACTTTTGAAATTATTATTTTTTCTATTGTCTGATGTGTTGTTCAATCCAAATATGGTTCCGGTAGTCTGACGATCGACTTATTTAGTCGAATACTTGTGTGTACATCGACTTATTAAGTCGATGCGCGTATCGTCGTCTAAAATGTAAACAAATTTCGTCAAAAATTATTATATCCCGTTTATACTTGAGCATAGTGTATCCCGTTTATACTTGAGCTTGTTCGAAAATATTAACTAAAAGTAAAAGTGACAACCCTGGGTATCAACGCAAGAGTAGGCTAATAACTCGGCGGGCGGCCTTAGATAACCTACTGTATATTTATTTACTGTGCCAGCACCCTCCGTGTCGTCACTGCACACTTCAGGACCTCGCAGATGGACACACGACGCTGACGACACACGCGTCCCGCGGATCGGCAGACAGTCTTCACTCGACGACGGCACCTGGGGGAAAAGGACCGCGCTAGGCGCGCGACTTATATTTATACCTTCGCGGCGAATAGTGCCGCGTGCAAAACAACGCCCCGAGCCCCGCGCGCGGCTCGCCCTACGGCGCGTCGCTATTGGTCAAGATAAATGTAAACAATAAGATGCTAGGACTAAGGTACTATTGTTAGTGTATATATAAGTAGGTTGTTTTAGAAAATAAATCAGTTGTTAAATTCCCGCCTGAGAAGTTATTACTTTCACCACGTCGCGTCACGGTGCCCAACACTAAATTGGTGACCCCTCGAACACGACCCTGAAGCCGAAGCCGAGTTCCCGCAACATCGAACTCCTGCAAGATCCCAGTAGAATCTCTGAAGAATCATCACCATGAATGCCGAAGAGTTCAGCGATGCTCAGGGCACCACATCAGTAAAGAGCGACGTGGCAACAATCTCACTTCCGGCACGGCTACCACCATTTTGGCGCCAAAACCCGCGCCTGTGGTTCGCGCAGTTTGAAGCCGCCGTTGCTGCCAGCAAGATAAGTGAGGAGCAAAAGTTCAACCTCGTCGTCCCACTACTCGGCAACAGCGACCTGGAACAAATCGGAGACATCATCCTACATCCTCCGACCACCGGCAAGTACAGCACGCTCAAAGACAGACTCATCTCAACGTACCAAGAGTCAGACCACCGGCAGTTACAGAAGCTACTCAGCGGCCTCGAACTCGGCGATAACAAGCCGAGCCAGCTGCTGCGTAAAATGCGAGACCTCAGTGGCAAGCTACTTTCGGATGAAGCGCTGAAAGTTATGTGGCTCAACCAGCTGCCCGCTCAAGTTCGCGCCGTGCTCTCCGTCAACACCGAGTCATCGCTCGAAGTGCTAGCTGCGATGGCAGACAAAATGATGGAGCATTTTGAACCCGCTACAGTCGCCGTAGTCTCCACAGCAATCCCTTCGTCAACAAGTCCAGCAGTCAATGAGGTACCAATAAACACAATTACAAGCCTACAAATCAACATGCTTACGAAACAAATAGAGAAATTGTCACTCGAAGTCGCCGAACTCCGCAACCATCAATATTCGTCGTATCGCCGTTCCCGCCAAAACTCCGCACATCGTGGCCGCTCACGCTCACATTCAAGACAGCGTACTGATAACGCCCGCAAGCCCGGCGATCCCGACTGGTTGTGCCGGTACCACTACCGATTCGGCAACGCGGCACGAAAATGTGAATTGCCGTGTTCCTCAGCAAAGCGGGAAAACTAGAACGTACATCGACAGTCGCGGGCGTCGATGTAAACCAAACAAGCCGCCGCCTATGTGTGATCGACATCAACAATAGAGAAAAATTTCTTGTCGACACGGGAGCCGACATATCGGTATTAGCCGCTCGAAACCTGAAATATTCAAAACCGGCGGAGAATGCAGGCTACAAACTTTTCGCGGCAAACGGAACAGAGATTCGTACCTACGGAGAGCGCACACTCGAGCTCAACCTAGGCTTACGAAGAAGTTTCAAGTGGACTTTCGTCGTCGCCAATGTGAAAACTTCATTACTGGGTGCCGATTTCCTAGTGCATCATAAACTGTTGGTCGACTTGCACCAAAGAAAACTCATCGACCGTGTAACCGAGCTCAGTGTAAACGCAATCAAAATAAACAGCAAAGAAGAATCGATTTACATCATCAATCGCGACCACACTCATCACGACCTGCTGAAGAAATATCCAGATGTGCTTCGACCAATGTCACTCAAAACTCCAGCCAAGCATGACGTCACACATCACATCGAGACAACTGGGCCGCCGATCTACGCACGGCCGCGCCCTCTACCGCCCGACAAATATAAGGCGGCAAAACTCGAATTCGAGCGCATGATCGAGATGGGAATATGCAAGCCGTCAAACAGTCCGTGGGCGAGTCCACTTCACATTGTTAAAAAGAAAGACGGTTCACTTCGAGTATGCGGCGATTACAGAAGACTCAACGCCGTCACCGTTCCCGACCGATACCCTATTCCACGAATCCAAGATTTTACATACCAACTTCACGGCAAGAAAATATTCTCAAAACTCGACTTAAAAATGGCATACTTCTGGATACCTATCGCAAAACAAGATGCTCAAAAAACAGCAATAATAACACCGTTCGGACTTTTCGAATTCACCTGCATGACGTTTGGCTTAAGAAACGCTGGTCAAACCTTTCAACGTTTCATGCACGAGGTTCTACGAGGACTAGATGAAAACGTATTCTGTTTCGTCGACGATCTGCTCGTACACTCGAGAAATAAGGAAGAACACCGCCGCCATTTAGAAATAGTACTCGAACGCCTAAATACCTACGGCGTCAGTCTTAACATCGACAAGTGCGAGTTTGACAAGGAAAACATCGAGTTCCTCGGATACCAAGTGACATCAGAAGGAATCAAACCCACTGAAGAACGAATACAAGCCATAGTGAACTATCCGAAACCACAAACAGTTCAAGAACTAAGAAGATTCTTAGGAATGATGAACTTCTACCGTAGTTGTTTACCACATCAAGCAGAGTACCAACATGAATTAAATAAATATCTACACAACAGCAAAAAGAAAGACAAAACTCCGATACAATGGTCTCAAGAAGCAGAACAAGCCTTTGAGAAATGCCGACAAAGCATACTCGAGGCAACGACACTGACTCACCCGATACCTAACGCGCCGCTATGTTTATTTACCGACGCATCGAATACTAGCATCGGCGCCGTTCTACAACAAAAAGTGGACAACTTGTGGAAACCACTGGCATTCTATTCAAAAACTATGAGTGAGACGCAGCGACGCTACAGCGTGTACGATCGCGAATTATTAGCAATGTATACTGCAGTGCAACATCTACGACGACTGATAGAGGGCAGTGACCTAACAATATTCACCGATCACAAACCATTAACTTACGCGCTGACAAGAACACCGAGTAGTAGCGATACACCACGAAGAGAACGCCAGCTACACTACATCAGTCAGTTCTGTTCAAAGATCCAATACATTCACGGTGATAAGAACGAAGCAGCGGACGCCTTATCACGCATTGAAGAAATCGACTTGTCACACTGTACGATCGACTACAACCAACTTGCTCAAGATCAACAAAATTATGAAGAACTGAAGAGCTGCATGTCCAACCCGAATCTAAAGTTTGTGCCTATCACATTGCCCGGAGGTCAACGACCCATCATATGTGAAACGTCAACTGGCAACGTTCGTCCATACCTACCAGCGACTTATCGTTTATCAGCATTTAAAGCGCAACACGATCTAAGTCACCCTGGTGTGCGAACAACAAGGAAGATAATGTCTACAAAGTTTTTTTGGCCAAGTATGAACAGAGAAGTTGGTTTATGGGCGAAATCATGCATCGGTTGCCAGCGCGGGAAAGTTCAACGACACGTTATCAGTCCACTCGGCGAGTTCCAAAAATCATCGCGTTTCGAACACATTCACGTCGACATCGTAGGACCACTGCCGCCATCTAACGACTACAGATATCTAGTAACAATGATCGACCGCTGCACTAAATGGCCGGAGGCAATACCTATTCGTGACGTCACCGCCGACACTGTTGCTAAGGCGATTTACGAGGGATGGATAACGCGATTTGGCTGTCCGTTACGTGTAACAACGGATCAAGGAAGACAATTCGAATCTTCGTTATTCAACGCTCTGATGAAGAAATTTGGCATCACCAGGATTCGAACTACAGCATACCACCCGCAAGCAAATGGTCAAGTAGAACGCTGGCATCGCACGTTGAAGGCCGCGCTCATGGCGAGAGGTGCCGGCATACACTGGAGCGATGAATTACCGACCGTGCTGCTTGGGCTATGTACAGCGCTTCGTGAAGACACACAAGTCAGCCCGGCTCTGATGACCTACGGATCGACACTGAGAATACCGTCAGATTTCTTCGCGCCTACACAGCCGAAAAATGAAGACGCAGAATTCGTCCGCCAGCTGACCGAAACAATGGCATCACTCGCGCCAAGCAGTAAGTCACGTAACAACAATAGGAGCACGTTTGTATACAAGGACTTAGCGACATGTACTCATGTTTTCGTGCGCAATGATACCGTGCGAAGTCCATTGACCCCTCCTTACGACGGCCCGTTCAAGGTGATTCAACGTGAAAGCAAACATTTCACCATACAGATGCCACTTCGAACTACAGTTGTCTCAATAGACAGACTTAAGCCAGCGCACCTACTCAACGATGAAGAGTCTACCACTTCTCAACAAGCACCGCGCACTAAAAGCTCAGCAGACTCAACTACGAGCGTTGAGCCGCGGTCATGGACCCCCAGCGCACCGCGCGACACATACGTCACTCGGTCCGGCCGCGCGGTGAAACACAACGTACGCTTCGCTTAGGGGGGAGTGATGTAGTGACACAGTACCTGTCACACATACCTTGAACCAGTTACCTTTACCTCATACCACCAAACCAATTACCATTACCAGATACCACCGAGCCAGTTACCACATACCACCGAACCAGTTACCTTACCACGTTTTTAACACTCTGCACAAGAAACAGTGAAGCAAGGCATCTTGAAAAAGACGAGTACGTAATAACACACTTCGTGATAAAGAAACAAGATCGCAAACACGACGCGGCACGAGCGTCATCACAACGCCGCGCCACACACGTTCGCGGGTCGCTTCGAAAGAAGCGGTTTTGTAAGCGCATGCAGAGCAAGCAGAAGCACCAGCACCCTCCGTGTCGTCACTGCACACTTCAGGACCTCGCAGATGGACACACGACGCTGACGACACACGCGTCCCGCGGATCGGCAGACAGTCTTCACTCGACGACGGCACCTGGGGGAAAAGGACCGCGCTAGGCGCGCGACTTATATTTATACCTTCGCGGCGAATAGTGCCGCGTGCAAAACAACGCCCCGAGCCCCGCGCGCGGCTCGCCCTACGGCGCGTCGCTATTGGTCAAGATAAATGTAAACAATAAGATGCTAGGACTAAGGTACTATTGTTAGTGTATATATAAGTAGGTTGTTTTAGAAAATAAATCAGTTGTTAAATTCCCGCCTGAGAAGTTATTACTTTCACCACGTCGCGTCACGGTGCCCAACACTAAATGTTTGTAAACGCACCACAATCATCACTACATAGTATAAAACAAAGTTGCTTCCCGCTGTCTGTCCCTATGTATGCTTAAATCTTTAAAACTACGCAACGGATTTTGATGCGGTTTTTTTTAATAGATAGAGTAATTCATGAGGAAGATTTATATGTATAATACATGCATAATATAGTAGAGAAACACTGATCATTTTAGGGGTTTCTAATGTGATGTCGTAAATAACATTTTTTTGCGCTTACATTGCAAACGCTGGCTTAACCCTACGAGATAGATCAAAATAATGTACTACAGTATTGTACACCTTAAAAAGGTCTACAAAAAAGTCCACGATGGCATATGTCTATCTCTTAGGGATAACCCACAATAACCATTTTTTTATCCTATACTTTTTAAAAGAAATAATGGCTCTAAAATTATCAGTGTTTCTCTACTATATTATGCATGTATTATATGCATATTATAAACCTTCCTCTTGAATCACTCTATCTATTAAAAAAAACCGCATTAAAATCCGTTGCTTATTTTTAAAGTTCTAAGCATACATAGAGATAGACAGACAGCGGGAAGCGACTTTGTTTTATACTATGTAGTGAAAGTGATCAGCATTGCACCCGTGCGAAGCCGGGGCGGGTCGCTAGTACAGGATAAATTCCTAGTGTAGGATGACGTTATTTAAATAAAAAAAACCATGACAATAGACGCAGGTCTATTCTCATGGTTTATTAGCGTAATGCTTTTGGTTAACTGTCTCGTTGGTCAAGTGGTTGTAAATGCTACTGCTGAGCATGAGGTCCTAGGTTTGAATCTCTGGTCGGGCAATGTGTTTATATTGGGTTTTCCCATCAGGAATTTCTCAATAGCAACCCGGAGTCTGAATTTTTGTCTGGTTGGTGGCTAAAGGCTCGCCCCTTATTACTCACTTAAACCAAATTGGCGAAATGTGGGTTTGCCTACCTACTATACGTCGCCTCTGCCAAAACATTTGCGGAAAATTGAAGATTAAAGAAAAGAAAGAAAGAAAAGAAGGAAAGAAAGAATAAAGTTTATTTTGACAAGGTTCGTGAAACACAAAATATAAAATGAACAAAATAAAAATAATGTTTCAAACTACAATAGTGTGTGCCTCACGGCTGCGTCAAAAAGTTTCATTTCAACATTAATGCCAGACATATGCTGTCTGACGCTGGTTTTCTAATGAGTCTTAAAGATGGGCCAAACTATTTTGCTTAAAACAGCCTTGTTTTACTCTATAACCTATAGAAAGAAAAATAATTTATTTGGAACACGTACAGGAAATACAAACAGTAAAAAAGGAGCACTTAAAACTAAGAAAATTACACACATGTTCATAGCAACAGTATCTTCAGGGTGTCCCTGGAAGTGTGGATCAAATCGAATAGGGGCGTGGGCAAGGTCATTCCCAAACTTTTTAACCGTGATAATGTTCGGCGTATGTTGATGAATGTGTTGTGTTTCCTCACCAGGGCTCTGAACCGGTTTAAAAAGAGCGGTTAATTTCGATGAAATACCGGTAAATATATCGTTCCCTCATTAACCGGTTAAACAAGTGAACTGTTCATATGTAAATCAAATGACAAAGGTTACCGGTTACATAAGCACAAACGGTTTTGACACCCAAATTAACCGGTTAATTCCGTAAGTTGTAAATATTTTTCGTCTACATTTTTAACACTTCCAACAATTTATAGTGACATTAGTACATTTAGTACCCCAGAAAACATTAGGAAAAAAAATGTTTGATCTGAGGACGTCAAATACAACCGGAGAACTTAAATGGTGCGGGTAGATTCATGTTGCGACTTGCTTAGTTAGGGGGCGGGGGGTGTTTAACCGGTTAATATTCACTTTCAAAACCAAAATTCATGAAAAACCGGTTTCCCGCAATAACCGGTAAAAACCGGTAAAGTGCAAACCTTAACCTAAATCGATTTCGGTTTGGGGTCAATGACCGTAACCGGTTAAGAATTTCAACCGGTTTCCGAGCCCTGTTCCTCACGATATTATCCTTCACCGTTTTGAGAGCAGCGGTGATAAAAACATTTGCACAAAGTAAAGCGCCTGTCTGGGTTCGAACCCACGACCTACAACTCGTAAATCGGGGCCGTAACCACGGGGCAACCACTGCTCACTCAAGCAAAGAAGTATATTATAATACAAAAATATATATGTCGTCGCAAGCGATATCAAGACGACAAAATAATCAAAATACTACTTCCGGTTGATTTCATAATATTGGTCAAACCGGAACTTAATTCTCATTGGTTGATCGGTTAGTACAGTGAACGGCGTGAGGTGGCGCTATAACTTCGCGCCATTTTCTACACGTGGACAGAGCCGATTGGAGAGCGGCCGGCATTCGACTTGCGGAGCGCACGCCGGACGGTTGAGAGCATACCATCGGAACTGTCATGTTCACCGTACAAACCTTTGTTTCTTACTACTCATAAAGTGATTGTAAAGTACCGAATAATCGTGACTGAATTGTGCTTCAAACTACGTTTTACTGGTTGCCCGAGTACCCACCTTCCTGATGGAACCCGTACCGAGAAATTATGATGTCTGTTATGGCCCTGTTATCGCTACGCCCACGCTCGTGCCGACATATAATAATAATAATAATATTCCACAACCTTCACACAAGCTTGTGCTATGAGTACTAGACAACTGATAAACATACATATATAATTCTAAATACATACATATTATAAATAAATTACACCCAGACAAAGAACAAATGATCGTGCTCATCACACAAACATTTGTCCTGGGTAGGAATCGAACCCACGAGCTTGCGTATAGTAGTCAGGGCCACTGACCACTAGACCAACAGGCCTGCCAAAATATAATGTGTAATTACAAAATGTTAAGTATGTAGCTCGATTCTTGAACTCTTGAACACCTCCTCCACTGAATATAAAGCACCTAAGTAATCTCAGACAACCACCATTGCCCCACACCAAAAATAAAATGCAGGACCAAAAAGAATACCGTCAGAGATTTTTTGCTCGTATGTGGTCTAAGACTTTTGCTATTCGGATCACGTACAAACAACTCGAGTAATTTAGGTTTTCAATATTGTGTCAATACCTGTGGATATAACGAAACTACAAGAAATTTGTTTCACCTTGAACAAAGTTATTGAGGCAAAGAATAAGTTCGAACGAAGTTACTCGGGAAATGTGTCCAATATATAATTTTACGTGGATTCCGAAGATTGGGAAAAGATTTGATGTGATTACGGTAACGAGATTATCTGCTTCGTTATCTATAGATCTAGAAGAGGAGGAGTTATATTGTGATATAAGTATAATATAAATGAAATATGTAGTAATAATGAATACTTTATTCATATTATACGTTTTATATATAGGGTGACTGGTAATTAGTGATCGATACTTAAACACATGATTCTACTCATGACAACAAACAACTTTTATTATGGGACCAAATCCGAAATCGCAAAAAAAAATCAGCTGTTCCCTACATTTATGTTCGTACGAGTCGTCAAAATGTAGGGAACAGCTGATTTTTTTTTCGCGATTTCAGGTTTGGTCCCATTGTAAAAGTTGTTTGTTGTCATGAGTAGAATCATGTGTTTAAGTATCGATCACTAATTACCAGTCACCCTATACAACGTGTCCCAGAAATCAACGTCAAGCCGAAAACGGGCAATAGGCCAAGTCGTGACAGCTATTAGAAAAATATAAAAAAAAATCTTGGTCATGTACTTTTCGAATTATAAGCATTCAAAAATAAATCTCAAAAAGTGACACCCTGTGATGGTTTTTCAAGTCCTGTGACTACATTATTAACATTTCGGTAGTTTTTTTCTCTGTGATGTAACCATGAATAACCCTTCTGTAAATTACAGTTAAAAGTAAAACGTAACTGCCTCAGTTCTAAATTAAATGTTAGATTTTTGCCCAATATTGAATTCAAAATAATGACATCACCCAACTTTAACCGACTGTACTGAAAAAAAAATCTACTACACTATTTTGGCAAGTAACTTTAAAAGATGGCGCGTTTAGTCAGGATTCCAAAATGGTATAACACATACTAATTGCTACTTCTTAATTGAGAAAAAACATTTTTTTTTTATGAAGCCGTATTTCATAAAAGTTCGATTGAGACGAAGAGTGACGTTATTTTGACTAGTGTGAGCGAGAAAGATTCATTTTAGCTAATGTGAGGTGACGCTACTTTGACAAGTGGGAGCGAGATAGATAGTGACGCTACTTTTATCTAACTAAGAGGGAGACGGATTGACACATCATTTCATATGTGTGAGTGAAACAGATAGAGACGCTACTCTGGCTAAACAGGGATGCGTCGGCAAATTGTGCAATACTGCAGTACGTTACGCTCTTTCGTTGACTGCACATCTTTTTGTATTCGTATTGACTTCGTACTTACAACTGTGGCTTTGTTTATTGGACTTGATTTGCATTGTAATTTGGATTTATCTGCACCGTTTCTGACAACCCCGGACTTGTTTTAATCGCAACCCCGTGTTTGTGTAGTGTTTTATCATGCCATCTCGATACACCGCACAGGAATACGCCAACATGCATCTCATTTATGGAGAATGCTTATGCAACGCCAATGCCGCAGCAAGAGTGTATCGTGAGAGATACCCGAATGCTGAGCGTCATCCCGATCATCGAGTATTTATTAATGTGCATCGGTCATTATCAGAGGGTCGATTTCCTAGCCAAATGGTTAGCGAGGGAAGACCCGTTATGCCCTACGAAGCCGAAGTCTTGCAAGCAGTTGAAGAAGACAGAAGTATCTCAGTACGTGGAATTGAACAGAGCATAGGAGTCCCCAAAAGTACTGCACATCGTATTTTAAAAAAGAACGAGTTTCACCCATACCATGTACGACGAGTACAAAGTCTGCTACCCCGAGACTACCCAGAGAGAGTACGATTTTGTCGAACGATGTTGCAGAGGCACCGAGAGGACCCGCGATTCTTTGAAAAAATTCTATGGTCCGATGAATCAACATTTAAAAAGGACGGTTACATGAACCTCCACAATTTGCACGAATGGCACGTGGAAAATCCAAATTTGATGCGGGAAGATAGATCTCAGTACCAGTTTAAAGTAAATATGTGGACGGGAATTTTGAATGGTAAAGTTATTGGTCCAATCGAGCTGCCGGAGAATTTAAATGCCCAGGGTTATTTGAACTTCTTACAGAACCAATTACCAGAATTATTGGAAGAAGTGCCACTGAACATTTACGGCAGCATGTGGTATCAACAAGATGGCTGCCCAGCGCATTATGCTCTCACTGTACGAGAGTTTCTCAATCGAGAATACCCCGATAGGTGGATTGGGCGGGGTGGTACAATTTCGTGGCCTGCCCGTTCACCCGATTTAAACCCCATAGATTTTTTTTACTGGGGTACGATAAAGGATAAAGTGTACTCTAAACCAATTCAAGATTTAGACGAGCTGCGCCAAAGAATTGCAGAAGCCGCTGAATACATCAACTCAAGAAGATACGCCCGTCTTATTACGCGATCATTTTTAAAGAGATGTAGAACTTGCATTGCAGCTGAAGGAAAACAGTTTGAACATTTGTTATAAAACTTCGTAAATCTGATTTAATAAAAATTATAATAAAAGAAATCCAACGACTGAATTTTATTTCAAATGCACCTAAAACCAACAATGTACTTTTTTTCCTCAATTAAGAAGTAGCAATTAGTATGTGTTATACCATTTTGGAATCCTGACTAAACGCGCCATCTTTTAAAGTTACTTGCCAAAATAGTGTAGTAGATTTTTTTTTCAGTACAGTCGGTTAAAGTTGGGTGATGTCATTATTTTGAATTCAATATTGGGCAAAAATCTAACATTTAATTTAAAACTGAGGCAGTTACGTTTTAACTTTTAACTGTAATTTACAGAAGGGTTATTCATGGTTAGATCACAGAGAAAAAAACTACCGAAATGTTAATAATGTAGTCACAGGACTTGAAAAATCATCACAGGGTGTCACTTTTTGAGATTTATTTTTGAATGCTTATAATTCGAAAAGTACATGACCAAGATTTTTTTTTATATTTTTCTAATAGCTGTCACGACTTGGCCTATTGCCCGTTTTCGGCTTGACGTTGATTTCTGGGACACGTTGTATATTACAAAATGTCCCAGAATTAACGCACAACCTCTTAAGGCGTCATTGTATTCATCATTATGAACAACTTTAACTATGAGAACAAACCTGAACTCTCCACCTCGCTGTTTTTGAAGGCTGATTTTAGCCAAAATAGCCCATTAACTACTTATTTTTTTAATGATTATGAAAGTTGAGAGTCTGGAAAATCCTTGAGCCCTACTTAGTAACAATGAAGTCACCTGTTTAGATTTTTAATTTAAAGTTGAAATTTTGACTCATCATTCACCAACCATACATTTTTGGCTGTACACAAACATTTTCATAATTTAGGTCAAAGTTACGAAACTGATTATTTCATGCATAAAAGTATAATTTAAGATCATTCAGTTGAAGAAAGAAAAAAAATTTAAAGTCTGACTTTTTATTAAAAAAAAATAAGTTTTATTGGTAGAAAATTCTCAAAAATTCAGAAAAAATCATAACACGAAAATTATAAAAATCGCGGAACATGCATGGGGGTGATTCGGGTACCCCAAGGGGTGCTCTATCTCTGGACTTCCGCTTGACACTATTTTTCAGGACACCCTGTATAGATCTGTTTACCTCCCCACTTACATACACTTGACCCGCAGCGACCGCAGCACGTGCGACTTCCATAACTAAAACTTCGACTCTGCATACTAACATATCGTAAGTAAAACTTGTCGGAAGTTACGGAATATTAAAATTACTCAGACAACTTAGTGCGACTTAATACTTTCAATTGCTATGTGAGGAAGACGTGAAATATAGAAGGATGCAACTTGGATAAGTTTTTGAGCAATGAACATAACATCACGCTTGTTGATTCATCCCCGAAGGGGTTAGCAGAGGTGTAATTTGCGTTTACGACCAATACCCTGCCTAGCCATTTCCAGCCAAAACGGATTCAGCCACAAGTACAGGTACAGGAGGATTCAGCTTCTAGTCTAACTGGATGCAGCTGAATACCAGTATTTCACGTGAAGTGACTGCCTGTCTGATCTCCACAACCCAGTTACTGAGTAACACGATACATCTTGCCAGGACTGGTGGTCAGACTTTCGGGCTTCTGACAACCCGTAATGACTGTCAAAAATCTATAAATGACAGCTGAAAGAATTTTGAATCAAGTTACGCAACAATACACCATATCCTAGTTTTTGAGGACACGACACACGGCTAAATTAAATCTTCTCCTTTGCAATGCAAGAACGCACTAGACATATACAAGGAATACTAATGAACATAAATTCCACTTAATTATGTCTGCATCTTGTCGCTTTAATTAACTTCTATTCGAGTCTCACCTTCAGTATGTACGATGGTGGGCAAAAATATGAACACACTTTGCGAAATTCAAAACCTCCTTTTTGCTACACTACTTCTTAACGTAATGACGGGAAAAATAAATAAAAGGAGCAATGAATGACAAGTAGGCAAGCATTATTTCTTTTTAACAGTTCTCTTTTCTATAATACAATGAAACCGGTTCATAACCCGTGGATTCAACATCATCATCATCACCAGCCTAAAGCAGTCCACTGCTGGATAGGCCTCTCCTATTGCACGCCATTCAGCTCGATTTCGGCAACCCTCGTACAGCTACTACCAGCCTCCCTGCGAAGATCGTCGCTCCACCTAGCCTGAGGGCGTTCTACCATCGTTTATTGATGTTGAAAACTAATTACGAAAATCGATGGTCTACGAGTATAATCAAATTTCAACAAATCCATGAAATTGAAGATTATTTCTATCAAGCCTTCATCTGTCTTGTTCACTTTGTATAAAAAAGGTAAAATGGCTTTAAAGACTTTTTGAAACGTTACTCCTCCTAACAATGCTTTTCTTATTTCTCAAAATTCGACTATCTACTACAATTAAGAGATATTGAACCTAATCTGGTGAGAGAAAAATTTCAAAATCGAAAGTCAACATTTCAACCGCGTTTCAATTTAGCTAATTGTATACAGACCTAAAATAATATTAATAATTTGTACATGTATATAGGGGCCTGTGGCTAAATAATAACAGCCGCACAGTTCGATCGATCAGGTTAAGCTACGCTTGTCGCGGTTGGTCTGAGCATGGGTGACCATTTTTACATACCGAGACCTCTCCTTGCCTCGGAAAGCACGTTAAGCCGTTGGTCCCGGCTGTCATTCGTGGATCTTTGACAGTAGTTACGAGTAGTCAGAAGCCAGAAAGTCTGACAACCAGGCTTACCAACGGGTATCGTATTACCCAGATAGGCAGTCGCTCCATGTAAAATACAGGTATTCAGCTGCATCCGGTTAGACTGGAAGCCTACCCCAACATAGTTGGGAAAAGGCTATGCAGATAGATAGTACATGTATATGAAAAAAGCAAGGAAAATAAGTATAGGGCATCGAAAAAATCGTCCGTCGTTCAACAGACAAAATTGGCCGAAGAATCAGCATTCCCATACAACGTGGCAATGCAACAGCGATGCAGACGAATTATTTGACTCTTTTTTTTTTTTTTTTGTATACATTTACATAATTATTATTATTTTTAGTCTGTTAGCTTATATTATATAAATATTATCTTGTTGAAAATAGAAAAGTATATACATACTTTTGCATGTTACTGTACTTGGAATATAGATTAGTTACATTCATGTAGTCTCTGAACACTGAACTATGCGGTATTACATAGCCTATATATTGTCGAATAGCATGCAAAGCGGATTTTAGTTAAGTCCCGTACATGTATGTGTAGGAGATGTGTTCAGAATGCAAATGAGATCAAAACACATGTTTGAATCGCGTGTTTGCATCTATAATCTATAATAGTATGAAACAAAGTCGCTTTTCGTGTCATTCTGTGTGACCGCCGATCAAAATCCATTGCGTACGAGTAGCTTAGAAGAACTACTTCTTATGATGTTATGATTATGTGAAAGCTGATTTTGAACATACTGAGATCACCAAATCGTAAATTATAAAAATGATGAGATGAAACACTTTGTTACTACGCCGTAGCTGACGTAGCCGTTTCTACACTTTAGCTGACGTAGCCATTACTATGCCGTAGCTGATGCAACTATTACTACGCCGTAGCAGACGTAGCCATTACTACGCCGTAGCTGACAGTCATTACTACGCCATACCTGATGTAGGCATTTCTACGCCGTAACTAACGTAGCCAGTACTAAGCCGTAGCTGACGTAGCCATTACTACGCCGTAGCTGTCGTAGCCACTATTACGCTGTAGCTGGCGTAGCCTTACTACGCCATAGCGGGCGTAGCAATTACTACGCAGTAGCTGACATAGCCAGTACTACGCCGTAGCTGACGTAGCAATTACTACGCTGTTACTAACGTAGCCATTGCTACGCCGTAGCTGACGTAGCCGCTACTTTGTTTGTGGAACAGCACCACATTTACACTTCAAGGCGGAGTCGTCTATGAATCGCTACCTGAACAGGTTTTCCTTGCTTCGGCCAATCTGGATCCGGAGTCTGTTTAAAGACTTCCAGGTTACCCAAGGTAACGCATGTCCAGGGGGGAGGTCTGCAGTGAGGAAAACCAATGGTTTGGGTAAGGACGCACTGTGTCACAGCTTCAGTCTTTCTTGTGATCGTTCGCCAAAGAGTGGAATCACAACACACTTTAAAAACTGTTTTGGCTGTTCAGCCTTTATGGCCCAAAGACTACGCACAAGAGTGAAGCTCTGTGCGTAGTATCGATTAACATCGAAGGGTTCTCAGAAGACAAATAAAATTTAATTTTAAATTCTTTCTGATGCCTGCCGCAAAACTCAGTGCGACATACTTTGCGTTCAATTCCATTGAGATGAAACCCAAAGCCGGCTACACTTCCCTGGACTTAAGCTTATCGCCGAGATCTGTCTTAATCTACTGTAACTTGTTCAATAACAATCAGACATCAATCAAATTATAACATACTCTTATGAAAATCAAACATCTAGTAAACATCACAAAAACGAATATTCCCAAACTTCCCAAGTCTTGTTACGAGTACCGTAACAACGTAATCCAAAAAACTTATTTATCTCAAAGCGCAGAACTAAAGGAACAATACTTACTTCTTTTCTCTGGCCACTGGGACTAAACTTATCCATTGTTACCACCTAGCTTTATAAACTTTTCACAAAGACTTGCATTCAGAGGTTTACTCACTACGAGTGGTTTAGTGCTAAAGCAGGGATAGTCACCCTATGGCACGACAGAAAATAAGTCTGGCGTTGATTTGAGTTTACACAATTTCGTAAATTGTGCGTGGTGAAGTGAGCGTGGAGTGAGCTGTCAATGTCATCCCACCTGATAATCCTGATAATCACCTGATAATCGAGATTGTAATAATATTTTTTATTCTTATTCTATTGATCATTTTATATAATTTCAAAGCTAGTATTTTAATTGTCAAAACATTACTATTTTGTGGGGTTTTAATCGAGAAAAAAAAAAGAAAACAAGACAAAGTTGATATGCTGACTAAGTTTCTGTTTTGCTATTTTATTTTAAAATCCCACAAAATACTTAGTAATGTTTTGACAACAAAAATACTAGTTTTGAAATTATATAAAACTAGCGACCCGCCCCGGCTTCGCACGGGTGCAATGCTGATCACTACATAGTATAAAACAAAGTCGCTTCCCGCTGTCTGTCTGTCTCTATGTATGCTTAAATCTTGAAAACTACGCTACGGATTTTGATGCGGTTTTTTTTATAGATAAGAGTGATTCAAGAGGAAGGTTTAGTTATGTGTATAATACATGCATACTATAGTAGAGAAACACTGATAATGTAGGAGCCATTATTTCTCGTAAAAAGTATAGCATAAAAAATCGTTATTGTGGGTTATCTCTAAGAGATAGACATATACCATTGTGGATTTTTTTGTAGACCTTTTTAAGGTGTACAATACTGTAGTACAGACGCCAGCACATCAAGCTACACGACTCTGTCAGATTTTCCCAATCAACTTTGAACCTTATGCTTTAGCACTAAAGTTGAAATCCGTTAAAGAAATCTGACAGATTGTAGTAGCTTGATGTGCTGGCGTCTGTACATTATTTTGATCTATCTCGTAGGATTCAGCCAGCGTTTGCAATGTAAACGCAAAAAATGTGTTTATTTACGACATCACATTAGAAACCTCTAAAATGATCAGTGTTTCTCTACTATATTATGCTTGTATTATACATATAAACCTTCCTCTTGAATCACTCTATTTATTAAAAAAAAAAACCCATCAAAATCCGTTGGGTAGTTTCAAGCGCCACCGGCCGACTCCCCGGCCGATAACGCCCGCATTTTAAATCTGTAATATCTTCGAAAATATTCATTTAAATTACATGCTGTAAAGGGCCATAATGATCTATATGAAATGCACAATGTTTTTAAGGTACTTAATTGGATAAGGATTAATGCTGTATTGCCTAAAATTGCTTCTTAAATAAGCCATTATTTCTCGTAAAAAGTTAAGGATAAAAAATGGTTATTGTGGGTTATCCCTAAGAGATAGACATATACCATCGCGGACTTTTTTGTAGAACTTTTTAAGGTGTACAATACTGTAGTACATTATTTTGATCTATCTCGAATGGTTCAGCCAGCGTTTACAATGTAAGCGCAAAAAAATGTGTTTATTTACGACATCACATTAGAAACCTCTAAAATTATCAGTGTTCCTCTACTATATTATGCATGTATTATACATATAAACCTTCCTCTTGAATCACTCTATCTATTAAACAAAACCGCATCAAAATCCGTTGCGGAGTTTTAAAGATCTAAGCATATATAGGGACAGACAGACAGGGAAGCGACTTTGTTTTATACTATGTAATGTAATGATTATCAATAGAATTAGCATAACAGTAAATATTTTTTTCAATAAAACTTATAAGAATTACCTCGCGTCCGCGTCATCCATATTTACTTAAAATAATTCAAATTTCTTTGGAGTCGGTGCAACTTAACTTTTCCATACGTCCCACTAGGCCGTTAGCCGTCATATGAGTAATCTACTACTTTTCACATGATCTGAACACAATTATGTCCTTACTTTAAAAGAGACTGTGACCTCTGAGTTTGTTTCGGCCTTTCTTTTCGGAGTAGTTAGAAAGGAACCGCTGATCTCATCTAGTTTTTAAAATATGATTGACGTGTAAAAGTGTGTGTACCAACCTACTTCCAGAATTGAAATCATTTGTTATCTTTCACACGGTGCATTATAATTTCTTTGTTTACATCAGTGGTAAATATTTTACCTTACCTTTCATATTTATCATAGATTTTGTTATTTTGCGTGGCTATTAAGCATATTTTCCCCTACCTTTTTCTTTTGTGTTTATGTCTTTTCTTTGCGTCAAGTCTTATCGCAAATAAAAAGTATTTTCTCTGTTTTTCTTTTTAGTATAAATATTGCTGTTTATTTACTTTTCTCAACGGCACTTCGTTCGCAAAAACATTTTTTTTAACTATGACAAACAATATGAAAAGGTTCGTCACCTCTGCACTAAAGTATTTGCCGTCCACTGTGGGTCCTTAGATTTTGGTACGAGGACTCTTTTAGTAAGTTTATACGACAAATACTTCAAAAGTAATGCTTATATTATTTACTTTGCTTTTAGTAGCAGAAAACGGCTTTAAAGAGCCATGTACTTGTGTCACAAAGATTTTGACAAAGTCAGCAGTGCGATTCTGTAACCATCTCACCTCGAAAACTTACGTGAAGTGAGCGTGGAGTGAGCTGTCAGTGTCATCCGATCTGATACTAGGGTTTGACCAAGTAAATATTTACAAACAAAATGGAGATTTTAATCATATTTTTATGCTAATTCTATTCCTATTTTATATAATTTCAAAGCTAGTATTTTAGTTCTCAATTTAGTTTCATCTCGTCTTGATTAATATTATTAGAACCTGTGCTGAAACTAGTTTTACTCACTTATTCCCTGGTGTAGGAACCGAAAACTTACCTACTATACTAGCGGCAGGGGAACGCTTGCCGCTAGTATAGTAGGTAACGCTGTAAACATACACAAGAGACGCTAGCACAAACGCGTGCGTTTACGTCGTGACGTAAACGTAACGTAAATCCGAACGATTATTTATCGAATCAAAAATACACGTCCTATAGCATTTATGGTTTCAGTTTTAAACACGTTCGCACGGACGTAGAAATATCGCAGCGAGATTTTATTGCGAACTGGATGGAAGTCGCCATAAAGTTTCAATCGAGCTGTACCCGGTCGGTAATACGGCACTTCAAGCTTTAGTAAGAGACTGTCACACAAGAATACGCGAAAGAGACGACGTTAAACAGTTATTATCTTACTGTAGGTATAACGTTTTGCACCTGCTTTGCTTTTGTTTTGCTGCTTAACACTCCAGTAGGCGCGCGTTCCACCATTGTAGAACGCACTCCTAGAATTTGAGCGCAAGGTCACTCACGGACACAGTCATAGTATTCCTCTACTTTACATTACATCACATATTCCTTGTGCCTCATTTAGGTTCATAATAAAGCCTTCTTGAATATGAAAGCATATTTTTAACTATTCATGAAACTTTCCTTCAAAAATCTTTAAATTAAAAGTGCTCTACATAAGAAGATCACGCAAGCACTAACGTCTCAAGTTGAGGCACGCCTACTGGAGTGTTAACCAAACGAATTAAAATGAAATAGCAATAATTGGAATCCAAGCGAATACATTCCGCTAAAATAGCCTCTCACTAATATATATAACCTTTTCTCATTATATTGCCGGAATAAATTGAAACGAAAAAAGAATAATTACAAAAAGTTATGTAAGTACATAGCTCGTTTCTTGAACTCTTGAACACTTCCTTCTCTGAATATAAAGTACTCAAGTAATCGCAGACAAAAGCAATGTGGCTTGAAATTAGCAGAGCAAACTTTCTACCCCATTCGCCTCAATAATCCTTAAAAGAAAAGAAATTTTAAAATAAAACCATTGCTGCATACTTAAAAACACTGACTGAATTTTTAAATTAACGGGAAGGGACTCAACAAAACCAAAGTTTAAATGTCTGCCTTATTATGGAGGCCCTCCCTAAGGGTTATTATTGTGCTAATTAGATAGAATAATTTATTGGGAGCACGTCCAATTCGCTTGGTGTTTTGTGGTAAATAATTATAATCTTAAACTTTACAGCAAAAGAGAACGTTGAAGGATGTCATCTGTCACTTTTGTGTACAACAACGAGTGCAAGAACTGGAGTACAAGTCTACTAATTTATAAAAGTTGCATTGTTGTTTTAAGGATTTATGTAAGTTTTGTTATGTGTGTATATTTTTATTGTAACTTAAAATATATTTTAATTTCGGTTTAAAGAAACTTTATTCCCAATAAAGACATAAGTCACTTACTTGAGAACAATACTAAAAATATAGATTATAATATGTTCGTCATCAGTATTATAATTTAACAGTTACCCATCCAATGCATTCATTTCTCCAGAAGTGATCGATCCGCAATTATGTGCTGGCTAAGTTTAGTTTTGAATGCATTGTAAGAGTGTACATTTCTTATACAGGACGGTAATTTGTTATAAAGCTGTGCTCCTTCAAAAGTTAGCATTTTTTTGCCATAGTTAGTTCTTGTTCTTGGTAAAACTAGCAAGCTTGCTCGCCGTGTACTGCGTTGACTAAATAATTTAAAAATTATATATGTAAGATCAGGTACTTTTATGTATTATTCTGTACATGTTATTAAAATACATACATATTAGTAGTCTGCATGTAAATCAACATCAGTTTCCTACCAACGAACGGAAATTGTTCATTCTAAATTGAATTCTAACAGTCCACTCCCGCAATTCCTATAATCCCGAAAAGTTCGAAACCTTGAGACGAAAGCAGATAGTTTATAACCGGGATTAACACATAGGAATATTTTTATCCCGATATCCCTACGGGATCGACACTTATGCGGGTGAAACCGCGGGCGCCACTAGTCTGTCATAAAGGTGCCGAACCTAGTTCACACAAACTCACAAAGCTACAAACTCACAAGCTCTCACAAAGGTTCTAGCATTAGGCAGAATTGTATATACACACTACTGTAACAATGTACCTTTATGAGAGGAATAAACTGTATTATTATTATTCATGTAAATTAATTTGCATGGCTTATACAGGCAAATATGGACTGTACATTAAATCACCAACTTTTAACAACCTTTATTGGTTTTTGGTAACATGTATCATCTGCCTAGCCTTTTCCCAACTATGTTGGGGTCGGCTTCCAGTCTAACCAGATACAGCCGAATACCTGTATTTTACACGGAGCGACTGCCTGTCTGACCTCCACAACCCAGTTAAGGGTAATACGATCCCCCTTGATAGGACTGGTTGTCAGATTTTCGGGCTTCTGACTACCCGTAACGACTGTCAAAGATCCACGAATGACGGCTTAACGTGCTTTCCGAGGCATGGAGGGGTCTCGGTATGTAAAGATGGTCACCCATCCACAGACGAACCGCGGCAAGCGTAGGTTAACCTGATCGAACGACCAGTGTGGCTGTTATTATTTGGCCACGGGCCCCTTCCGATCTATTCTGTGAGAAGTTCCATCGTGCAAACTTATGTGAAATCAGCTAGAAGTGAGTTGTCATACCACCTAATGCTAGGGATTGACACTATTGACAGCTCACTTCACCTAAATTTCCACCACACACCACACACATGTGTGTGTGGTTTTGTGAGTTGAACTTCTACTGCTGCAAGATATTGGAGCGGTCGTGATAAAAGGGCTGTCTTTATTTTGGTATTTCATTTTCTTTTACTCTTCCGAGTTAAAAAGATCCTCTTCGAGAGATTCTTGAGAGGAAAACTTTCTTGAGTTTTGCATAAAAATATGGCTTTGTAAATTGCTTCGTCAATCGCGTGGTTGTTGTCCTCCAATATTAGTATCTGCTGTGTCAAATGTGACAGTATAATAATAATAATAGTTTCGTGTGCAATGCCTGTATCTACGACTTAAAGACATTTTACCAAAAATCTTACAGCCGGTTGATTCTGTAAAAATCTCACCGTGAAATCATAAGTGAAGTGAGCACTTAATAGTGTTAATCCTTAGCGAATGACAGCTCACTTCCCGCTCACTTCACCTAAGTTTTTAGATTTTTCTTCTTCTTTTTTTTGGCTGGTTGTGGTATTTTTGTATTTTCTCACCCTTTCATTATTCCTAAGATCAGGGGTTCTTAACCCTCGGCCGATCCTGCAGGCTCTACCCAACTGTTAATTGAAGCGCTTGTCTAAGCTGTTTAATAAAGCGATTCATAGTTTGTCAACAAGATTTGTTGGTGACGCCATCCTGAGAGGAACGAATTAACTTACCTTGTTATCACAGGTATTGTTTGTAGCTCAGAACGACGGATAAATTAATCTCCAACCTCAAATTTGTTTTATTAACTTCGGAGACAACCTCACGTAATTTTGTTCAGGGCTCAACATATTTATCATTCCGGAGACGCATATTGCTGAATATGGATCCTTAAGATAGTCAAGAAACACACCCTTTGTGTGTTATTAAAGCGTTGTTACTTATTAATATTAATTTTTACCCACCTCTGTTTGTTGTAACTAACAAATGGGCACATTGCTCGCAGAACAGATGGCCGATGGGGTCGAAAGGTTCAGGCGGTCGATTCTGTAAAAATCTCACCGTGAAATCATAAGTGAAGTGAGCATTTAATAGTGTTAATCCTTAGCGAATGACGGCTCACTCCACGCTCACTTCACCCAAGCTTTCACGGTGAGATTTTTCTTCTTCTTTTTTTTTGGCTGGTCGTGGTATTTTCGTATTGTAGTGGCAAACGCGCACCGGAAGACGAAGCGTTGGAAAGCCTCCTACCAGGTGGACCGATGACCTTGTGAAGGGCGTAGCAATCTGCCGGATGCGGGAAGCACAGAACCGGTGTCGAAATGGTGGTGCTTGGGGAGGCCTGTGTGCAGCAGTGGACATCTGTCGGCTAAAATGATGAAATAAGGTAAATACAGGGTGTAAAAAGACCATTCATGAAGCCGTCGTCTAGGCATTCTGTACATCAAAGTAAGTAAGTTTGTGCAAAAATAATTGCTGGGAAACACATTGAAAAAAATGCGAAAATTCACTTTATTTATTTTATTTCTGGATCTGGCTGTTTGTGTATGTGACTTTAAAGATTTGTAAACGCACCCACAATACAGCCGTGCGATTCTGTAACCATCTCACTGTGAAAACTTGGGTGAAGTGAGCGGGAAGTGAGCAGTCATTAGGGATTAACACTATTGACACTGCTCACTTCAAGCTCACTTCACTTATGATTTCACGGTGAGATTATCACAGAATCGACCGGCAGTACAAAAAAGTGTTCACCACGACGGAAAGAACAAGTGACTCTCTACTTCGTCGAGGGTATTTTTACACCCGTTATAATTAAGTATAAATAAGTCCATATATAACCAAGCTAAGTAATGACCACATTAGGGAGAGGTGCAGAAATTCCCAGAAAGACAAACTATGTTTGTAGAAGGAATTCGTAGAAATGTAATATGGTAATAGCCTTTAATTATCCCGTAAGTGTTAAGCTACGGACAACATTTACTTTAAAAAACTTAGGGAGTCACTAACACGGCAAAGACAAAAATGATGTGTGACGTATATTGAAGTTTCATTTTGAAATATTTTTAATTGTTTGTCTTTTCTATATCATCTATGCAAATAAATAAAATTAAAGGGTCTGCCGTGCGATTCTGTAACCATCTCACCGTGAAAACTTGGGTGAAGTGAGCGTGGAGTGAGTCGTCAATAGTGCCAATCCCTAGCATCAGCATGACTCACAGCTCACTCTAAGCTCACTTCACCTTTATCACGGTGAGATTTTTCCAGAATCGACCGGCTGTTTGTAATATCAAAATAACAGCTTTTTACTAAATGCATATGAAAGTATTTAAGATTATAACAAAAAACATTGTTCCACACCTCTTGCTCAAAAAGACCGTCATTGTAGCGTACCAGAGCGAGGAAAAATAGCAAATAGCATTTTTACCTCTAGGGGAAAAAGTTTTTTTTTTCATTTTTGGCTGTTACCAACGAGCCTATAAAAACAAAAAAGTCTTTATTAATAAGTAGAATAATCATGAATAAAGACTCGACTGTTTCATAAAAAAAAAAATATTTTATTTTTCAAAATGGAACTAAAAGCGGCGATCTCTTCGGTAGAATGCATCCATTGCGTTGCGGCTACAGAAGAAATTATAAAAAAAAGACATTGGCGCGAAATCTTTACAATTTTTCTCTAATTACAAATTGAATTATTGGTGAACGTAATTTATTTTACAACACTGAAAATGTCATTATCTAGTTAGAATAGAGACCCTAATTTTCAAATGGAAGAGAAAGGAAAAAAAAACATCTTCAATATGTTACCGTCAAGGTCACAAAGTATTTATTTAAATACTTACGAAAAGATTATGGAGTGGAGAACAGAAAAAAATATCAACGCTCAACACTTTGGAGCACATATTCAATGTTACGAACAGCCGCTCGATTCTCTAAAAATCTCACCGTGAAAACTTGCGTGCAGTGAGCTGTCAGTGTCCCACTGATGCTAGGGATTGACCAAGGAAACATTAACAATCATAATCTAGATTATAATAATATTTTGTATGCTAATTCTATTGATCATTTTATATAATTTAAAAGCTAGTATTTTAGTTGTCAAAACGCACGCGTGTGGCGTGATCACTTCACCCAATTCACGAAATTTTTTGAGTCGGGTGAAGTGATCTGAGTTTCTGTTTTGGTATTTTATTTTAAAACCCCACTAAATATTAATGTTTTGACAACTACATTACTAGCGTTGAATTTATTTAAAATTATCAATAGAATGAGCATAAAAATATTATTGAAATCTCGATTATGATTGTACATGTATGCTTGATCAATCCCTAGTATCAGGTGGGATGACACTGACAGCTCACTCCACGCTCATATCACCTATGTTTTCACGGTGAGATGGTTACAGAATCGCACTGCAGATAAAATAAATACAGATAAGACATACTGTCAATATAAAGAAATATGTAAATTTGACGGCTTTTCTGAAGAAATTATCCACCGGCTACAAGGCCAAGAAATCCAAAGTTTTCACGAGGAAAGATATCGAGAATTTCGTTAATAAGGCACCTAACGAAAAATACTTGGCAACAAAGGTACTAGTGTAACACACGGTGCTAAAAACCTATTTTAAGTAGGTTTCTATTTATTACCTCGTATATAATGGGTCATTTTAGCCCCTTGTATAACAATCTACTATTTTTAATTTTATTCTGTATGTCTGTCTGTTTTTTCCAGCTAATCTCCGAAACGGCTGGACCAATTTTAACGGGACTTCACTGGCCAATAGCTGATCTTGTTAAGAGTAACTTTTATTTTAGGAAAGGAATAAGGGTCCATGTAAAAAATTAAAACCCATGATATCCAATTGATTTTTCGACTTGCACGCTAACGAAGTCACGAGCACTGCTAGCTACTCAAAATCCTTCATTTTAAATTACGTTCTTTTAATTTTATAAATGACTTACCTGCTACACCTTCATTTTGGACCGTGTTTCGCGACCGGGCTTGCGGTTAGAACACCCAAAATAATTGATTTACCAAATTTTTATAAATAAATTCACGTTTTTTCACTTTAATTTTAAAAAATTGTTCTGCACCTACCTCCAAAAACTCGATTGTTGACTAGCCCGCGCGCAGGCGCGTGTTTTGACACCTCACACGCCTCTCTAGCTCAAAAAAATTTTTAAAATTTTCAGCAGTCGCTTTTCGTGTCTGTCTGCACGACCACGTTCTTTTAAATCCCAAACTAAGCAACGGATGCGGGTTTCACCATCATTTAGAATTTTAGAGAATTTATTAAGGTTTATTCGTATAATACATTAATAATATTAAGCTTACAATTAATTAAGAAATCTCGATTTTTTGTCAAGTCGCAGCACCCTAGTGGCGCATCACAATATTATTTCATATGTTCGAAAAATTTGTCTGCTTAGATGTATTTGTTACTCCTACGCTAGCAAACTCAGGATACAAATAACGCAACGCATGTACGCTGCCAGCAGCATACATATAACAATTACATATAACTATTTTAGCTTCTGAATAAAATTTCACGTTCCCATGTGCACCGGAGTCTAGTTGCTGTTACACTGTCCAATCACGAGATGGGTGCAATTTAAAAATTGAATCCATTACCGTTTGTGCGTTATTAACGCATAAATACTTGAGACTACCTTCACATTTAAATAAAAGTATGTTCTGTATACCCAACTGCAAAAGTTTACGTTTATGCAATTATTTCAGGTGGGTACACAGTGAAACGTAACATGAAATGTATACCATATACGTTGAAACGAACCAAATTGTGCCTATACTAAACAGAACTAGGCAAATTTGTTGCAACGTGTGTTACATTTCATGTTGCATGTAAGATTTTTTCATCTGCATTTTTGTAATAGGTACCTACTGATATCGAACCAATATGAGATGGTAAAAAAACTTTTTTATTAAAAATAAAAAAACCGACTTCCAAAAAACACTACAAAGTGAAAAAAAAAAGTGTCGTTGGTTCCGCATTTTCGTTTTTTGACACCGACCTCCGAAATTAAAGTTATTTTTCAGTTTGTAGTGTTTTTTTTGGAAGTCAGTTGTTTTTTTTTTTTAAAGGTTTTATTTTTCACTTTTTAGTTATACCAAGTGTTATATGAATTTGCTATGTAAATTTCAGTGACAGGAAGCTGCATCTGCACACATGCGATAGCAGCAATCGCGGTTGTTTTACTGGTATTTATTGAAGAGTTCCGTTGTCTGTCTCCGAAACTCATCACCAGATCTTTACGAAATTTTAAATGGTGGTCCGATTTAAAATTTCGTAAAGATTTCAGAGTAAACCTCTGTCAAACGAAAAAATTATTTTGCAAATCCGTCCATATATGACGGAGTTATGCCCAAACATACATAAAAAAACAAATATCTAAACATCCGAATTGATACCCTCCTCCTTTTTGAAGTCGGTTAAAGAAGGCTTTTGCAAGAAAGTTGTAGTAAAAGTGTTTAAAGGATAACCGCGATAAAAAAAAATCTATTCTTTAAAAATACTCATTAGTATCAGTAGCTCGCACATAACAACACCAGCGCGCGGCGTAATTGCGTAACACAGTATCAGTAGCAATGGGTTTTATTTTGACAGTTCTGCAACATACATTACGTTATTTAGGTTGTTGAGTAGACACATTTTTCGAACATAATATGAAGCAATGGATTAGCAATATCCTTCTAAATTATTCAGCTTGAGATTGATAGTGTCACGCAATGAGGATGAGGTATGGCCCATTATTCTATTGAAAATCCTACTATAGCCAACTCATATACACGAGTACAAGATTATTTTTAGTATATTGCAAACCTGATTATAGTTTGTTCAGAATAAGTAACTGAATCGATTCCATTAATGTTTACATCATGTTATATTTTGTCCCAAAAATATTTAAAAAAGGTAACAAGTTGGACACCGAGCGACACTAAGTACATATCCAATCATATGCGCACAACACAGGTCACAGCTGGTCGGCTGGCGCGGCGGCGCGTGTTAAATGGTAACCAACTTTTTGTACGGACATCCAGGTAACATAACAAGCTTATAACTTTGTGATTTTTCATGATACAGTTTTGATATTTTGTACATAGATTCTTTACATAAAAATACTACAAACATACTAAAAACAATGTTGTATATAGGCCAACTCTAATATAATATACAACATCTTAGAAATACGACCAAAAGCTTTTTTCAAATCTTTGAGGCAATAAAATGGTCTTTCATTTTATTGAAAAGTTTCTTTTAATGCATTAAAGCTTTATTGTAAATGCTCTGACCATTACATCGTAATAAATGTAAGTTAGCAATGAAATGAATGTCTATAATAAAGAACTGCGATCTAAGCTAAAGTAAATCGAAGCGATTGTTGGAGAAATGATTACGGTAAAGTAATCATTTCTCCAAGAATCGCTCCGATTTACTTTCGCAGTTACTTGGTTTCTAAGAAATTCGCATAGTTAGGTAATTACTATGCCACACGCGTTATTTTTCTTAATCACTGTGGTGTTTTTGCTGAACTTGACCTTTTTGGCGCAGCCGTGAGGCACACTTTCTTGTTTAATTTCTTACATCGGACTTTACACTTTTTTATTTGATTTTTATTTGTTTTTTATATGATGTATGTCTCAGGTGTACTGTGTGTCTTATAGTATGTGCTAAATAAAAGTATTTGCTTTCTTTCTTTCAAAAACGCTTTTCCCAAAATATGATAATTTTCAGTATACTTACTTACAGGTTGCGTTGAAATTTTTCGTGAGGTATTAAAAAAGATGGCTGCCCTATAAGTACCTAGACATTTTGACTTTTTTCTATGAAACAACAGATTTCTTTTTTGATAACACGAAAAATTTCTAAGCTAGTGGGTCTAGAATCGTGTGCTGAATTCGTGGATTTTCAACCTTATCACTAAAGCATAAGGTTCAAAGTTAATTGGAAAAATTTGACAGTTTCGGGTAGCTTGATGTGCTGGCATCTGTACAATCGACTCATCATCTTTTTAAATGCAAACAAAGAATACTATTGTGACCGATTTTATGAACTATCTTCACTAATCAATTCATTATTTTAAATAATTATAATTGACAAACGTTCATTGTGTCTACTGGTTTACAGGCAGTACGAAGCATATTTCAATGTTGAATTCCCACTGTGTCCTACATCCTCTCTCTGAAATTCATGAAATGAATCTTTGTGTCCGAACCGAGCCTTTTTTGTCCGCAATCTAAATTGGAATGTTTTGAATAGCTGAAATCCGGCCACAGGTGCGTTCAAAGGGATTCCTTAATAAACCATTTCCGATAGAATGTAATACGTATGTAAATTGGTATATTTTGACGCATTAATAAAGGTTATTTTTAGATAGGTATGTTGACGGTAAAAATTAACTGTAGTTGTTATGGGTAAATTAATTTCATTTATACCCATGCTTCCGGCAGCGGTTCTTTTATTAACAGCATTTCGATTCTGTAAAAATCTCACCGTGAAAACTTGCGTGGAGTGAGCTGTCAGTGTCAACCCACTGATGCTAGGGACTGACCAAGCAAACATTAACAATCGTAATCGAGATTTTAATAATATTTTTTATGCTAATTCATTGGATCATTTTATATAATTTTAAAACTAGTAGGTATTTTAGTTGTCAAAACATTACTATTTTGTAAGGTTTTAAAATAAAAAAGCAAAACAGAAACTTAGTCAGAATAACAATTTTGCTGTTTTTTCTTTTATTTTCTAGATTAAAACCCCATAAAATAGTAAGGTTTTGACAATTAAAATACTAGCTTTGAAATTATACTCAATACTCAATCTTTATCTTCTCAATCTTTTTTTTTTCTAAATTATCAATAGAATAAGCACAATTTTTTTTTATTAAAATCTCGATTATGATTGTAAAGTTATTTTCGGTCAATCCCTAGTATCAGGTGGTATGACACTGATAGCTCACTCCACGCTCACTTCACCTAAGTTTTCACGGTGAGATGATTACAGAATCGCACTGCTGGTATCTAATCCCGGTACTCAGAGTCGCTACGTAAAATTAATCATCCTAACTAATATTATAAATGCCAAAGTAAGTTTGTTTGTTTGTTACCTTTTCACGCCTAAACCACTGAATCGATCATCCTGAAATTTTACATAGTCGTTGTCAGGTGTACAGAAACGGACATACCACACCTTTCATCCCGAAAAAGTGCTGTTTCCGAGGAAAACAACAATAACGTTATTATGATAATAGACGTCGCCACGTGTCTTTCAAATCATGATTCAATTATATTAGAAACTTTAGAGCTTAGATTTTTTTTTAATTTAAGCCTAATACATCTTGTAAGTCTAGAGTGTCGATAAACCGGTTTTTCATCCGCCTAACTATAATATTATAGACAAGGGCAAAGATTGTTGGTAGCTTTTGTAAGGGTGCATTTGGAAAAGCCATGTTTTTCTCAAGGCCAGCTATATGTAGCATGTTCGCGTGTGTCCAATGTCCAGAATATGTACGTATTAGCGCCAAATAGAAGGACATACAACATTATGTATAGGAGCGTCCTAGAATAATGTTCCGTTCTGAGCCCATGAGTGCAACGGCCAAACAACACGCAGAGTATAACCCGAATTGATAGTCAAATTCTAAATTAATGCGTGTGAAGCCACGGGCAAAAGCTAGTTAACTATAATTACCAAGTATAAATTGGAACGCAGTCAGCCAAAAATTTTGCACTTTGACAACATTTCAATCTTGTTGACATTTATGCCATGATATGGTCATTAATAAAAGTTAATGATTGATTAATCTCAAGTGACGTCTTTGAGTGCGGCAGTTAGTCCCAAAGCCGTAGTCAGGAATGCACATCGTGGGGAGCGAGGGGTGAAAGATTTGAGTTTTAATGAGTTTGATTGATAGATATGCCATAACGCTAAAACGGCGGGTTTAGATGTAATTTGGCACATGACATTTGTAGACCATGACCTGAGTTAGGACAAAGAATAGACATTTTATCCTGATATTCCCACGGAACTGAGACTTATGCTGGTGAACCTTGGGGCGCAGCTAGTCAGATTGAGCGCGTAACAGCGATCTCTGGATTGATGTTCTGGATTCCGTATCCTAGAACCTAGAATGCTGCTCAAACTTGAATCTCGATTCAAGTGACGTTATATTCTTTTTTTTTTCTATTAACCATCTTTCACCTCATCTAGAATAGAATATAATACTCTTTATTATGTACACCATATAGATTACAGACATAAATATAGAAATTTTACAAAGGGTGACACAATGGGCGGTCTTATCGCTAAGAGCGATCTTTTAAAGACAACCTTTGGATGGATTGAAAAGGGAAGGAGAGACAAATACTGTAGGTAGTCTGTGGTGTACCATTTACACGATAAAATAAATACATACAGAAAGTATATTATACCAATCTAAATAAATATATACATATAACAATAGACATGAAACAGGAGTAAAGAAAATATAACGGTGCTGTTTAAGGAGAGGGGAAGTGATTTCCATCAGGCGTGATTGAGGTCAAGAGCTGGAACATTCAGCAATAAAAAAAAAACCTTTTTTTAAACAGCAACACTTTGCAGATGACCTCAAAAAAATACCCCAGTAAGCTCTGTATAAGTTTTGTGAAAATAAGCAACAAAATGTAAAAATGGGTTGCATAAAATATTTTCACACAAATGGAATATTTTATATCAAACCGAACTCATTAAATTTGAAATACCCTCAAAAGCTCGACTCGCAACATTGTTTCTCGAGCTTTATGTAAAACTACATTATTTTACAAGCAAGAGTCGCTTTACATATAATATTAAGACTCATATCTCTAGAATATTTCTGAGGGGCTCCGCATGCCGCGGTCGATCCGTGGATGGGTGACCATCTTTTCATAGCAAGACCCTTTCCTTCCTCGGAAAGCAGGTTAAGCTGTTGACCCCGCTGTCATTCGTGGATCTTTGACAGTTGTTACGGGTCGTCAAAAGCCCGAAAATCTGACAACTAGTCTTACCGAGGCGTATAGTGATATCCAGTAACTGGGTTGTGGAGGTCAGATAGTCAGTCGCTCCACGTAAAATACTGGTATTCAGTTGCATCCGGTTAGACTGGAAGGCGACCCCAGCTTAGTTGGAAAAAAGCTAGGCATAAAAATGAAAGATAACTAAAGGTGTAGCGACAAAATTTGAAAAGAATATCTATGCTTAGATGGTTTGGTCATGTTGAAAGGATGAAGGAAAGGCGACTAAAAAAAGGTATTTACACGGTAGATGTGAGTGGAATCGCCGGGAGCCGCCGGTTGTTGGTGACAACTAGCTTCATCTATCTGACTGACCGACTCCTTGACAATTCAAGTGAAGGGCCGGCGTTTTGGGGGACTGTGTTTTGTAATGTTGACGTTCGAAAAGTGCTGATTCTCAGCCTAGTTTGAATAAATGACTTTTGATTTTGATTCAAAAGTGCCTGTAATTGGTTTATTTGAAATAAATGCTTTGAGTTTGAGTCTGATATTCTTCAGAAGGGTCAGGTGTCTAGTATTTACAACCACCGTGTGTATGACCAAACTTATGAACGTAAACAAAGCAAAAGGATTATGTAACTTCTTTCTTTATATGAGTTCTCGAATAGATTGTGTTACGTAGTACAGACGCCAGCACATCAAGCTACCCTAAACTGTCAAATTTTCCCAATCAACTTAGAACCTTATTCTTTAGCGATAAAGTTGAAAATCTATTAAATAAATTTGACAGGTTGTAGTAGCTTGATGTGCTGGCGCCTGTACCTGGAAATGTAATTCGGCGGGAGGTGCGCGCACCTCGACTATTCTACACTGCGCGATGTAGAACGAAGGCTGGAGTGCGAGCCCCTCTCCGCCGACTTTAAGAAAACTCACAATTCATGATATTTTCGCGCTATCCCAATGTAAATTTAAAAGAATGGTTTCACAATCTCTTGCAGGTCGCCCATAAAACCCTTCATCCGCTTCATTCAATTCGTCAGTATATACATAGTTTTTCTTCTAAATACCTACGTATTTTTTTTTTCTTTTTTTTTTCTCTCATTTAACATGCGTTCGTTCTCATACTCAGATGTCACTTCGTGGACAGTAGTAAGGGTTATACGTTTTTCGACTGTAATAGGTACAACTACTTTTTGTAAATGCTGCAATGTGTAACTGTTTTTTTTTTTTCCAAATAAATATAATAAATTATCTATGGTAAGGATCGTAGCATTCGTTCGTAGTTTCTGCGTACGCCCCTGGGAAGAAGGCCGTAGTTCATGTTTGTATAACTAACTCTGAAATACGTTTTACAATGAGTCTTCTAAGAAAATAACACTGCGAGCATAGTACCCAGGGGTCAAATTGACCCCTCAAGAGTGTTAAACGAGGCCGCAAAAGATGTTTATTCGCTTACATTCGCACCCTTTTCACCTCCTACAGGTCATTAGGCGTTGTCGCAAAAACACATTAACCGGGAAATTTAAGTGTTTTTCAACCCCACTAATTACTTATTTGGCTCTAACGGCCTTCCCAGATTAGGTTGTATAAATCGTTGCCAAGTGAAGGGTTATTTTTTAGAGAGCGTTTATTTCTCGCTTTCTTTTTTAATTCCAGACGCTAAAAAGGAGTGTTAAACGTTTCAAACCTTTTTTGTCCGTCCGTCTGTCTATCTGTTTATCAATGAGCAGAAAGTCGGCTTCATTAATCGTTGACCTCAACCTCGAGTTTGAACTCGTTGGATTCGTTTAGATGGTAGACAGACGGTGAAGAAAATCTGATCAAGAGAGTTCTTATTATTCCATAAATACTCGTAAATACAAAACCAATGACATTCACCAACACGGACTAGGCCCGCGTTCGAGGCCTGTGTCCAGCAGTGGGAATATTATAGGGTGCAGTGCCATTCTGTGACCATCTCACCGTGAAAACTTAGGTGAAGTGAGCGTGGAGTGAGCTGTCAGTGTCATCCCACCTGATACTAGGGATTGGCCAAGCATACATTTACAATCATAATCGAGATTTTAATAATATTTTTTTATGCTAATTCTATTGATTATTTTATATAATTTCAAAGCTAGTATTTTATTTATTTATAGCTTCATCTCAACTACGAAACCCTTCATAATCATTGTGCGTTGTCCGATTTTTTTTTTTGCATTTACCTACATCGGCACAAACTTGGACCAGGTTCAGCACTCATTTAGTGCAGGTTTATAAAAAATCTAGGCACCGGTATCAATTGTATTGTTTTTGTACTTCGCTACACTCACTGCATGCATTTTTCACTGTTTGTACCGCCTGTCACACCCACGCGTAAGGTTTGATAAAAAAACCTCATCAAGATAAACAATTATTTGTTACAAAAAGAATATAGGTATCATCATTCTCTTGCCCTCATCAAATATATTTGAAGCCGGCGCGACATGTCTTCCTTACTTCTCTTTTAATCGTCACATCGTTATAGTCACCATCTTTCTAGCCATATCATCATTCACACAGTCCACCCATCGTTTCTTTGGTCTTCCCCTACTCTTATAGCCATCCATATTCATACTCAAAACTTTTCTATTTACCTAGGAAAAATCCTCCGCTATTGTGTTAACTTCAACAAACGTATAAACGTTAAAAACAAGTAAGAGCAATGATGCCATTTTGATATCATGGGTGTTAAAATGATTTTATTTCTGCCGGTCGATTCTGTTAAAATCTCACCGTGAAAACTTGCGTGGAGTGAGCTGTCAGTGTCATCCCACTGATGCTAGGGATTGACCAAGCAAACATTTACAATCATAATCGAGATTTTAATAATATTTTTTTAAGCTAATTCTATTGATCATTTACAGCATAGAACCGCAGCGCATCGAAATTCAATAAAAAAAGGGCGGTCCAGTTTGCCTGTAGATTGCACACATACTGGCCACACCGCGTTTATCGAACTTTTTGAAACATCACACATATAAATTGAACGAAAGTGATGTAGGAGGATTACCTGATCCCAATACATTGCGGTCCGCACGCATCTGCCAGCCTTTACACTGCGGTGTAAAAGCGTCCATCGTTTTCAATCGTCAATGGAAATCGATGCAACGATTCGACGTCGCGCCGCTACGTCCCGCTCTTTATTTATTTAAACTACAAAAGCTCCCATGCAATCGTTTGTGCCTAACGACAGCACTATTGACTAGTGCTCCGCTAAAAGCTCGCTCCTTTAAGCTTTATCCTTCACAAAGCTCTGATAAAACACCCAAGTTTTGTTGAATAAATCTACGAGAAAAAGAGAAACTCAACGATCTCACACTTAAACTGCGTAAGCAGTTTTTTGGGGCAATGTACCTAGCGTTAAGAAATTTTAAGTGAATAAATCATTAATTCATTCATTCAATCATTCATTCATTCATTCTACAAAACTTGGTTGTTGATTTGGACGGAAGGTTCTGCCAAACCCAGTTCCGTCATTCGACTGCTTGGCAAGTGGGCTTAGGTCTTCTCTTTAGCATGCATTCCAACCGAATCTTACGCTTATAACACCCAGGTGATAGTCCCGACTACCCATCTTGATGCAGAGCCTCTCGTAATTTTGATTTTAAGAAGACTTGGTATAAAATTTAAATAATATGAGTACTTAGTACCTACATGATATTTGCAAATAGGTATTTTGTGAGCCAAAATCATAAAATAAGAAAATTTTCTCGATAGAAAAACATCACGCAGTTAGGTAGGTCGATACCTGTAATTTCTTCTTGGTATCTTGTTTCTGTTTGAGGGGCCTGTGGCGAAATAATAACAGCCGCATAGAACGATCTGTGGATGGGTGACCATCTTTACATACCAAGACCCCTCCGTGCCTCGGAAAGCACGGTCCCGGCTGTCATTCGTGGATCTTTGACAGTCGTTACGAGTCGTCAGTAGCCCGTGACAACCAGTCGTATCATAATACCCAGTGACTGGATTGTGGAGGTCAGATAGGCAGTCGCTCCATGTAAAATACTGGTATTCAGCTGCATCCGGTTAGAAGGGAAGCTGACCCCAACATAGTTGGGAAAAGGCTAGGCAGATGATCTTGTTTCTGTTTGAATTAAGTACACCTGAAGGTCAATTCCTGTACTTAAAAACGTTCAAATCTAGCCGCCATTTCATCAGCGGCAATCAATGTCAAAAACCATTATCTATAAAAACGGCAATAAAATCATGTCTGTTGTATGTGAGCCCCCTTAAATATTTATTTTATTCTGTTTTTTAGTATTTGTTGCTATAGCGGCAACAGAAATACATCATCTGTGAAAATTTCAACTGTCTAACTATCACGGTTCATGATATACAGCCTGGTGACAGACCTTCGGACGGACGGACGGACATCGGAGCGGGAGTAATAGGGTTCCGTTTTTCCCTTTGGGTACGGAACCCTTAAAATGTAGGGAAAATAGAGGTATTTCTGACAGATTGAAACTTATCAGACTGTGAACGGTTTTAAAATTACGAGAATTGAATGAACAAACCAGACCCGCTCACGAAAACATTTCGTGATTTCGTGAGCGTGTCTGGTTTTTTAGAATTAATGTCCGTGTTTCATTACGTAGGTACAAAAAATGTTTTCCTGTCACCAAACATTTATATAAAGTTGCGAACGTATATGGACTTGATGAGGTACTTTTCGAAAATAGAGAAAGCAGAGACGAAACAAGTGTCCAGTGACAAACAACAGACACCCATAAAAATATGAACCATCCTTCAACATCCAAACCGCCCGAAACCATGTAGAACCTAGGAAACAAAAGAAAACAGGTCAAAAAGGTCTAGTTTGAAGCTCTTAAAAGCGGAACAATTGAAGGTAGACGTGAAACAGTAGTCAAACAAGTAAAAGTAGCTAGACAACAAGCAAACAGTGCCTTTAGACAGTTGCACTCTTAACGAAATAACTCTATCGTAGCAAACTAAAGAGAAGTGAATTAGCTTTAGGAGCGAAACTCACGTCTTAGCTGAAATTGGAATATTTTCACAATGGAACTACGAAGCTATGACATGCGCGGAGTAATTATTTCGAGGCTCCGGGACTCGCGATTGAGGATACGATATCTTAATTATTATGTGAGGTTTGCGTTTCGAAATTATTATAGTAGGCGGGATGTATTCATGTGGATATGAGTAATGGTGTTTGGAATTAATTCATGAGTAAATGGGTAGTGCGAACTACCTACATATATTAATGAAGGACAACTTTATTCATGAGCTAATTTTATCAGCCATGCTTCTACCAAGGGGCCTATTCCGAACGTTCGCATTCTAAACCCAGTTTCAATCTATAAAAGAAAAAAACCTTCTAATTTAGGTAGGTACCAGAGGGTCCATTATTGTAATTTTTTTTTTTGTATTTAAATGTCGATTAAAAGAGCATTATCTTTCCTCTATACTGTATTTCTACTAATATATATGTATGTGTGTATATATATATATATATATGTGTAGGTATATTTAATATGTTCGTTTTAGACTCCACACATTCATATTTTTCTCTTCATGTTCACACACTATTGTCTACATTTCTTTCTTACTTCTCCTTTCACAGGTCTGCTGGAAGAAATTTCTTAAGAAATAAGCAGTACCTTTGTACTCAAATTATAATTATGTCATATCCATGTTTTTTACTGTGTGTACATAAATAATAAAATAAATAAATAAACGTTCAGTCTGATCTCAGTGTCAATTTATCAAAAATACCTCTAATTTCCCTACGTTTTTGACATGTTTTTGACATTTGTTTATAGTAAGATTGAGACAATGAATTTGAACGTTCTTTAGGTTCGAAAATAGATGCTTTTAGAAATAAGAAAAGTACGACAATTGTGTTGATTGAAATTCTAGACACTGATATTATTTGCTCTAATTAAAATTTACCGGTTAAAAGAGTGTATCTTCTAAGTAATCCGTCTGAAAGAGTGAGAAATTAAGTTTGCTGTTGAGCCCCGCTTAACATTCGCGCTGACTGTAAGCAGCACTATAAAAACAGGCAAGAATAATAAAAAAATGTTTTAATCTGATCCTGCCTGTCCCTTGATGCCCTCCCCAAGGGAGGCCGTAAGCCGAGGTCCGTATCCCACAAGGAGTGCCCTTAGCGTGTAGTCGCTTGGTTTATAAGTTTAATACCCTGGCTGGAGGCCTTAATTTATTAAGGATAGCCCGGTCAAGCCGACAACATCCTAGGATGACCGCCGAGATGCCACACAAAAAAAAAAACTAAAATGTTTTGTTTAGCTTGCCTCTACAGCGTGTAACGGAAGGGGGGTATCAACCCTGAAGGAGGTGAATGTGCTCATGAAACTCAACAACTTTCCCCAAAAAACATAGGTCGAAATATGAAAAAAAAATTTGGCCCTCCCTTACAAAACTGACTACCAGCTGATTGATTTACTATGGGAGGGTCAAATTTTTTTTTCATATTTCGACCTATGTTCTTTGGGGAAAGTTGTTGAGTTTCATGAGCACATTCACCTCCTTCAGGGTTGATACCCCCCTTCCGTTACACGCTGTATTTACGGAAAAGCGCTTTTGTTTGTTGTCTTAGGGCGGGTTGTTTCAGGTCCACTTTGACGTACGCGTATACGTCAAAAATGGCGTTAACTATCGTAAAAACCAAAAAAAGCGTTCTTTCAAATTACAGTTACAAAATTATGCCCTTGCCGTACGTGAAGTAACAACGAGTACGTAATCATTACCTATTATTTCACGTACGTTACGTACGTATGTTACTTTAACCGACCGTTTGAAATAACTCGAAAGCATTAAGCGGATTTACGTTTACAGTCGAGGTAGTTTCTTCATTAAATGTAATTAAACAAACTACACTATCCGGGCGTTAAATACACGTAATATGACATCCTGAGCTTTAGAAAGAGAGACGCTACAAAGACGAACATTATGTAAACCCGATGTAGATCACATTTTTCGGATATGAAGCAATGGATTAGCAATGTCCTTCAAAATTCAGATTGAGATTAATTGTGTGGTACGCAATTAGGGGGCAGTATAAGCTCGCCTCTAATTCTATTGAAACTCCGTACTTCGCTGGGTCAGCTTACAGTCAAAGTGTTACAACTGAGGACTCTTTCCCACCAAAATCCCGTTTTTTGCAGGATCCCGTTTAGTGGTGTACGTGTTTAAATATACTTACATATTCACACAAGCATCCTGTTTGCCGGATACTGCAAACGGGATGCTTGTGTGAATACATATGTTTAAACACGTACCAGTAAACGGGATCCTGCAAAAAACCGTACCTGCAAAAAACGGGATCTTGCCGTGGGAAAGGGCCCTGAAGTGTGGCATACTGTACCATATAACGATCGTATATTGATATGTGCTTCATTCTACGTTATTATTTTCAGAGTTTTAATTTTTACATCTGCCGTGCGGTTCTGTAACCATCTCACCGTGAAAACTTGGATGAAGTGAGCGTGGAGTGAGTCGTCAATAGTGTCAATCCGCACGACTCACAGCTCACTTCACCTTAGTTATCACGGAGAGATTTTTCCAGAATCGACCGGCTGTTATTTAAACATAAGGTAGATTATTGTGATCAGTTGAAAAAATTAACGAGCAGTCATTTTATTTTTCGGCGGCTAGTAAATCAGTGAGACAGTAAAACATGAACAGTAATAAAAAGAAAATTGGTCGGTTATTTTATCCTAGAATGTCAGTACAAAAAATACTCAAGTAATGTAATAGATGAATGGGCAGTAAAAATGTTGGAATGGGCGGTAAGATATATAAGTTCACTAGCTGCGCCCCGCGGTTTCAGCCGCATAAATCTCGATCCCGTATGAATATCGGGGTTAAAAGTATTCTGTGTTAATAATATAACCAGGGTTATAAACTACCTGTGTGCCAAATTTCATCCAAATCCGTTCAGCCGTTTGAGCGTGAAGAAGTAACAAACATACAAACACACACACACACACACAAACTTTCGCCTTTATAATATTAGTGTGATAGGTTAGGTTGGAACTGTGACTAACACGCGCGAGACTAATCAGTAACTAAGCCCGACCAAATGGGTTACGAGCGGGTGAAGCGTGCGGTGCCGCAGTAGCGGCTGGCGAGCACCAAGTTAGGATTTTTTACAGACCAATTCAGATTTGTTAACTGCCCGTTCAATCATTTTACTGCTAAATTATTAATTTTATTACTTATTTAAACATTTGTTATGTGTCATTTTTATTTACAACTGCCGCTAGTTTAGTTTTGGTAAATTAAAAAGTAAATATAAAACAGGTAAATAATATAAAAAAGATAATTAAAAAGGTACTTTTTATGTCGGTGTATGGTTACTTTACTTTACGATGGCCGATTTCACATCTACCCGCTGTTTCACAGGCCCCAAAAACTACAAGTGCTTTAATCCTAATACCTTAGTGTTTAACTTGTTAGTGCTGTTGTTAAGTAAGTGCGTGGGTGTTTCCTTGTTTAAAACTTCATTGTTGTTCCACTAGAACGTGAAGTTACGTTATCCGTGCACGTTGTCGGTAAATCTGGTGATTATGAGGTACTTACTAGATTTTGTGAGGTACGCACTTCTAGTGAAGGTTTTGAATGACATTTTGGTTAGGTATCCAAAATACCGTAAGTTGGGGTGACTTTGCACCTAATTTAATCATGTAACTCGTAAATGTTAAATAAAAAGTTTTGTACATCTCTATAGATTAAACGACTCGTATTAATTGAAAGATTAGATATTTTAGACTGCTTTTATTACCTAATCAACAGTGCCACATATTCAGGTACATTATTTTTTTTAAATGAAATTTGGCGCAAAGTATTCCCTTTGGAGGGGAAATTTTGCGCCACTTCATAAAATCAGCCTTAACTCTTATACAATTAATACTGGGGCAATTATACCCCACATAGTTTATGGCGCAAACCTTCACTGCATTTCATTAAGCTCTTTTACATTATAAAAACGTGCTCTTGTGATACTGGCAATGGCGGCCTGTCAATTTTTTTGACAGGCCAGTTACTTCTTTTGATTGCATTCAGAAATAAATAAAACCATGAACGCATTTCTTTATTTTTTATTATGCTTTGAAAGTTTTTCGGATTTGGAGCAAAGTATTCCTGGCAGGCGCAAAATCACCCCAAGTTACGGTATATCAGAGATAATTAAATATCTACCTATATTTGGCTCGGAGATCTATTGGAAATCGCACGTGCTATGCGCTATTGCCAAGGTTATCGACATAGCCCAAAGAATTGCCAAACTTAAGTGGCAGTGGTTACGGCATATTGCTCGCAGAACAGACGGCCGATGGGGCCGAAAGGTTCCGGAGTGGTGACCGCGTACCGGAAGACGTAGCGTTGGCAGGCATCCCTCATGGTGGCCCGTTGACCTTGTGAAGGCCGCAGGAATCCGCTGGATGCGGGAAGCACAGAACCGGTTGAAGTGGCAGTGCTTGGGGGAGGCCTATGTCTAGCAGTGGACGTCTTTCTGTTGAAATGATGATGATGATAAGTGATGCACGATTTCAGAGCATGGCGGGTCCTGAGTTCATTTCCCAGGTCGAGCCAAGCGTTATTGTCCGAGTCGCCTTCTGTCAGTTTGGGCCCCAAACTGACAAAAAGTAAAAGTTTACTATTTATATAGGGTGACTGGTAATTAGTGATCGATACTTAAACATATGATTCTACTCATCATTACAAACAACTTTTACTATCGGAACAAATCCGAAATCGCGAAAAAAAAATCTGCTGTTCCCTACATATTGACGACTCGTACCTACGAACATAAAATGTAGGGAACAGCTGATTTTTTTTCGCGAAAATAGTTTGATCAGAATAACGAGCAGAATTAATTGAACCACTCTTTAATATAGGTCACATTTTTCAAAAAATCTTCATTAAAAACGTTGCCGTGTCTATTTATTAATAGGTCAAGCAAGCCAATGTCAGCGCGGCGCAGCGGCCCGGTGACGACTCCTCCCTCGGTAAAGCGTCGTCACAGACGCGAGAAACGATCAGAATGGCCAGTAAAATTATAACAGCACATAAAACCTTTACAATTTTATTAATGACTTATTTTCTCTCTGAAATAGGTCAATTGAATTAAAAATCAGTTGGGGTGTCTGAGGTTTTGCGCATTTAACGTTACACGTTGTATATTTGCCTAACATAGCCTAATCCTTCGGAGAATGTCAGACTTAGTGTCTAAACACACTATGCCGAAGTTACGCCACCGAAGTTCAGCACAATTACGCCTGCAATGCTATTTGAATTATTGACGACACACTATGCCGAAATTACGTCGCGTCATAGCGTAACTTCGGTCGGGCGTAAGTTCGGGTTTCGCACCTCGAAAGTAATAACAAGATCACTTTGTTTTGCGTCTGTCTGTCCAACTGTGTAGATAGCACGACAAGACGCCAAGACAGCGCTCGAGACACTTAATACACACACAAAGTTTCGGAACTGAATTTCTGCCGCGTAAGTTCGGCACTTATGGTGTGTCATATCAGCCGAATACGTCGGATCGTAAAATCTGCCGCTGAACTTCGGTCGCGTAACTTCGGCATAGTGTGTTTAGACACATAATGTTGTCATACATAGATATAGCTCTCGTTGGTAAAAAAAAAGCATGAATGGAAGGTTGGAAAGGTCAACGGTATCCCGAAGGATTAACCTAAAGGTTACCTGTTGATGAACTGGAGAGATGTTAAGCTCCTCCAATTTCTACACAATCTTTTGAAGCCCCTTTCTATCGTACAGGCAACTTCAGTAAAAAGAAAACAAAGGTAAGCTAAAACAGAAAAGGCCTTACTTCGTTACTTCATAGTTGTAGGAATCATGAGTACTTAAAATTAAAGCTTCTATAAAAATATTATCTTCTTTCTGTCACGTGGAAAAAATGTAATCTATACTATAATAATAATAAAGCTGGATATTTTGTTTGTTTATTTGAACGCGCTAATCTCTGGAACTCTCAGTCGGATTAGAAAAAATCTTTTTACATTTGATAGCCCAAATTTTGAGGAAGGCTACAGGGTATTAACCATTAGGAGCCGAGCAAAATGAAAAAAGTAAAATCCATCCATCCATCGCTTTCCATCAGGCGTAATCGAGGTCAAGAGCGGCAGGATAATTTGCGTAACACACTATCAGTAGCAATGGGTTTCGTTTTGACAGTTCAACAACATTCATTGCGTTATTTACGTTGTTGAGCAAACACATTTTTCGAACATATGGAGCAATGGATTAGCAATATGCTTCAAAATTATTTAAATTGAGAGTAATAGTGTGTTATGCAATTAGGGTGCGGGTCCATTCAGTAATAAAAAAAAGAACGCTAATGAAAATGAAGTAATAGCACGGGCAGGTGATGCGATGCGAAGGAGTGGATCGAGGGAACAAGAAATTTCACACGAACGAAGTCGCGAGCAGAAGTAAAGTTGGTAAAAATTAAAAACCCCGCTGCAACTACTAATTTCAAAACAAGACTTTGGAAGCAGTCTAAGGCTGCCTGTCCATTGATGCGGAGCGAGGCTGCGGAGCGGAGAAACGGAGAAATCTCGTATTAAGCAATAAAAAAAATTACATTGAGATTTTATGCAATCCTATTGGTTAATATTTCTCCGTTTCTCCGCTCCGCAGCCTTTGGTATATTCGGGATACATTGGGCACGACCAATTCCTCCTAATGCACGATGGTGCACGCCCACACGTTCCACATTGCGTTGAAGAATACCTTCAAGAAGTTGGTATTCAAAAATTGCAGTGGCCAGCTCGTAGTCAAGACTTTAACCCGATTAAGCATAATTATGTGGGACATGCTCAAAAGAAAGATAAAGTCCACCTCCGACCCGCCAGAAACTCTTAACCAACTTCGAAATGCAGCACTAATTGCTTGGGAAAGCATACCTACCGCAAGTTGATGTCAGAAACATCATTCAAAGCATGCCAGATCGAATGAAAGCCGTTATTAGGGCCAGAGTGAACACCCGATACTAAAACGAGACAATAAACCAATTTAGTTTTTTTTTTACTCTCTAGTGTTTTAAAATTGATAGAGTAAAATCCTTTGTTTCTGCAAAATTGCCCAAGTAAATAAACTTATTGGTGTAGTGACGTTTTCAATTTAAAGTTCTAAGAGCTTATGAAACACTTACTGAGTGCATCTACATTTATTTCAGTGTCAAAAATACATTTAAATGCGAAATATCGTGAAATTTACATGTGGCCAAGTTTCCGTGCCGGTGAGTGTAGATACCGACCTAGGTTCATAGATACGCGTGAAAAACACAAATAGACTTTGCCGTCGCGCAGTCGGGTAAACGTTTTAGTAACAAACAACACAACCCAATTTGATCAAACACGTTTAGTTCAAAAGTGAAAACACCCCTTTTAGTTTCCCGGTAGCAGTAAATTACAAAGCCGAAACTCTGGCCCGTAGACAAGCTATCTTTAAGTGTGGATCCCTGTCTATCAAGTTATGCCCAAACTTACTAACCAATGGTCTCGATTCGCCCGAGCTACCATTCAACTTGCCTACCACCTAGTTATTCTGTCTGTGGAATATCTTGCAGCGCTTTGTATGTTAAATTCAATGTCTTTGTACCACAAATTGTTGTGTTTAAGCAGCTGAACTTTTGGGTAGGTAGGTACTTATTGATGTTGTTCATAGAAATTATGAATTTTTGAATTATACCTACCTAACCAGCGACCTGCCGATGCCGGTCGATTCTGGAAAAATCTCACCGTGATAACTAAGGTGAAGTGAGCTTAGAGTGAGCTGTGAGTCATGCTGATGCTAGGGATTGACACTATTGACGACTCACTCCACGCTCACTTCACCCAAGTTTTCACGGTGAAATGGTTACAGAATCGGACGGCTGAACATGGCTTCGCACGATTTTTACGACTTGACAAAATATCGAGATTTCTTTATCTTAGTTAGATATTTTCTGTACCTTAGTTAGATATAAATGCATTATGCATAATATAAACCTTTCGGAACAAATTCTCTAATAATAATAGTAAGAACCGAATCAAAATCCGTTGTGCAGTTTGGAACAACAACACGGTCAGAAAAGCAAATAAATAAATGAAATGAATATGTGCCGACTACTAAAATATTACCTGAATTTTAGGTGACCTTAATTACGAACTCCCATATTGTTATGTACAGACGCCAGCACATCAAGCTACTACAATCTGTCAGATTTCTTGAATAGATTTTCAACTTTATTGCTATAGCATAAGGTTCAAAGTTGATTGAGAAAATCTGACAGTTTCGGGTAGCTTGATGTGCTGGCGTCTGTACAAACGCCAGCACATCAAGCTACCCGAAACTGTCAGATTTTCCCAATCAATTTTGAGCCTTATGCTTTAGCCATAAAGTTGAAAATCTATTAAAGACATCTGACAGATTGTAGTAGCTTGATGTGCTGGTGTCTGTACATATGTAACCCGCAATCAAAGCTATTCTTAATATACAAAAGATTTTCATCAAAATCTAGCCTTTGCGCTAACAACCTAAATAGGACCCAAAAGGAATGATAAAATGAATGAAAGCCCAAAAGTAAATAGATGTTTGTAGAAAATTTCTCATTTAAGTCAGTTTGAGGAAAACGCGTAGGAGGTTAATTAGGAGGTCTATCTCTCAACAAGTCAACATCAACAATGGAGTCAAAACCACATGTAGCTAAATAAATACAAATCCTAAATTCTGCGGAGTTTCGTGTACCGTAAAACTAAACAAGAACATAATTTGGACCTACCTACGTGTATCGTTAGTAGGTAAGTATAACGTAAAATATACTATACTAAATTATTATATACCCGACTTCGCTCAGGGAGTTGATATGAGATTCCAGAATGTTCTGGAATGTTGTGGAATGCTCTCAAATGTTCTAGACTGTTCTAAAAATTTGTAGAGGGTGAAAATTCCAGCCCTTATATCTTCAAAAGCATGTCATTCAGGTAAAAACGGGAACCTTCTTCATGGACAGGACATAGAGGGTTACCACACCATACTCGTATAACTCCATTCATCGTACAGGGACTCATTTCTGAGTTTTAGTGGCACGCACATTGTACACTTTCTTTTATAATATGCATTATCGTTAGTAGGTAAGTATAACGTAGGTAAATAAGCAGTATTCAACTTTCAAAGAAAAGGGAGGATCCCCCGACTAGACGGGTGTTGTCCATTGGGCTAATGCCCGATGAATGTTGTCAGGCTGTTTTTAGGTACAGACGCCAGCACATCAAGCTACTACAATCTGTCAGATTTCTTTAATAGATTTTCAACTTTAGCCCTAAAGCATAAGGTTCAAAGTTGATTGGGAAAATCTGACAGTTTCGGGTAGCTTGATGTGCTGGCGTCTGTACCTAAATAGGTATAAGTATCTATACAACGTGTAACGGAAAGGGGGTATCAACCCTGAAGGAGGTGAATGTGCTCATGAAACTCAACAACTTTCCCCAAAGAACATAGGTCGAAATATGAAAAAAAATTTGGCCCTCCCTTACAAAACTGACTACCAGCTGATTGATTCACTATGGGAGGGCCAAATTTTTTTTTCAAATTTCGTCCTATGTTCTTTGGGGAAAGTTGTTGAGTTTCATGAGCACATTCACCTCCTTCAGGGTTGATACCCCCTTTCCGTTACACGCTGTATATACCTATTCTAATCTCGCGGAAAACTGCTTACGCGGTGTAGGATTTTTGAAACGTCAGATGTAATGTGCAGTTCGTATGTGGAGTTATAGCACACATCCATGAAATGCCATGAATAGCTCTCGTGTTTTTGACACCTATTTTCGTAAAACTGAAAACCTACATTATTATGTATTTTCAAGTCATCCCAACACCTAGGTACAGCGCTTAGTTCCAAATTCGCTAATAGTGCAACATTTAAGGCTGGGTCCGGATATGTGAAACGTAACATATGTTGAAACAAAAGATCTTTACTTTTTATAGTAGTTCTTAGATCTACAATCCAAATATGAAGATCTTGCAATATGCACTAAAAAAACAAAATCTTATGTTTTGGTGTTGTTTAATCCCGACCTGGCTGACCTTCTGCCAACTCCCTGGTCGGTGCAAGGAGTAGGTAAACGTGTTAGTATTCAATACAACACAAACTAGCCCGCACTTAGATTGCCCAAGTTGACGCTAACACAATTTCAGCACCGTCGCGTCGGGGTCACGCGCAAACTTCGATTGCAGTTTCGATGCAAGTATTAATATTAATTTCTGTTGCACTTAACCTCACAGTTTTGAAGTCAATTGAATACGGGAGATTGGTAGTGTTTAATGATGTAGCTGTAAATGGAACTGCGGTATTATGCGTAACACATCTATATCTATATACTAATAATAAAACTAAAGAGCTTGTTTGTTTTTTTTTTTTGTTTGAACACGCTAATCTCTAAAACTACCAGTCGAATTTGACAAAACCTTTTTGTATTTTGTTAGCCCAATTCTGGAGGAAATGTATAGGCTATTGAACATCACGCTAGAGCCCTTAGGAACCGAGCAAAAAGAAGAAAAGTCAGACAAAACGCTAAGCGAAAACGAAGTAATAGCTCTGGCAAGCGATGCGATGCCACGGAGTGGGTCGGTAGACCAAGAAAATTCAAGCGGACGAAGTCGCAGGCATAAGCTTGTATTTACATAAAATGGCAATGATGATAGCAATGAAAATCGATCGCAATCTCTTCAATTTCGACAATTCTGACTGAATCGTTCATTGCAATAAACCTATACGTTGTTATAACAGACGAATTTCTCAAACCTATAAAGCACTGGATTAGGAATTTCCTTCAAAATCATCGGATTGTGATCGAGCGTGTGTTACGCAATTCAGGTGTTCGTTATAACCTCACGCCACACCACTAGGGTTGGAGAAAGGTGCAATAAGATTGGGGTTTATTGTCATGAACCGGAACAAAAACAAGACTCCTCGATGCGACTGAAAAATTTTGATGAACCCACCCAATGAAAATGACCGACGTCCACAACCGTACCCGAGATCGCACGCAGCATACGTTACGAGATGGACCCTCCAAATGAATCGATGACCTGCCGTGCGATTCTGTAACCATCTCACCGTGAAAGCTTGGGTGAAGTGAGCGTGGAGTGAGCTGTCATTCGCTAGGGATTAACACTATTAAGTGCTCACTTCACTTATGATTTCACGGTGAGATTTTTACAGAATCGACCGGCTGGTGAAAGTCGTACGAATCCTTTGTTTGAAAGAAGCGCACAGTGTCGGTCGTTGTGGCGATGTTTGGGGAGATATATGTCCAGGAGTAATCTTTTCACGACTGAATGATGATGGTGATATTGCTGCGATTGTGTACTAATTTTTTTTTTTTAATTATTCACATGAATATGCTGAAAATTGGGCTGCAGCGCTCGTCTTCAAAATGGATTTCTGAATGAAAAATGCATACAACAACTCTCATTGAGAGGCAGTGGGCCATAATCCAACACGCAGGCCCAGTGCGGGTTGGCGGATGTCACATGTCTTCGAATTTTTGGTTCTAGGACACGCCGGTTTCCTCACGATGTTTTCCTTCACCCTTTTGAGAGCAGTGGTGATGAAATTTACACAAAGTGCCTGCTCGAGTTCGAATCCACGACCTTCAACTCGGTAAGTCGCGGCCGTTACCACTGGACCACCACTGTTATGCCGGACGCATAGTAAGGGCTATTATTATGACACATCGAGTTTAGAAATAGTTCACCGTTGTAGCGTTGTCTCCGTCACTCCTGGGTACCATACCTGCCGTGCGATTCTGTAACTATCTCACCGTGAAAGCTTGGGTGAAGTGAGCGTCGAGTGAGCTGTCATTCGCTAGTGATTAACACTATTAAGTGCTCTTTTCACTTATGATTTCACGGTGAGATTTTTACAGAATCGACCGGCTGTAGGCCGGACCCTGTAACCCGGAGGGTAATGCTGAAGTGAACCTCTCACGGTCTCTTTTTCCAAAGCTTAATATGTCATATTAATTAACGCCAGGTTTCTGAAAAATAAATTTGGCCTTTCAAGTTCTTGTAGGCCAGTGCCATAGGACGTACACAAAATAGAAACTCGCTGTTCTCGTAGTTGACAGTACATAGTGTAGAATAGTGATTTTTTTGGTTTCGTATTTACTACTTCCAAGGAACTAATATACCTACCTCAAAAATTAATTATTTGTGCAGGGATTTTCTGCGTCTTCAGACACAAGTTTTATTGGAATGAACCCGTAGAAATAACAAAGATAACCCAAAATCGCTGAATCTCTGCATTCCCTATTATAAGTTATTTACGGCTACCTCCGTAATGGTAGTGTATACGGAACACTGCATTCTGACTGCAGTATGAATGTGGACCCTATGCACTTGCGTTCTGTCAAGATGCACGTACGCACTTTTTGATGTGCAAAGGATTACCTTCGTGCATCAAAAAAGTGCAAACGTGCGTCTCTTCCAGTTGACCCTTTATTCCTATGCAAAATGAGGACCGTAAGGCCGTGTTCGTACCGAAAGCGACTGTCGCGCGATAACAATATCGTCGCACTGGTTTAAATGAATGAAGATTATTATTATTATTATGACGTACATGCGCGATCAATCAAGTCGCGTTTATAGTCATAAATTCATGTAAACGATCGCGATACCGCGTATTCGCGCGACAGTGCTTTCGGTTAGGACACAGCGTAAAGCTTGAGTATCCTAAGATTGCGGTAGGCGTCACATAACAGCCACAATAACACCGTTCATGAAAATGTAGGCCACGGTTTTTTGACTCTGCCGTATCAAAAAACACTCAAGGCCGTCATTAATTGTGCGCGTTTATGTGACGGCACCCGCTGCCTTAGTGTGCATACACGACACGCGTCGATGGCAGCTGCCGACGAGTGTCGACGGTCGCCGACGGCTGCAGTTACCTCTGCCGTTGACGCGTGCTGCTCGTGTATATGAACACTTAGGATACCCAAGCTTGAGAGGTAAGGCCGAAGACGACCGCAACCGAAAACCACAGCAGGCTAGGATATACCGCAGCGACAAGACCAGTTTCTATACAATTCTCTGAAAACGCTTCGGCAGATATATAGCGACATTGCCGCCTGTCACCGTTCTCATAAGAGTTACATAGAATCCAGTCGTGTCGCTGCGGTTGGCTATTGTGATTGCGCGACGTTGCCGCTGCAGTTAACAGTTGCGGGTCGCTTTCGGCAGAGCACCTTAACGCAGCGCCGTTCATACTGCCAAAAGTGAAAACTGCGCAGCGCTTTGCTAGGTATGCGCCGGTCCTTTTCCTATGGAACAAATGGTCGAACTAAAAACGATGGCGTTAGCAAAATATAAAATAATGTGGTCATTTAGGTACCCCGGTTTCTGAAGGCCAATGCTCGCTTGCCATTCAATCGTGAACCTTTACTGGTAGGACTTGTCAAAATAAAAATAAGCTAGGACATAAGTCAAACTTATTATTATGTAATCAAATCAGATGTTAGTTACTATGTGATTTCTTATGAATGGAGCGTCCCGTCGACGTTGGGAAGCAGCAGGAACTGCGACCGTAGGGTGACGTTCGTGGAGGGTGAGGGGACGAGCCTCAGTAAAAAAAGAAAAATGAGTCATTTATTCAAATTATGCTTAGAATCAGCACTTTTTGAACGTCAACATTACATAGTCCCCGAAACTCCTCTAGCTTATCTTCTGGCAGGACCATAAAACCAATGAGATGAATGTTTAAGTGCTCTTGTCCCCTGGGCAGAGGAAACGAGAAGAACACTGTGGTTTTGGTTAGTAACTCTAACAGACTTTTCAGAAAAAAGGAAATTCCAGCGCAGACGCTTCTGTAGCGTTAGTTAACTTCAGAAAAGACTGGTCACCAGCCAGTCAAAGGGAGGTTTTGGCGTTGCAATATATTTTGCGAAGCTGGGAAGAAGCTACGAACTTCTTTTCACCTAATGGTTCCGAAAAACAGGTACCAGGGACAGGGGCGCAATAGACCCAGAAGATGGCATGACGAGTTCTACCTAAAAGAATGAGCTCAAATTGCAAAAGGAGAAAATAGAAGACGGAAGGGAGGCCTTGGCCCCGCAGTGGGACACAATAAGCACATAATACTGATGTATTTTGCGGACCAAACAATAACTAAGCAGAATTCGACCTGAATTTTGACTGCACTCGAACGAGCTTCCAGATACCAGGGGTAAAAGTGGGACGCAGAAGATTTCGCGTTAAATATATTAGATCCAACAGACTGTTAAAAATGAGTGAAACAACTAAGAAAATTAAACTTTATCTCAACTGTATAAAGTTCTTGTCAGAATGACAGTTAAATGTCGTGTACTGTGTTCATTCTGAAAACAGCCCTAGTGTCATTGAGATATAGTCCTTTCAGTTATTATACCACTGAAAGCTGCTACCCAACAGGAACCTTATTACAACAACAATAAAGATGACTGGGATTTTGACAAACTTGACAGTTGCAGCAACCCAAAGCAACCTTATTGTCACGAGATTAAAGATCGCTGTAATATTGAATTATGCAAAATCAAGAGGTTAAATAACTATGAATGGACTTTATTTTAATTTTCTTAGGGAGTCATTAATTGTGTGATCATTTTGGACAGTCTGGTTGTCCCGATATGTTAATTCCACCCACTGCATAAAAGGACTATTATTTCGATTTGCAGTTGGAATGCAGTTCTCCAATATACACTACTTTGAATATTCCCCCTCCTCCCCTTATCCTTTTGACTAAGTTCTATTATTCAAAATACTTTATTTTGCAGGTAGGGTAAACTAAATACTACAACACGAATTTAAAATCTTTTATCACACAAAGAGTTTATTAAAATAATTTTGATATGTTTCGTTGTTCCAAAACATAAGCTGATACGGATCTTTTTTCAGCGACCTTTTCTTTAATGCGCCCAGAGACAAAATAACATACAACCTTATTGTTAAGTTTTATTAATAAGCAAAAAAGAAAATAGCTATTTATTTTAAAATTCTAACTATATATACTGTCAACCTACTTTTATTTATTACGAGACAAAAGCGAGTTTCTATTTTAATGTTATATTATTCAAAAAAACAACTTGGCTGTTATTTTTTAGTTTGACAAAATCTTTTTCGAACATTATATTAAGGTAGATGTGCTAACACTGTTCGGTTTGTGATAAAAACGCAGGACAAATTCTATAAAAAAATGATCCCACATTTGATGTTCAAAATTATAAGAACAGTCATATCTAGGCTGGTCCACTCTGGGATAAATCAGCGGGGTAATTGTACAGACGCCCGCACATCAAGCAACTACAATCTGTTAAATTTCTTTAATAGTGTTTCAGCTTTATCGCTAAAGCATTAGGTTCAAAGTTGATTGGGAAAATTTGACAGTTTCGGGTAGCTTGATGTGCTGGCGTATGTACAACACACTAACAGTAGCCATGGCTTTCATTTTGACAATTCAACAACATTCTTCGCGTTATTTACTGGATGCCGAACCCAACATAGATGGGAAAAGACTACGCAGATGATGATGATGATTTACGTTGTTGAGCGGACAAATCTTTGGAACATATGATGCAATAGATTAGCAATATTCTTCAAAATGCATCAGATTGTTCAATTATTAAGATAATGTGTTACGCAATTAAGGTGCAGTATAAAAATCGATCGATACTGAAGGATACAACAACAGACCAACAATACATTTTATACAGTGTTATTACTGTTAGCACATCTTCGCAACAATATTTTCCCAAATTCGAGCCGGGTAAACAGTCAAGTTGCACACTACGCATAATAGGATGATTACAGACTAAAAGGAAAAGATTATATAAGTGTGTAACGTTTTTTGTATGGTATATCACACAAAATTACACCAGACGTCACTATTGTGACTGTACATCTTTTTACATCAATGTATTAAAAATATATATACAATTTTTTCGCAATAGCAAATATTGCGAATATCTGGCCGCTGAGGCAAAGTTACTGCGTCCGGTGCAGATACCGCACGCAGTAACTTTCAACAAACGACAATTGCCCTTAAACAGGGCCACAGCGCGCGTTATGACGCGCGCAGTAACTTTGTTTATTTTACGGCACTTTGTTTTTTAATATGCATACAGTATACGTACTTGAGTATTCATTCGTTGTGGGTTGAAGATATTGTCATCAGCTTATAACTACGGAAGGCTTATTCGAACACTAAATAGCAGCAGCTTTATTATGTCGAACTGTTAGTGATTTGAAGGTGGATTATTGTTAACCCTCTAATTCAGTCAGTCTGATCAAATATTTGATTGGTCAACTAAAAATATCAAAAACCAGTTTGACAGTAAATTACTTGTAATCTTTCCTATACCGGGAACGTGGATCTACGCGTATATATAAAACATTCGACCGGTTTAATGGGTGTTCAGAGTACGGGATAACAATTAGATTTAGTAAATAATCCAACCTTTTGTCTGTCTTCATTATAGTATTTACACATTATTCTAGAATACAAAAATACCATTGAAATGTCATTTTTACATCTTGTCAGACATCATTTAAAATTAGATTCTGAACTAAATTAAATAATTATCTTTTTTTGTTCCCTGGAAATTGTTAGTTATGAAAATAACGTACTTATACTGTATGCATAATAAATATGAGGCACCCAACTTGCTAATAAGAAAAGACCCTTTAGAATTGAGCAGCATTTGGCCACCTGAACATAATGACTAATAAAACCCAGTATACTCAGTTCCAAAACGTCATAACTTATTAGCAACTCATAGTATACAGTCCGTTTACAGTTATTACACCTCAAACAACAGCCTAGGTGGCGGTTGTTTGAGCAACCTTATTGTAAAGAAAATAAAGATCATAATGATTTTGACAGACTTGTCAGTGGCAGCAACCCAACGGAAACCTTATAAGAATAGGAATAAAGATCACAATGATTTTGATAAGCTTGTCGGTGGCAGCATCCCAATAGCAACCTTATCAAGATGAGAATAAAGATCACAGTGATTTTGATAAGCTTGTCGGTGGCAGCATCCCAATAGCAACCTTATCAAGATGAGAATAAAGATCACAGTGATTTTGATAAGCTTGTCGGTGGCAGCATCCCAATAGCAACCTTATCAAGATGAGAATAAAGATCACAGTGATTTTGATAAGCTTGTCGGTGGCAGCATCCCAATAGCAACCTTATCAAGATGAGAATAAAGATCACAGTGATTTTGATAAGCTTGTCGGTGGCAGCATCCCAATAGCAACCTTATCAAGATGAGAATAAAGATCACAGTGATTTGGACAGTGATGCAAAATAACTGTGAAAGGACTGTAGATGTAGAACAAATGCTCTATCATTGAGTAAAGGTGTCAAAACATTTGAATTACACAATTACCATTCTTTTCACACACATCACATTGGTAGTTTATTTTTTATGTAACAATGTGTTTTCATTAATTATGTACCTTATATGGTATCTAGAAACTTACTAGAATGTCCAGTAAAGTCAACAATAACTGGTCATTACGCAGATCACCCGAAAAATACGTAAAATTATCAGAAATTACAGGTACTATCCAGTTATTATCAACATTATAGAACATTAAAATGTGCAAAATGATTCTCATTTTTTCTAATTCGTTTAATTGTTTAATTACAACAGTTGAATGTTCGCTAAATATAACAGTCTAGAACATTCTATCTCATGAGACATCATTGTACACATTTTATGCAAATGTTTGAACAAACATTTCTTACCATTCATCTTCAATGTTGGTGACAAATATTGGAAAACAAGTTTGTTGAGACTTATGGTTAGCGAAGCTGAAATCGACCTATAGGAAAAAAATATTAACTCAGCTTATTTCTGTGTTGTGATAATACTAGAATACTATTGGTTGGCATGACAACAAATAAGCGATCAGAAGGCCAATTCCCATAATTTAAAAACGTTTAAAATCTATTCACAATCTCACCTCAGCGACAGTAAATGTCAATAACTTGTCAAAAATGTAGTGGTTTTAGAGGTATTTTTGACCGATTAAGACAGATCTCTGTGAACGTTCTTAAAATTACGAGAATTGCCCCTCTGCTTTACGCTATTTCAGAGGACTGGTAACCTACAGTCCGGCCGTCAAGGCAATACGTTCTTCACACCCGTCAGTTTCATATAAACGAATACATATTTGGCGAATTTGATCTTTATTAGTTACTAGATTTGTCGCGACTGTCTCTAAATTAGTTATTTATGTGGTCAAAAGCAACAACGCGCGCAAATCTATATTTGAGTATCTTATTGGACCAAGATTTGTCACCAAATAAATAATAATACACAGGTTAATTCTCATACCTTGCACATTTCATACAATAGCTACTTCTATACTACTCTTCAGTACAAAATTACTGCCATACACTGATTCTATCAATTTATGTATACGAACTATCGATTTATTGGATACGTTCTATAGCTCATATAGAAAAAAAATACAGAATAACCTCTCATAACTGACGTAGATACTTATAAATATTCATATTTACAGAATTTCGAATTGTATCGATATTACTAACTTCAGTATCTATAACTACGAACACAGTCATATATTACGTTAAGACTCGTCTTTTCCACAATCTAGTATACTTGTAGTGTCTCATTTAACATCTTCAAGAGTGCGGAATTGATTTTCTTTACATCGTACTAAAATAGTAGAATGTTTGTGTAATTACAGTTGCCTAAAGTAAGAAACCTATAGATTATTGAGAACTACTTGTGCTGCACAAAAACTTGATTATATTGTGCAAATGAATTTGTAAAGGGATCAAAATGACTTAGGAACCTATTGATATGAACTTATTACGTTCTGGTGTCGTATTACGAAGTAATAATTCTATCATGATTCCAGTGTAAAGGTGCTTACATAAAGAAACAGGTTTCCGGTACAGACAAATCCGTACGGGTCGGTACCGATCGGTGCAGGTATATTATTTGTATGTTATCTTATACGCTCACTTATAAAGAAACAGGTACAACATGTAAGCCTTTCCTTCCGACTATCAACCTGCAGAGACCTGTACCGGGAGTCAGGACCGAAAACCCGCGTCTTTCTGTAAGCACCCTAAGATATGAGACGAAGTTATAAAAGACCAATACCACCATCCCTTTGTCGGGCTGGAATCATGATGGTATTAATACTTCGTAATACGGCCCCAAATTATAGAAAAATAGCTAAGGGACAACTAGGTATTAAACATGTTATATTTAAGTATAGCAACATTATGCGTAATCGGTCGGCTAAACGGATTATTAAACAAAAGGGCTGAACGCTAACGAATCTACAAATGATTCTATGAAAAGAAAACCACGAGAACACTCCATTTATTAATGACACCGTGGTTTTATTGTAAAATGAAACTCACTGACACTGCTTTAACCTCGTCTTCTACATAGTAACCACACTGTCACACACAAACACTTCACCAGAACCTTGGCCTAGGGCCCATCCATCTGTTCGGGTGTCGTGGCCCATTCCTGGGCCAGGCCTGCTGGGGTGGGAACCCTGGCGCCCTGAAATTAGTCCTGGGACCCCAATTCCTGGGGAACCGTGGGTTCATAAGCCTCGGATTTTGTTGATATTCATCGTTCGTAAAGTCTTCGAATGGTGGCGACGGGTTCCGAATCTCTTGGTTAGGTTTTTCTATCCCTCTGTTTCGTAAGTCTTCTTCGTAAGCGCTGTCGTTTGAGTTTTCTTCTGTTAGGTCGAATGTTTGTGGGAAGTTGGCAGGTTTTTGGAAGTTCATGTTAAAGTTTTTGAGGGCGGGTGGCATGGCATCGAAGGGGTTGACCATGGGTGGCATGACTGGGGCCGAATGCGACTCTTTCTTGGCGTTGTTGATTTGTATTAAGTTCGTGTGGTTTTGATCATTGTGGTGTGTCTTGCCGTTGTCGCCTCCGACCAGCACTTTATTGTTGTTGTTGAAGCTGCGTCGTCGCTCCGCTTGGTTCCCGCCTGTGTACATGCCTTCTGAAAATATTGACAACGTTGACTTTACTTCGATCATTTTATCTTACCTATTCCCCAACTATTTTTGGATCGGCTTCCAATCTAACCAAGTGCAGCTAAAAACCAGTATTTTACATGGAGGGACCGCCTATTTGACTTCCACAACCCAGTTTCAGGGTATCACAATAACCCTTGGTAAAACGGTTTTTTTTCAAGATAATCTTCGCAAATTATTGTAAGTTCAAAGTGTATGTGCAAAGGGTACTGCGCAGCGAATAGCGGACTTCAGAGCAGCTATAAATTTTAACCCTACAGTGCATGATTTTTCTTATCGGCTTAAAAAAAATACATTAGCCTGCAAATATGATGCCATTTCTCGAAAAAATATTTAGTAAAAACATAACTCAATAGAAACGTATGTTTTTGTGCATGGCACATCATGCATTATAATGTTAATATGTGTTACGTAGTATCAATGAAATTACAAGATCACACGTAAAATGACAAATATGAACATGAACTTATCTCTACTAATTACTTCGACCCTGAAAGTTCTATCATTTTTTTACGATTATTATACGCCGCTCGTTAATCGCATTCAAAGTACCTACCGATTTAAAGAAAACATAAATAAATATTTATCTACAGATCTATACAAAATATATGGTACTAAATTCGAAACTCAAATACATAATAGTTAATCTTGTCAACACTACATCACGCTACTTAGATCGATTTTTATTAAGACATTTTTCGGTATGTTCCATATGTGGGACACTATGCACTGTAGGGTTAAGGCGTACCTTACTATACTTAACGTCAAATAATGAAAAAATATAATTTGGTGGAGGGGCGCAAAATTTTGGTTTGGGCTGACTCAAGCATAATTAACGCACGAGGTTCTGGGTTAAGTCCGGGCAAGGACCAATGTGACTCTTTCAAATCATATGCACTTTCTGAGTTTATCTTGGAGATAACTGACATCGGTGAAGGAAAATCATAGTGAAGAAACCTGAAGTTATAGTTAATATAAGTCCAAAGTTAAGGTTCGCGAGCACATTCGCAAGATGCTGGCAGTATCATCACAACACTAATATTTTTTCATTGTTTGTCTTATTTCTTTTTAGTATATTTATTTGTGCATATAAAATATTTATTCCTCAATTTTCAAGATTGCACCTACTACTGCTTGTCTCTGCATACCCCAAAGGTTGACTGGCAGAAAATGCGTATGGAATTAAGTCCACCTCTGTACATTTATGTGCTTGAAGTATTAAATAAATATAATGGACGTTTTTTTTAGTCTCCAAATTTTTACAGGGTGTTCTACCCATGAATATGACCAACTTTCACTATGGGACCAACCCTAAAATCACAAAAAAAAGAATCAGCTGTTTAATACAAACATTCAATACCTACGTGACCAAAATGTACGAAACAGCTGATTTTTTTTCGTGATCTCAGAGTTGGTCCCATAGTGAAAGTTGTTCATATTCATGGGTAGAACACCCAGTAAAAATTTGGAGACGGTAAAAAAAATCATGCAGTATAAATAATCCGTATTAACCTGTTAACCGGTGAATTCCGTACACGCTACTGTTTAAGTTTGACGTATTTATACGTCCCGCACGGTTAACAGGTTAAGCAAGCATGTTGATCATGTTGAGCCTTTTCTGTATGAGAAGAGACCTTTGTCCTGCAGTGGGACAATAATACGCTGGCATTATAATATAACGTATAGCTTACGTTGGTCCTCATCTTCAGACAGGTCCATGTCGACACTTTCCACGATGTCCGTCGGAGGCACCGTTGGAGGTACCCTGTAATCCTGTTTACAGCAAAAAAAATATTAGTGTTCTATTAAAGCAGATGCTCTATGTAGCGGTTGCCAGCGGAATTCAATTCTTCTTAAGTTTTAAACATTCGTAAGACAATGAAATAGCGGGATACGGGTACTGTAGTCACGAGCATTCAAAAACGATTTTCTCTTAAAGTTTTGATAGTGTTACGAGCACGATATTCTCGGAACCATACATATTATGAAATAGGACTATTCTCAAAGGTGCAATCATTGGTGCCGATTTTGTTGTTCAGAAACTAAACTGAATTTAAGTTTAGAGCAACTTTTTCTTTCTATTTCAATAACCCCTCAGCCGTGAGGAGCCATTTTTGCGCAGTCCCGATAACCAAAAACCGACCATTTGTGGATGGCACAAAAAATTTATATAACCGAAAACCATCCACAAGTGGTCGCAGTGAACTGACTTACTTGAAAGAGCGTAACTACATCCTGCTCTATTCCTATCCTTTCCTAACATACACAATGTGTAAAGGGTAAGACAGGGAAGGCATGACATCATTCGCTCATAGACATTCAGTGACCGGCGTGGGTTTATTGAATGAAATCCATATCGCAAGAGGCCAGCCAGAAGTAGGTGCGCGGTTGACAGTCAGCTAATAGAGATGGCCGCCCGCGGATAAGCGGCCATTTCTTGCCGACCGAAAATGGTCGATTCTCGGCTGAGGGGTTAAGGACAGAAGATAAATATTAGTTTAGTCCTGTCAATTTAAAACAGTCCAGAGACAATTTTAGACGTGATTAAAAATTTTGCTACTAAACGTCAATTTACGTCAGGCGCTGTCTAATTTGACAGGACTAAACTAATATTAATTTATCTTCTGTCCTTTTTTTAATGAAATAGAAAGAAAAAGATGCACTGAACTTACATTTTTAGTTTAGTTTGTGAACAAGAGAATCGGCGCCATTATTATTTTTACAATCATTTTTGAATTTTTCGTAAGTGTAAGTGTTCGTACACGCGAGCACGAGTCAATGGCAGAGGCTACTGCAACCGTCGGTAACGTGTATTTGAGTACGGTGCTAAAATACACGAGCGGCACGTTGTCGGCGGCTGCAGATGTCTCTGTCAACGGCAGCCGTCGACGTGTCTACGGCAGCCGTCGACGTGTCTACGGCAGCCGTCGACGTGTCTACGGCAGCCGTCGACGTGTCTACGGCAGCCGTCGACGTGTCTACGGCAGCCGTCGACGTGTCTACGGCAGCCGTCGACGTGTCTACGGCAGCCGTCGACGTGTCTACGGCTGACGCCGACTAGTGTCTGCAGTTGTGTCTGCCATTGGTAACGTGCAGCTCGTGTATATGAACACTACGATATAAAGTTATGCTCGTGACTATACTGTTGCGTAACTTACTGTACCTTCAATGTCACGCCTACACTGTTCTTGCATGCCTATTAACACTGTAATTTCAATACATTGTAATTACCAATTATTTTTAAAGTAACCTACTGCTCTTCTCCATAGGAAATGAACAATTGGAACTGTGCACCTAGCTTCTGACGTTTCATAAGAGCCCATCCCATGTAGGTTTATGTTTTTTTTTGGATTTTGAATCAATTAAAAAAAAAACCTGTGTGTCAAGCTCACGTTCTACCTACTAATCTGTCGCAGGTCTGCTGGCAGAGTCGGGGCTTTTAACTCCGTTGTATATTTTATGTCTTTTTTTTTATTATTATTTTATTTTTTGTTTGTAACGTGCTTTTATTATTATTTTATTTTTTGTTTGTAACTTTCAGAGTATTTATTAGAAATAAGCATTACTTTTGTACTTAATATTAACTGTAGCTAGATTTTTTATTTTTTTATCATACATGTTACCTTTTACTCCTTAACGGCTAAAAGTATTTCGATAAAATTTGACACATACTTAGACCATGACTTGGGTTAGGATATACTATTTATCTCGGTAGTCCGTTCCCGTGAAATAATTTTCGACAGCCACGAAGGCGATGCCGCGGGAAAAGCTAATGTAGTAAATAAATAAAAACTTACTTGGTCCATTGAGGGAGGATTCATTGGCTGTGGGATTGAGGGCTGATGCGTTAAGGGTATTAGATTTCTGTGGTCTACATCTGAAAATAATAATTTTCGCGACTTTAGCGACTTTAGCGACTTTAGCAGTGTTCATAATCTCAGAGAATTTACATTCCATCACCACTTAATCCGTTATCTACTTTAGTGTAATATATTTTAAGTTGATTATTGATTGACTATTTGAAAAAAAATAAAAAAAAAATAAAGGTCCTAATAAGTTTTTGGTTGCAATGGAATTTGAACTTTGTTAAATGTACTATACTGTTTTTTTTTACATGCTCCTAATTTTTGGTGTGTTCTACTCGTGAATATGAACAACTTTCACTATGGGAACAATTCTGAAATCATGAAAACAAAATCAGCTGTTTAATACAAAAACTCCGGCACTCCTTTTTATACAAAAAGTTGTCGGTTGCATAACCTAATTTTTTGAAGTCGGTTAAAAACGCGGTATCGCTAGTGTAACTACAGCGTGTAACGGAAGGGGGGTATCAACCCTGAAGGAGGTGAATGTGCTCATGAAACTCAACAACTTTCCCCAAAGAACATAGGTCGAAATATGAAAAAAAAATTTGGCCCTCCCTTACAAAACTGACTACCAGCTGATTGATTTACTATGGCAGGGCCAAATTTTTTTTCATATTTCGATCTATGTTCTTTGGGGAAAGTTGTTGAGTTTCATGAGCACATTCACCTCCTTCAGGGTTGATACCCCCTTTCCGTTACACGCTGTATATTTTCATAAGTATACTTAGGGCTGATTTTTCAATAGTCAGTTAACTTTTATCTGAAAAATAAATATAACAGTTTGACACATTATACAAAAACTGTCAAACCACGATATTTATACCTCAAATTAAAGCTATCTAACTATTGAAAAATCAACCTTAAGTTATTTAAGTTGTCGCTTTTATGATGAATGATGTGTATACCTATAATAGGCATGCAAACCAGCACCCAAATCGGGTAACACACTTTCAATCACAATCTGAATAATTTTGAAGGATATTGCTAATCCATTGCTTCATATGTTCGAAAAGTTTGTCTGCTCAACAACGTAAGGCAATGAACGTTGTTGAACTGTCAAAAAGAAAGTCATTGCTACTGTTATCTATTATTCAGAGCAGTAGTGGCCCAGTGGTATCGGCCCCGACTTAGGGCCCTTCCCCATCGCCACGGCGCTGCGCCGCCACCGCACAACGGCACGGCGCCATCACCGTGCGACGGCACGGCGCCGTGCCGTCGCACGGTGCCGCGAACGGTGCGCCGCGCGCGTCAATTCTTAGTTGGTCTGCTCGAACGAGCAAAAAGCACGTTCGAGCAGACCACGTACGTAGTACGGTCGCGGCGCCGCGCCGTGGCGATGGGGACGGGCCCTTACGAGGTCGTGGGTTGAATCCAGACTGGCGCTTTACTTTGTGTTAATAATTTCACCACCACTGCTCTCAAAAACGGTAAAGGAAAACATCGTGAGGAAACCAGCATGTTCTAGAACCAAAAAAATTCTAAGACATGTGACATCTACCTACCCGCACCGGGCCTCGTAGTTGATTATGGCCCACTCCCTCTCACAGAGAGTAACATTATAGGCTGATTGTGCGATGGTTCTGTTTTAATTCTTTGTTTTTCTGTTAGTGTATCAAATAAATAAACTAGTAAGTACAATGAATTACCTTGATGTACTACGGGGTGCCTGAGCAGCGTGGAGTTGACGAGAGGCATAGGTGGAGGCGGCAGCGACGGCAACATACGGTGGTCCACGTCTTCAAGCTCTGCAAGTTAATAAATAGAATAAGAAACATGTAAACCGTATGAAACACCCATCAAAAAGTCTACGCATTCTGTACATCAGACTAACTAACATTGTACAAAAATAATTACTGGGAAACGATTTTTATTTGTGGTAGGCACGCAAAACATTATGTTGTGCTTATGGCCCGGCGCCCATTGGCGGCACGGCATGGCAAGGTATTTTTAGGCGACGAATAAAAATATAACTTAATACTATGGAAATGAATTTGAAATTTCAATGTTAACGGTCGTCAGTACAAAAACAATACCGCGGTATGCTTAGGCATGCCGTGTCGGCAGCCTTCGGAACGCTTCGGTATCCCACGGAACGTTTTGGCAGTGTTCGGGATACCGCGACAAGACAGCGCCCGCCCGTACCCCGCGGCCCCGCGCGTAGCTTCATTAGCAAGGACGCCTCGGCATGCCTAAGAACGCTTCGGTATGCTTAAGGACGTTGCGTCGCGGCATACTTAAGCATGCCACGCCATTGTTACCGCCAGTGTGCGCTTACATTTAGGGATGCCGAAGGATCTCCTGCCGTGCCGTGCCGCCAATGTGCCGGGCCTATGGGTGCATGCAAAGTTACAGGCATCGTGGGAGTATTTAAAGTTAATTTTTATAACATTTAAAACATTATGTCGTTAAGAAACGTCAAACACAGTTACACCTTTGACCATCAATATCTCCTTAACCAGAAGGTTCCCAGGTATGGCCCTGTACAAAAAAAATATCATAATAACGGGACGAACAAGTGACTCTCTGGTTCGTTCACAATTTAGTTTCCGATTTATGTCATTTTGGAAAACTAACTTTTGTGCCTATACATAAAGTTTAGTTTTCGCTGCAACATTAATTATTTTATGACCTTTTCATAGAGGTCAAACGTACGTCGCGTCTATGAAACAATTTCACTTCAACAGCACTGGCTGAAATGAACTGAATGTACATCTTTAGGTTTTTATTTAAGAGGAAAACATGGTGAAATGAATTAATTATTAAGCCAACCTTTATCTGAAGAGTGCCAGTCTTTATTAATACCTGAAACTATTTATGAAAGAAAGAAATGAGAGTATCTGAGGGAGAGGAGGATATTATTAGTTAAATTAGTATTATTAATTAAAGGGCACGCCCTAGAAGGACATAATTATGGTAATGTTCTTCTGAAATGTCAGATGCGAAGTACTCGCGGCGTGCGTGCATGGCCAGATATATGAATGGAAACGAAAACAAAGGAGTATTTAAGGATCATAGCAGTAGGTAGAAACTGCAGAACATCACATACGTTCTATAGTTTGTTCCCATGAGAAGGCGTGAGTTTATACAGGGTGGCCAAAAAGTCGTGAATCTAACGAAATAGGGAGATAAAGGAGATCATTTCCAACAAAAAATCTTTCTACAGCATGACCATAATTCAATTGCCCTAAAAGTTATGAATATTTTTGTTTTAAAGGAACTCGATATTTTATTTAAAATAAAATATCGAGTTCCTTTACAATTAGACTAATTTAAAAAAAATGTGATATAAAACAATAAAATAAAGGGTGTTGTATTATTACTGGATAATGTATCAGCACTACAAAAGTTCTATTGCGGCTCTAGGTATTTTATTTAAAGAAAACAAAAATATTCATAACTTTTAGGGGAATTGAATTATGGCCATGTAGTAAAAAGGTATTATGTTGGAAATTACCTCCTTCAATTATTAAATTCTTCCTTCCCTTTTCCTAATCTTTCCTTTTTCCTTTAATTATTTAATTTCGTTTGATCCAGGACTTTTTGGCCATCCTGTATATGTATTATTAAAATACATTTGAGTGTGTGCTAGTATGGTGCAATTGGGTAGCTTGCCAGCTGCAACAGCATGCAATAAATTCATTGTGCTAATGTTTGTCCCTATGAAGCTGGTATAGTCACCCAGAGAAACTTAAATCACAAAAAAAAAAAAAATTGAATAAAGTGAAAGAAGCGTAAATCATAACACTTACGACCTAAGAGTGGTAATGTTGGCGGCGGCGGAGGTGGAGGTAATATACCTCTGTGGTCCACGTCAGCCGGGATATCCTGAAAAGAATAACGAAATAGTACATTGTTCACCGAGAGGAGAAAGTGACCGATTACCGTCGAGGGTGTCGTTTAAAACACCCGAGATCGGGAATCGCACTTTCTCTCGAGTGATACATAGTGCTTTATACTACACCTACGAGGAAAATAAAAAACGAAATCTTTATTTTACTTTCTACGAAAACTGATTCCTCAAACAACACACAAATTGGAAATGGCGCCAATGGCGTCTGCAATTTTCACATGTTCTTTTTTCAAATTGTTTATCCTGCCGCCGCAGGGTCGCACTGCCAGCCCGACACCATCCAACACACAGCTAGTGGCCAGTGTCATTTTGCGAACTTGGAGATAAAAACTCACTGTAAAAACTTTTTGGCTTTTGATATTTAGGTTACCGGCGCATAGTCTTACCCAAAATTAAAAAAGAAAAACCACGTAAGAAATGGATTTTCATACACTTTTCTCTCCCGCTCAGATGCGTTTTCTCCCCGCATATTTGTTCGATATGCAATGACGTACTTTCTACCGTAAATTTGATAAATTATCAAGGTACTTTCCAAGCAGGTGTAGTATAAATAACTGATTTCAAAGATTTAATATCGAGTGGTAGGCTCGACCCCAGACTGACGTTTTACTTTGTGTAAATTATTTCATCACCACTGCTCTCAAAACGGTCAAGGAATGAATTATGATAATAATTTTTATGGCGTAAATAATAAAGAGTATTCTCTCTTTTTCAAAAAACGTGATCTACCTTGTCCACGATCCTACTGTATTTTTTCTTAAATTATTAGCAGACTCGGACCCCAAAAAGATAGGAGGGGGATCTGTGTATTTAATGCCAGTTTTCTTTTTCTGTCAGTCGACTTTAGGGTATAGGGGATGCAATGTAGTAATATGTATTTATTTACACAATAAAGCAGGATCAATGTATGCATGTGTAGTTTTCATTTTAATTAAGTTCTAGAATTTTGTATTAAAAAAAAAATATATTATGAAAAAAAAATTTAATAATTGTATAATCTCGATCTAGAAAATCTCGACGGCAAGATCGCGCCTGATTGCTGGACGAGATCTTGAATGGCTAATCTCGACACCAGACTGCACGCTCCAGATCTCTAGTTGCCACTCTCGGCTCGAGATTGCATTCCTTATCTTGGGATAATGCAGAGACAAAACATGTCTAGCGTGGGTATGTAAGAATTACATATATATACCTGTGGATACCGCACGGGCTCAGGCGGCGGGATGGGTCGTGGTGCGGGAGGCGGCGACTCCGGTGTATCAGCGAAGCCCGCCCCTAACGCCGGAACGCCGCGCTGTTGTAACAGTGCATACTTTACAATACTGTCATATAACCATAGAGTAAGAATGACTACCCAAGAGGCTGCCTACTCTTAGGCCAATATTGATAAAGACATTACTTAAATTGTACTTTGGTTAACCATTATTCCTGTCACTTTCGAAAAACGGTCAAATTACAAGTGCAAGAAGGAGACGGAAACATGTCTATGTCAAGGAAAAATACGCGAAAAAAAATTTTTTTGATCAGATACAGGAACAGACCATACGTCGCCGTTTACGTTACGTTTACGTGGTCGTTTTGCGTGGATGTGACGCATGTTTTCCCCCCAACTTGTTCCTTTTTTTTAGTGTTTGTTTTTTTTTGCGTCATGTTTGCCCCAAATAAATGTATTTTCTTTCTTTCTTTATACGTCAGCAAACCCTAATCAGGTTAAATTTATACGCAATAACTAACTAAAGGGAATCAGTAACACATTCATGTGAATTTAGGTTTCAAATTAATTTCTCACCACTTTTTCCAACAATCGATGTTTGAATAATATAATCGGCATCTGTTTACATTTTCATTAGATAGTTTTGGAACAGAGTATACATTTTACAATGCAAATTCAATAACAGTAGCGAATAAGTAAACTTACAGTCACAGGCCAGCTACTACTCCATGGGCTAGTCGGTTCTGGGTGATAAGGTTCCGGTTCATCTGAGAATAAAACATTACTTACACTAACCTCATCTAATACAGCAATCGCACTAGCTAAGTGTAAAGTTTATTTATCAATTATTTATTTATTTATTTATTTATCTTCCTTATATACTATACTACGTTACAGATTTCGTTACCCAATGCGATAGTGCGGTCTCTTAAAATTTTAATGGATATAAATATTTATAAAAAGTTTGTATGTTTGTAAAAAAAAGTAATCTCTGGAAGTACTGATCTGATCTCAAAAAATCATTCACTGACAGGAAGCGACATTATTTCTGAATGACATAAGATTCTTTTTTTTAAGCTTGAAAAATGCACAGTATCCGTGGGAATATCTATGCTGGAAAACGCGTGGATCGCAGCTATATTTAAACTAAGTATCATAGAAAGTTGACATTTAAATTGGTGGCGAATCCCTTGTTCACAAACTAAACTAAATTTAGGTTCAGTGCATCTTTTTCTTTCTATTTCATTTAGAAAAGGACAGAAGATAAATATTAGTTTGATCCTGTCAAGTTAAGATACTCCATAGACAAGTTTAGACGTGATTAAAAAATTGGCTACTAAAAATACGTCAATTTACGTCAGGCGCTAATTTGACAGGACTAAACTAATATTTGTCTTATGTCCTTTTCTTAATGCAATAGAAAGAAAAAGATGCACTGAACTTAAATTTAGTTTAGTCTGTGAACAGGAGAATCGGCGCCATTGTCCTTGCTCAACATTCTACTTTAGCGTTATGTATCTAAGTTGAATATTGTAACAAAATGGTCTTAAATAGCTTGGTTGCAATAACATTTTAACTCTGCAACATTAAGTTCGTTACAAAACATGCTATCTGAGACAAGCTGTGTGCCCAACTACCCCATCGCCAAAAATTACGAACTCCATACAAACTTAGGATTACGGATTTGATATTTGAACCATTTAAACTCTTTAGGAGAAAGAAAACGTGAGAAATAAACGTGCCTCGGAAAGCACGTTAAGCCGTTGTTCCCAGCTGTCATTCGTGGATCTTTGACAGTCGTTACGGGTCGTCAATAGCCCGAAAGTCTGACAGCCAGTCTTACCAAGGGGTATCGTAATACCCAGTAACTGGGTTGTGGAGGTCAGATATGCAGTCGCTCCGTGTAAAATACTGGTATTCAGCTACATCCGGTATACCCCAACATAGTTGGGAAAAAAGGCTAGGCAGATGATGAGGAGAAAGAAAACGAAACTAAATAAGTTTATTTGACCCAGGATAAGTAAGGCACACAATAGGAGATGATTATTTACAAATCGTTTCTTAGTGCTCACCTTCGTTATAAAAGGAACTCTTGTGCAAAGTTACATGCTTCTAGACACAGCGGTTTAGGCTGTGCGTGGTCTGTCAGTGAATGAATTTAAGATTTTTATTTTAAGGAGATGCGCTAAGTTAAGTAAATTTCATTTTTTGTTTTTGCAATTTTCATGTCACGGTCAGGTTGTATGTTGATCAAAATATGATTTGCGACCATAACATAAATCACCATTACAACTCTTATAAGTTAGAATTGACCTAAAAAGTCACTATTTCATGAAATAGTTATTCAATAGGTATTTCTTTTTTTATTGTCTGTGTATGTGTACATAAGAGGTTTAGATTTAATAAATAAATACCAGTGAGATCCATAGTGCCGTAGAAAGATGTAGGAGGCGGCGGATTGCCGGGCGCGCCGGTCGTTAGTAAGTCTAACCCGGGCAACGCGTCCTGTGACTTTTGAGACAGCAAAGCGCTATTTACTGTGAACAAATTGTTATATGCCCGTTTTAGCACCCGCTGTTTAATGTGGACAGCTAGAGAATAAAACCCTATACTATCCTACTTAACACTGACAGCCACCCACGAACTCGGTCCGTGCTTCTTAAATTTCTCTAACTCGCTAGGCACGGCCGAGGCCGTGATCAACTTATTTTTGTATTTAGTATATTAGAAAATCGTTATTTTTTTATAGTCGACGCAAATATGCCGAAAAACGCCCGCGCACTATGGGTAGCGGAGCAATAAAACGCCCCGCTGTCAGTGTTAATATTATAAAATGCTACAGTGTGTTTATTTTTGTCCTTCTTTCACGCAACACACGATCGACGTGATTTTTCGAATTGAGATTTAGCAGTGTTCATAATATCAGATAATTTACATTCCACCGCCACTTAATCAATTATCTACTTTAGTGAATTATACAACATGTAACGTTAAATGCGCAAAACCTGAAAATAGTTTAAACAGAATAACGAGCAGAATTAATTTAACCACTTTTATTATTTTCCAGGCGACTAACAACTTAAAAGGGCGACTAACTATTTGCTACTAAAAATAATGACATGGCGACTAATATTAGGTTCTGTTAGGTTCCTTTAAACCCTGCAGGCGGAAATAGGGGCCCCGCGAAGCGGGGCTCCGTCGATTACTTCTAATTATTATTATTAAAGATAATTAGTTAACTTGATACACAACCTCGTTGTTTAATTTAAGAATGCCCATTTTCTACTTTTTATCCGCCGTCCGTAGCTGCCAACCTACTATTTTTGCTACCCCAAATTCAGATTAATTTGTCGCCGCGTTAAATACATGCCTTTTTAATATAAGTCACATTTTTCAAAAAATCTTCATTAAAAACGTTGCCGTGTCTATTTATTAATAGGTCAAGCAAGCCAATGTCAGCGCGACGCAGCGGCCCGGTGACGACTCCTCCCTCGATAAAGCGTCGTCATAGACGCAAAAAAACGATCAGAATGGCCAGTAAAACTAAAACAGCACATAAAACCTTTACAATATTTTTAATTACTTATTTTCTCTTTGAAATAGGTCAATTGAATTAAAAATCAGTTAGGGTGTCTGAGGTTTGGCGCATTTAACGTTACACGTTGTATTCAAAGTTTATTGTTGAGTGACCATTTGTAACAAAAAGGTCCTAATAAGGGCCCTTTCCCACGGCAAGATCCCGTTTTATGCAGGTACGGTTTTTTGCAGGATCCCGTTTATTAGTGTACGTGTTTAAAAATATAGAACATTACATATGTAGTGATGTATGATGTCTAAAAAACAAGGCCATTTCAAAAACATATAAAGATAAGTAAGTTCCGGTAAGTATTTTTATTTTTTTAAATATTCTTTGCAGCTGTCAGTTCTAAAGAGACCACACATAGTTCGCACGCACCTTTTTTGACATTTGAAACTTCATCCCAGTTAGTAGTATTTCCCCAGAATATGATTGCATATCTGAGTCTAGAAGCGACATTAATATGATAAGCTACGAGTAATGTGTTAAGATCGCCCTTTTTCGCGGGCATGTATAAACTATAAGATGACTGTGACACTTTTTTGCAAAAAAAACTATACAGGCGTTATTTTTCAAAGACCAGCCAAATCTAAGGATGTGGTACAGACCATCAAACTGAACAATTTTGTCGATGGGACCAACATCGTATTTCAATTACATATTTTATCGCTTTTCAATTACATATTTTAGAAAATGTTGGAAGTTAGGGCTATAGGTCTGTAATTTTTATTATCTAACATCCTTCTTTATGGAGCGGTGTAATTATAGTAGTTTTTAACACAGATGGAAAGATTCCCTGCTCGAAGCACATGTTTATAACAGCTCAGTATAGGAGCAATTATATGAGATAGGAATTTTATGACCAACACACATATTATGTCATCAAAACCAGTGCACTTAGTGTTATTTAATTTTTTTTTAATAGTATGGATTTCCAAAAAGTTCGTAGTTAAAATGTTACTACTGACGTCTAAGAAATCAAACAGACAAACTCACCGGAGTTATTATCCGAGGCGTTAGTATTGTTGTCGGTCATGAGGTTCTTTAATACATCGTTTATATTAAAATCTTGTTCAGTTTGCTTGTTCGGCCTACTGTTTATTACTTCGATTTTGTTGGCTGAAACACAAATTCACCATTAACCATACAACTGGGTTTATTTATCTATTTAAACTTTTCGCACACAAAAAAGGTACAAAGGCGGACTTAAGGTTCGCTTATCTTAGGTTTCGTCCGTATTCACCACGCTTACACAGGATGGCAGGGACATCAACGAGCAAACTGAAACACACGATTCTAGACTCCCTCCCTAGCATAGATTTTCGTCGGTTCTCAAAAAAATAATAATCAATATACAGCGTGTAACGGAAGGGGGGTATCAACCCTGAAGGAGGTGAATGTGCTCATGAAACTTAACAACTTTCCCCAAAGAACATAGGTAGAAATATGAAAAAAAAATTTGGCCCTCCCTTACAAAACTGACTACCAGCTGATTGATTTACTATGGGAGGGCCAAATTTTTTTTTCATATTTCGACCTATGTTCTTTGGGGAAAGTTGTTGAGTTTCATGAGCACATTCAGCTCCTTCAGGGTTGATACCCCCTTTCCGTTACACGCTGTATATTATAAAATAAAGTGTACAATGTGCGTGCCGCTAAAACTCAGAAATGAGTCCCGGTACGATCAAGGGAGTTATATAGTGTGGTAACCCTCTATCTCCTGTCCATGAAGAAGGTTCACGTTTTTACCTGAAGGGCGTACTTTTGAAGATACAGGGGCTGGAATTTTCGCCGTCTACAAATTTCTAGAACAGTTCAGAACATTCTGGAATGTTCGGAAACATTCGAGAGTATTCGAGAGCAGTCCACAACATTCCAGAACATTCTGGAATCTCATATCAACTCCCTGAGCGAAGCCGGGTACCTCAGCTAGTAATAAATAAACGGCTGTTTCATAGTAGTGGGGGAGTCCAGGATCATGTATTGAATCTATGGCAACAGGTTGCGCGTCGATGTCATCATGTTAAGATATTGATACCCATGACGTCTGAGAAGTTTCGCTAGCTAACTTAATTTGGCCCTGATAAATAAAAATAAAATGCTGTTCGTTGGTACGCGCATCACTAGAGAACGAACGGCTGGACAGATCTGGCTATTTTTTATTTTAAAATGTTCCTAATAGTCCTAAGGTTTTTGTGGAAATACATTTTTTTTTTAAAGAGGATCGAACTTTTTTGTGTGGAGACTGGCCTCGTCCCGGTTCGCAATTTCGATTTTGAAATACTTAATAATAATGTTTCGATGTGATTACATAACTAAAGTAATAATCATAATAATTGTAACACGTAATTTATCATCTAACGAAGCGGTGTTCAGCGTTAATTATGTTTATTTAATATAATGACATGAAAATATTTGGACTCATTAAGCTATCTTTAACTCTATTTATCTCGATATTGTGACACTTTACACGTATTAATGACATTTTTGTTCCGCTAAGTCCACTATCTATAGTATATGTATAATATAGGCATAATAGCGCGACAAAATTTTGAAAAAAAAAAAACAAATTGGCGGACCAAGGTGAGGCCAGTAGGTTTAAAACCCTTTCCCGCAAAATGTTCAAATTCTGGAAAACGTCCTTTTCTATGGGAGTTTTGTATGAATAATTGAAATTTGGACTGGAAAACGTCCATGTAACGTACATGTATGTTAAATAAAACTCACCACTACTAAGAACTTGACTGGACTCATTGAACAACGCTATAGGGTTATCGGACGTGAGAAACGACGTTAGTCCTAGGTTGTATAGCGATCCATCGGCGGCTATCGACGAGTTGAATGTCTGGTCGATGTTGTAGCCAACTGCAACAAGATAAATCATCATTTAGTTAAGCCAATTAGAGATCTCCAAGGAAAAGTATACGCTTCGGTAATCATCGTATATCTTCGGAACTACGAACGCGAAATGATGAGATCTAATATAGAGCTGTTGCAACCATGGAAGTGTTGGCCTATTTCGTACTACCATGATAAGAAAATTTTAGTTTAACAACTCTATGCAATTCCAAAAATGAAGATTACTGAAGAGCATACTTTAACGGCCAACCGGAACGTGGATCCACGCAAGACACAATTGATTTTCGTTTCTGTAATTACGACAATCAACCGGTTAACATACACTCATGCTTCTCTCGTGGAGGTAGGCAGACATTAGAAACTACAGAACGCAAACTGCTACGATATTATACGTTATTGCACGGTCATTCATCAGCGGGGTAATTGCGTAAAACACTATCAGTAGCAATGGCTTTCATTTCGACAGTTCAACAACATTAATCACGCTATTTACGTTGTTGAGTAGACAAATATTCCGAACATATGAAGCAAAGGATAAGCAATATCTTCAATCTTTTTCAAATTGTGATTGAAAATGTGTTATGCAATTAGGGTGCTGTTGTATAACAAGACGATTGAAAGCGTGGTTGCGAGTGCCTAACACTACTAGGAATCTAGATTCAACTTAAGTCTTAAAAGAACCACTTACAAAAAAATAAATATCACTTCATCATGCCTTTATTTATTTAAACATTTAAATACACACAATATAAACAGACAAGAAGAAAGGAACAGAAAAAAACGTACAAAGATCTGAAGGTAGGAGCGTAGACAAAAGAAATGTAGACAACGTAAGAGTCACGTGTCTTTTTTTATTTATTTATTTTATTTTATACTTCAAGCACATAAATGTACAGAGGCGGACTTAATGCCATAGGCATTTTCTACCAATCAACCTTCGGGTGATGCAGAGCCAAACAGTAGTAAGTGCAGTCATGAAAATTGAGGACTAAATATGTTAAATACAAATATACGTTTCATTACGTTTCATTACGCACCTGACGGCTAATTCCTGTAATTAAAACCGTTCGTCTAGTCGCAATCTCACCTCAGCGACAATCAACGTCAAAAACTTTGCAAATATACAAGGTGTAACTTAAATAACGCACAACCTCTAACCCCGGTACTCAGAGTCATTACTTAAAATTAATCAATCATTAACTTTAAAAAATATGTCAGATTAAAAACATTTTTGTTGACATTTGTGCAAAGATATGCTGGTTAATAAAAGTTAATGATTGATTAATTTTAAGTGAAGTCTTTGAGTCCGGCAGTTACGGGGTTATTGTACTAATCATTATGAACAACTTTTACTATGGGACCAATCCTGAAATCGCGAAAAAAAAAAATCATCTGTTCCCTACATTTTGATGAGTTATGCGAACATAAATATAGGTAACAGCAGATTTTTTTTTTAGTCCCATACCCGTCTGTGCCTCAAAACATGCACTCAAAGTGAGCTCTGCGCTGCCATCTATAACGTCAAAGTGACGAAGTTTTGGGCAACAAAACTTGAATAACTGTCGTGCCAGCGACACGGAGAGGAAAAAGAATACATTTCAAGTAATATTTCACAAAACAATAACACACATTTTTATACACACATTTTTTTTTTTTTTTATCAACAGTGCCCTCCTGTCCAACGTCATTCGGGCGCCAATAGATCCTAGTAGTATATTTTTGACAGATTTAGGCTGAGACACAGATATAGATTATAATAGATTGTATGAGTGTAGGTACCTCGCGTGGAGAAATGGTGCCGTGCGACACCATTGCTCGCGGCGAACTTCAGTCTGTCTCCGACCGCTTTCCGCGTGTGACGTCAGGTGACAAAAACAAAATGCCTAGTTGTGCGATACTTAATTGTTCTAATTCCACCCATGAAGTTGGAGCTGGTAATCGAGGTATTTCTTATCATCCGTAAGTACTATTTGTCTTAAAATAATCTGTTGTTATTTATAAAACAATTTATTTTGTTATTTTCATCCAAACAGTAGTGTATCCAAATATTTTTTCATTGCGGCTTTAATTTAACGCGCCAGACTTGTCGTGCATTGAAAACCAGCAATGTAAAAATAAGCGATCTAACCTTTCAAGGTCAATTTCTCATTTCCTTATATTAAAAATAAGGAAAAAAATGGTCGCAAAAATGGTTTCATACAAAAAGCCGCGCGGCCTCCCTCTTTAACCTTTTGAATGTCTTAAGTTACACAGTTCGACATAAGCAATTGTCTTTCTATTGTGTCTCTAATTACGGCATTCGATGAGTTAAATACTAGAAGCTGAACTGACGACCGGCGCGCGCGACGCCGCGCCGCCGGCGGTCGATTTCGCGCGGCTTGCGATCCCATCACTAAATTACGGCCGTGACGTCAAAGTACCTACGAAAAAAGTTACACGCTCGGTTCTCGTACGAATGGACGAAGACTAGCGTTCTATTATATACAACGTGTAACGTTAAATGCGCAAAACCTCTTAAGGGGTCATTGTACTCATCATTATGAACAACTTTTACTATGGGACCAAACCTGAAATCGCGAAAAAAAAATCAGCTGTTCCCTACATTTATGTTCGCATAACTCGTCAAAATGTAGGGAACAGCTGATTTTTTTTTTCGCGATTTCCGGTTTGGTCCCATAGTAAAAGTCGTTCATAATGATGAGTACAATGACCCCTTAAGAGGTTTTGCGCATTTAACGTTACACGTTGTATAGTTCTGTGGGCTGAGATTAGAGTGAGTCCACTTATCAAAATACGAGAATTGCCCCTCTGGCAGTCTTCAGGTCTAGAGTGAATAAGTTACTTCTATTTAGAGAAGCGTGCACGTTCGTGAGTGAATCATCACTTACCATCAGCTGAGTATATCACTATAGGCAAGCGGAAAAAAACGAGAAAAAAAGACGTTTAAATACTAAAACCCAACCACTGTACTAAATATGTCATGTAACTAAAGCATAAATACTACACATTACGAGCGACTCTGGTTAAACGAAAACTGATGTTATTCTCTTACGATTTCTTGTTTTACCTTTTTAGTTGGTGTTTTCGTCGATAAAACACGACATATTATATTATATTAAATATAATTTTTCGGTATTCTACATCTGCTATGTTTGTGGTACTCCACCAAGCCACATTAAACAAGAATAACTCACTATCATCATCATCTCTAGCGTCCGTGGGTACAGGCAGGTCCAGGTCTTCATCAGGCCCCGGGGACGGTACATCCTCATCCCGTTGCGGCAGCGGTGTGGCAGCGATCGGTAAAGGTGCTGTCAATCGTGGACCAAATCATCGCTTACTGTCAGATGAGACGGAGGTCAAAGAGGGCTAAATTAAACAAAAAATACTCACTATCGTCATCATCTCCAGCGTCTCTGGGTACAGGCAAATCCAGATCTTCATCAGGGCCCGGGGAGGGTACATCCTCATCCCGTTGCGGCGGCGATGGAGCAGCGTTCGGTAAAGACGGGGTCAACTCGTCCAGTTTTCGCTTTAACGCTCGCACGCGCGCCCCGAAGTTTTTATATGCCTGGAAGTGCATAGCATTTGTTTTAATAAAACTGTTTTATACAGGCAATTTGGAATTGCCAAGGAGTTGGTCCGTCAGAAAGCTGAAGCTAGTTGGGAACAGCTAGATGGGCGTACGATATTGTTTCCATCGCGGGTAGAACTTGCCGGGAGGACACGATGCGACATACGCTGGCAGTGTGCCGCTTGGTAGGAGCCGCGCTGTGCCCTCATCTCAGGAGTATACAGTGACCTGTCGCTGCCGGCCATAGTCGAGTCTATGGTCGGCAGCGAGGAGTCCTGGGAAGTGGTGGTTTCCTTCTGCGAAACGGTTGTCTCGCAGAAGGAGGCTGCGCAAAGGAAGTGGGAGATCTCGTCCCTCTCAGTCAGCCCGCAGCAGGCGCACCGGGCGTCGGCGGAGGGCGGATAACGCCCTCTTCCAGCCCCCCATAAATGGGTCCAGGGGCGACGGACTTGGGGACGTCCGTCGCCCTCAATGGCGGCGCGTGATATTCCACGTGCGGCCCTCTTAGGCGTCGTGGGGGGAGTTTAACACCACCACCCCCCCCCCCCCCTGACACGAGGAGGCCCGCGGTGGCGGGCCGGAACCAGCCGGGGGTTGCGGAAGTATCGTTCGTTCCCGCGACCCCCGGCGTAGGTAAGAGACGGAAAACCGGGTGTTTAAAAAAAAAAAAAAGACTGGCACAGGAGAAACAAGTGACACAAGAAAAGAGTGGCCTATTCTCAGCAGTTGGTGAAGTCGGGCTGTGGATGATGATGATGATGATGATGGTGGGAGTGACCACACTTATCGACGCGGAATCGGCATAAGCCGATCACGGATCACAACACTTGTCGCATTATATTCGACGCGGTGTCGAGTCGCGTCATCCGAACCGAAACGAAGCGAATGACGTCTTTTTCGCTTTTATTGCATGATTGGCTCTTTCTGGCCGGCTTAAGCCGATTCAGCACCAATAAGTATAGTCAAGCCCTGAAGGTCTAAGAATAGTTTTAGACAAGTTGGTATTGTGCAGTTAAGACTACAGGTTCTTCAGTCAATTAATGTTCTGTCAATTAAACAGTCATTAAATTGCGATTTTTCTTCACGACAAAAAACACAACAACATCAAAAACCTCTCAATAATTCGTCAAGCTGCCTCCGTTGCTTTATGGTTGCTATCTAATATAAAATTATGTGTGACTATGAAATCCGTTCACACATAATGCTAATTGAATCTCAAAGTCAATTGTGTGTCGCTGGGATGACAATTGAATATAATTTTACATAGTTTAGCAGATGAGTTTACAGCACTTTTTGTTGCTTTTTAAAGTATATCTCTATATATATCTCTATATATCTGCCTAGCCTTTTCCCAACTATGTTGGAGTCGGCTTCCAGTCTAACCGGATGCAGCTGAATACCAGTATTTTACATGGAGCGAGTGCCTATCTGACCTCCACAACCCAGTTACTGGGTAATACGATACCCCTAGGTAAGACTGGTTGTCAGATTTTCGGGCTTCTGACACCCGTAACGACTGTCAAAGATCTACGATTGACAGCCGGGACCAACGGCTTAACGTGCTTTCCGAGGCACGGAGGGGTCTCGGTATGTAAAGATGGTCACCCATCCACAGACCAACCGCGGCAAGCGTAGCTTAACCTGATCGATCGACCTGTGCGGCTGTTATTATTTAGCTACGGGCCCCTCAACGGATGTAAAAAGATGCTTCCACGACATAGACGCACAACCTATTACCGCGGATTCAGTAAATGATTCTGAACCCTACGTAGAAAATTTTCGTCGGTTATTAAAAGAAAAATTAGCTGTTCAGTACATTTTGACCGCGTATGTATTGCGCTTTTCTATGAAACAGCAGATTTATAAGCAACGAAAATTTATAAATCTGCTGGGTCTAGAAACGTGCTCACTTTATGGTTACAGATTGCGCGTCGATGTACAGACGCCAGCACATCAAGCTACTACAATCTGTCAGATTTCTTTAATAGATTTTCAACTTTAGAGCTAAAGCATAAGGTGCAAAATTGATTGGGAAAATCTGACAGATTCGGGTAGCTTGATGTGCTGGCGTCTGTACTTGCCAGCAAGTCACAGCAGTTATAATAAATAGCAGATAATGCGCCGTCGACGCGTAAAATATGTACGTCGTGTGCACAAGCCCTTATAGGCTGTTAATATTATTTGTACTCACATAAGCAACAACTTTGACTTCGCCCTTCTGCGTCGCGTAGTACTGTGTCGCAGTTGACAACAACGCTAGCAACGATTCCCTCGCCACTATCTCTCTTTGTAACGCCGCTGTATATCGTTCAACGCAAGCTATTCCATCATTCAACTCCTTTTCTACATCATCTTTATTACCCCTTTCTGGAAATGACAAATGATTTATTATAACAAAACTCTCTAAGAGACTGATGTATTGATTCTAAAGAAAAAGTCATGCAGTACTTTGCAAAGTATATTTATAAAATGCAGTTTTTCTGCTGCCTAACTACTGAAAACTCTACAAAACAAAGTGGTTGCAAATGCCTTTTCCTGGTACAGAACGGTATTTCCTGGATACCAAATGCCTTTTTACAAAAGCCAGATATCAAATCCAAAGTTGTTCACATATTTTCTGCCGAGATGGCGGGACGAGCTGGAGAAAACAAACGACCGGTGGTCCACTTTAGCCCTCGATCGAAAGAGCTGGAAGTCATGGGGAGAGGCCTTGGCCGAACAGTAGTATGAGACAGGCTATCAGTAACAGTAATATTTTGTGCCAGCTAAAATATTAGTTTTTGTGCTTACTGCAGAATGGAGAAGTTAGCCTGTACTAATACTTCCTGTAATATTCTTGGATTAGGTTTCTCCCAAATCAGTGATTAGTATTGAACATTGGTAGTTTTTATTCAAACTAGAGTAAGTCCATCTATGGTCCATACCCTAGATGGACTTACTCTTCTACCATCCATACACAAGACATCAGAAGGATAATATTATATCAGAGACTTACAGAATTATTGCCAGATGCTAGATCTTGTACTGCTGCAAACTTTTTTGCTGCTGCCAAAACTTCAGGGTACATAATGAACGCCACCAGACACAAGAGAAATAAATATAAAAAGGTAAAAAATAAATAAAAGCATAGAAAAAGCTAGCAAACCTTCATACAAACCCTTGAGACTGGCCCTCAGTAAATCTGCATCAGATAGTTCTAAACGACTATCATGAATATCCTTTAGCCTCAAGTCTGTGTCTTCTTCCAATACTACACATTGTTTTATCTTGTTCACTAGATGACTAGGCTAAAAAAATTGTTTCACTATAGTGTTTATTTCATTTTATTTCTTAATTTCTGGAAAACTTACAGTTACACATAGTACACCATTGATTCCCAAAGTGGTCCAGGTGGACCCCCGGGGGTCCACAGGAGACTCGACAGGGGTCTATGTCTATCTTCACATTTTTGTCGAGTTTTGAGAATATGGTAGAAATGTAGCTGCAGGGGGTCCACCGGAACCAACAAAATTTTTAAAGTGGTCTATGAGAAAAAAAAAAGTTTTGAGAACCTCTGATGTATATAGGTACTTAGTTTATAAACTAAATCCTTAGCCTATCGCAGCTGTACAGTCGACATGTCATGGTAATATAATAACACAACTTTAAAAGTGCCTTTAATTACAGGTGATTTTCTAAATTTTAAGGTTGACTTCTGATGTATAGTAGATCTTAAATGGGCCTCTCAAAGGTTACACTACAACACCTGGATTTAGCTTGTATTTAGTTTGATTGCATAGCACTTAATCTATAATGTTCCCACTGGTGGGACACAGGCCTCCTCTCGGTGAAAGGAAGTGGGCCGTAATCCACCGCACAGTCCCAGTGTGGGTTGGTGGAAGTTTGCTTGCATATTTGCTGCTAAATTATTGGATGCTTAATTGCTTATTTCAATTATTTTTGTGTATATTTCCATGACATCTATAGTTATAAATTAAAATCAATTTTCTTGTCTGTCTGTGTGACAGCTTTATTCTTCTAAACTGTGCAACAGATTTTGATGCAGTTTTCATCATCATTTAGAGAACTTATTCGGGAAGGTTTATGTGTATAATACATGAACACATTGAATGCCACCCCGGTCACTGGTGACCGTGAACAATAGATTTTCTATTGTGTCTGTTGTCTGGCAGTCAACGTGTTAATATTAAAGTTGGATAATAATATAGAAATCTTGATGTTTTTTTTTCAGGTCGTAAAAACCGTTTGAAGCAGGGGGGGGTTACTAGTATTATATTAATAAAACTTACTTGAAACTCTGAATCATCATCTTTCTTAACGGCACCAGCACTAAGCAAGCCTGTTAGATCTGATAGGAACTCCTCATCATACACTGATCTTTGTTCCCATATCTTGAATATTCGCAGTATTTTTGGTCTCACATTATCTTCCCTGAAAGATAAAGAAGGTTATGACGTATCGAATCTGATGCATAATCAAATAAGCATAACTTGCATTTAGTTTCATTGCATAGCATAATCAACCTATAATGATCCCACTGTTGGGACACAGGCCTCCTCTTTGTGAGAGGGAGTGTGCCATAATCCACCATGCATGTGTAGAATCCCAGTGAAGGTTGGCGGACATCACATGTCTATGAATTTTTGGTTTTAGTACATGCTGATTTCCTCATGAAATTTTCCTTCACTGTTTTGAGAGAAAATCTGCTGAATCTTTATGTATTAACCATCAAGCAGTCGCGCGGCGTCGAATCAACCGCGATTCGATCAATCCTCGATACATTTATGATGCCAAATTGCTTACAAATTCAAAGAAAATTAGAATTTTATTTTGATTTTATAATTTTGTTTATGTCCTAACATAATGATAATGTGATAAATACAAAAAATATTAAATAATTAGTGTTTTAAATCCCTGAAATATCCTATAGGTCTTTTAGGTTACGCGCGACCGCTGGCGTTACAAATGACCGCGCGCCCGCTTGAAGGTTAATATTTACCAGGGTTAAGTATATTTTGATAATTATTTAATATCTATGGCCTTTGGGCAAATTGTAAACTATTGCATGACAACCTGTAAAGACAGATTTAAAGTGTGTAAATAAATAATTTATATTGTTTTTTTTTAGTAAGAAAATAACACAATAATAATTAAAAAGAATATGATGCTTCTTCTCGAGGTTTTCAACTACACTACATTTAAAACATCATCTATCTTAAAATTCAGCCTCATACCAGAATTATACAACGTGTAATGTTAAATGCGCAAAACCTCAGACACCCCAACTGATTTTTAATTCAATTGACCTATTTCAGAGAGAAAATAAGTCATTTAAAAAATTGTTAAGGTTTTATGAGCTGTTTTAGTTTTACTGGCCATTCTGATTGTTTCGTGCGTCTGCGACGCTTTATCGGGAGGAGTCGTCACCAGGTTGCTGCGCCGTGCTGACATTGGCTTGCTTGACCTATTCATAAATAGACACGGCAACGTTTTTAATGAAGATTTTTTGAAAAATGTGACCTATATTAAAAAGTGGTTCAATTAATTCTGCTTGTTATTCTGATCAAACTATTTTCAGGTTTTGTGCATTTAACTTTACATGTTGTATAAGAATAACAATGGCTTAGATTTTTTTGAACAATTTACTACATTTTCTTAGGTTATATAGGACTTGCGTCTTACAGTATTACATGATTTCTATTATTTATATAACGTGGTAGTTTCATGTTTTATGACTGTTTAATTGTGTATTTTCTATGTAGAAATTATTTACTATTTTATTTATATCATAAGCAAGTCTCAGAAATGCTGAAAATACATGAAAATAACCATAAACCATGCAATATTTATAAATATGGACTAACCTGACCAAAGGAGTAGCTTTCTGGAGATTGAGCCCCCAGCTCTCAACAAACTCGTAGTTCTTCCTTTTGCTGTACTGAATCACATCGTTGGCCAAGTAGAATAATACAAGCCTCTGTTCCACCTTCACTCTCTTCAAAACATTCAGCCAGCTTTGCACTATCCTTTTGTGGTGCGGCCTTTGTTTCAGGCACCACGAAGATAAACCCTGGATACTCTCTTGAGTATCCTTCAGCTGACTCAAGCGTTTCTCGAACGCCAATGCGTTAAACTCCTCCGCTTCTCCCATTGTTATCAAACTAACAAAATATCACTGACACATTACACTTTTGAAGCGTCCCATAACATGACAATCACTAATCTATTACACTCTACTCGTAAGCACAACCATAATTATTGCAATGGATATATATTTATTTATACGAATAAAATCAACACACAGCACGAAAATGTGAACAAATAAACTAAACGAAAAACCGCGTTGTTAGCACTAATACAGATAACATGTCTAATACATATTAATGCATGAAATGTTATATTAATTTAATTTTTATTTGTAAAACTGCATACAACAATGTTATTTTAAAGTTTTGACTTGGTATTTCCAAACAAATACAGAGAAATAGAAAATTATTACGGAACTATATTGCCAGAGACAACCACCGCCATTTTCTCTCTGTGATCTGTTTTTATTCAATTCACAGCATAACGCCATGCATAAGTATTACGCATTCAGCCTTTATGAATTTAGAGAAAAGATTTACTGTGTTGATTTTGTTCATTTTAAATCCACTTCAATAAATATGGTCATCCAATGCGAGTAGAGTGTAATAAAGGAGTGATTTTCATAAATTTTTAAATTAAATCCCATTGAAGGTCTGGAACCCGTGGCTAAATAATAACAGCCGCACAGGTCGATCGATCAGGTTAAGCTACGCTTGCCGCGGTTGGTCTGTGGATGGATGACCATCTTTACATACCGAGACCCTTTCGTGCTTCGGAAAGCACGTTAAGCCGTTGGTCCCGGCTGTCATTCGTGGATCTTTGACAGTCGTTACGGGTAGTCAGAAGCCCGAAAGTCTGACAACCAGCCTTACCTAGGGGTATCGTATAACCCAGTAACTGGGTTGTGGAGGTCAGATAGGCAGTCGCTCCATGTAAAATACTGGTATTCAGCTGCATCCGGTTAGACTGGAAGCCGACCCCAACATAGTTGGGAAAACCCTAGGCAGATGACATGAAGGTCTGGAACCGCCTACGTATGCAACGCAGGGAGTAATGTAAGGAGCTAATATTTTCGGTCTTCAGCTCTTGCGTCTTACATTCTCTTATTTTTCAAAAAGTTCTGCGTAGCGAGTAGCGACCATACAGCGTCAGCAATTGCAATGTAAGCATTCTGATAAGAAATGCACAGGGACGCGGGCAAGCCAGTCGCTCGGTGAGCCCCACTCGGAATAGTGTTATCGTGACGTGAATTGACTGTACGTAATAAGTAAGTGTCGTGGTATAACTACTGTATGATCAAATAAAACCACAAGTGAACTCTCTGTCAATATATTCATTTATTCATCATGCCACTCAAGATAACCAAAGGAAGTTACATTGGTGACCCCGACGTGATCATTGATCAAGTAGGGCTTAAGCGACAAAGCTATTTCAATTTAAATAATTATAACCTATATAGTAGAAAACCTAAACTTGCCGAGTCAGTGTACCTACTAAAAGTTTTTGAGCTTGGCTCTCGCTCCTACGTCGTACATAATCTGAATTCTCAAACTTTCCTGCATAAAGCCTCTTATACACGGTCCATCTCAACTGTACGTGCGCTCAAGGCCGCGGTGCTGGACTTAGCATACGCGCTATCGTGCGCACACGTGTTTTATTGATTTTAAATTAAAAGGCTACCAGTTTGATCATAAAGATGTTGTCAGCAGCAGCAGTACCCCCGGCAGGAATGAAGTTCAAAATGAAACTCCAAGATGGCGGCTGTCAACGTTTGAAAATATTCGCAGCCGCCATCTTGGATTTTAATTTTGATCTCAGTATTGGCTTCAGCAGCTTCTAAAACCATAAAAACTATCTCTCTCTCTCTGACTCTCTCTATTATATTTAAGTAATAAAAATTCGCATGGACATAACGCTTTTTCATTACGTGACGAATTCACCCAAGTTTCCTCTTACCACAAGCTACGCTCCACCCGCTCTTGCATCCAGCATTCTGCTCTTTGTATGAAACCCTTTTTAGGAAGAATGCACAAAACCTAAATTTACCGAAGCGAGTTGCTAAAATTTTTCACCCCTCTCCTTCGTCCAGGGCGCCTGTAATGCTCCATTAGCAGTAGCCTGCCTGTAGTGGTCGTGCAGTGAGGCTCCATCAGTACTGGTTAAAAAAATACGAACACCAGCTGAACTGGATCCTGGATTAAGGGTGTTCCATCCCAAGCCTGCAGTTTGCCCCCAAACTGACGGGATGGGCCACCCTTAATCCAAGATTTAGTTCAGCTAGTCTGTATTTTTTCACTGGCCTTCACCACACCGGGCGTTCGTTTACTCTCTCTTTTATGAAGCCTTATGGAAGAAAGAGATGCAAGATGTTTTGTTAGCTGTCATCGCGCTGAGACTGAAATGGCAACATTGTCGTTGACATGTTGACTGATGTTGACATTGCAATGGGGGCCATTACCTCAATGAACGAGACAGCGAGTGTATTGTCTATGGTTATTACTTCTTAGTACTTTGCTGCAGGGTTCCCAACTTAGGGGTTTTTCCCCCAGATTTAGGGGTAAATAAGCGAGATGGGATTTTTTAGGGGTATTTTCAGGGATTTTTTGACTCTTTAATATTTTTAAATTTATATTTATTTCTTGACCTAGCGACTTACAACGACATCTAGTACGTAATTCTACAATCACTCCAGTGGTCTCGAACGTCGTAGAGTGAGATCGGTAGATATTTGACAAAAAAATACAATATTCAATCAAATTCGTTTATTTATTAAAAAAAAAAAAACTTACAGACTAATTTATAACAATCATACTTAAGTATGATTGTTATAAATTATGTGAGCCCATATCGGTAGAAATACCGAAAAATCGGTAGGTTCGAGACCTCTGAATCACTCTGTGGTGCAAAGCATCATGAAGGTCCGATTTACATTAAATCGAAATGGTGGATCTTGTACAACATTTAATCCATCCAATAAAATGTTAAATTTATTCAATGTCAACATGTATGATTTAAAAAAATCTGAATCTTCAGATGAAGACGAAATATTTTATGTATTAAATAACTTATAATAAAAAGACTTTTGAAACATATTACAGCATAATATTTCTAAATCATTTTGAATTTATATTTATATATTTTTTAGGGGGACAACTCAATAATTAACCCGTGAGAAGGCGCGCTATGAGCAATTTGCTCACACAAAAATCTAATTCAAAAATTTTTTGTCTTTCCCATGCCACACTAATTCAAGCACTTAAGTACCTTCCTAAATATTCACCCCCTCTCCCCTGACGCAATTCTCGATCCGCTCAGTGGCGTTGCGACCGCGCAGCAAGGCGTTTGTGGAGGCCGTGTACCAACGTGCGGCAATTTGCTCATCACGCGCCCAGCAATTACTTTGCACCGAACATGTAAAATACATGTGTTCAGTGTGTTTCGAGAGGCACATTACTGTAGATTTAATGGATGAATAACACTTTTTAGTTTTTGTTATGGAACAGTTTTTATTGTGATTTTTATGAAACGTGCCAAAAAATTAATTAATACTAGGTTGTTTTGTTATTTGCGTTAGTAGTTGCTATTATGTTTAATAGTTTTGATTAAAATACTTGTTTTCTTACTTACTAAACCTTGTGTTATTTATTTAAATACATTATAAGCCAATAAATATAGAAACACTAAAAATATAAACATTTATGATAGTGTGAGCAATTTGCTCGCACGCGCCTACTCGTGTAAGAAAATTAGGCGCGCCTTCTCACGGGTTAAGGCGATTTTAGGGGTTTTTGACACAAACTTTAGGGATAAATATTTTTGAGAGTTGGTAACACTGGTTTGCTGCACAGAGTACATTACATTTATTTATACTTTTATGGGGTTTGCTGTTTGAGCTTGCGTGTGTTAGTTGGTGGGAGTGGAACACATTGGGTCCATTTATTTACTTTTTCAATAACTATTCTAAGCTATAGTTAACATATTTTAGTTATTCTTTTCATATTGCTGAGCTAATTCATCGCTCTTTTCGGAGGAATATGTAAGTATACAACCTACCTATATATAATTTAACTGATTATTATGACTTGATAGTATGACTCACTTAGGTATTGTTTATCTTGAATTTTTGGCTATCAAATCTTTTTCGATAAGTGCCTTAGATAATTAGTACGAAATCTATACATCATATATTAATTTATGTATCAAGGTACCAACCCATAACATGTAGAATTTAAAATTATTAAATATGTACCCGGTTATTATATTACAGGTACAGTCAACCGCACGTCCTTGGTGACACTATGATTTTGTTAGCGCTTTTTTAGTAGCAATAAGGGTTTTCGAGTTCAGTTTCATGTTACTATATACTTACGTATTTGCGACTTTTGATGTTGATGACCGGTGCGCGGCGCACCGACGTTTCCTGCAGTCGATACACCCTGCGAACTTTTCACTGTTTCTGTCACTCTTGTGCAGTTGCATTCAGTGGGAGAGGAAAGTAAAATGATTTGCTCGTAAGCTCGTATTGATTCCTGCATTCGGCGATGGGATGTAATTATTATAGGTAGTAGGTAGATAGTGTAGGTAGGTACCAGACGATGAGATTGATTTTCCAAGCCAGTCTAGTCTGGTTGCGAGGCTTCGAGGGTACGAGTGGGAGTAATACTGCGGCGGCCCTTTCTCCTTTGTTTCTGAATTCAACTCCATTTCGAAGATTTCGCGAATAGTTCGAATGCATTAGGTATGTAGTCATTTGTATTTTTCTGCTGGTTCACTGTGCTAGCTAATTTGCCATAAGCTCTGCGATTTGTTTGTAAGTATAGTGGGCGGAACTTACTGTTCCCCCCCTATTTTATCGATTTCGTGGTGTAAATGAATGCTACAATTTTTTTTTTTTATATATTGGGTGTACCAGAAAGTTCTGTCGGTTTTTGTAAATAAAACTCATGGTTAGTTCTTAAAGCTGTTATTTATATTTTAATCAATTACATATTGTCCCCGATTTTCTACTACCCGTTCAGATCCACACTCGAGTCCAAAAACACTACACATATTTCTACAGGCTGTAGCAGTGTTATTTCCCTTCTGGAACTCATAAAGTATACAATGCCTCAAATGAACTTTATCGTTGGCACTCATTTTGACACTGGCTACTCAGAAGCGAATGACAAATTATTGCGCAATACGTGTATTTATAGTCCGTAACCCAGAAATTATGACGCAATATTATTCAATACTTTTAATGTACTGGTATACTTACATAGAGAAAAATTCGAAAAATTTCTATGTACTACCAAAACTGACAGAACTTTCCGGTACACCCAATAATTCCAATAATTTATCCAGTCTGTCTAAATATCACCATTTTGTTTTCCAAAATACAGCAAGTATCTCCTCTATGGGTTGCAAATTGGTTAGTTTTTAATTACCTATTGAATTAAATAGCGTGTTAAGTATCTACTTTTCGATTTCGTGGAAAGCTAAGTTCGCCCTCCTTGCCAATTTTTTGAAATACTTATTGGAAAACTTATTCGCTCAATGTACGGTACCTCTTGGGCTAGCGCACATCAGGCTAAGCACGGCGAGCCACGGTTTTCAGTACCAAACAAATATCAACATTAACCTTCTTGAAATAAAGTTGAAAATAAATAACTTGACCTAGGGATATGTCTTTCTTTTTTGGGACAGAAATGATCAAATAACTTCTCCCGCTCTGGGCGGAGCGGGAGGGCGTGTCAGACTTTTACTGACTAAAACCCTCCCGTGTTCCTTCAGCAACCTCGTTCTGTTTTGATGCGGTCTCAGATTAATAGCTGTTCCACATGCATCAGTCTGCCTTTGCATTGCAAGCGTTTCAACGTTTCAATATCAAGAACTCATATTTGTTTTTGTCCCTCGACGCAGAGCGAGTAGGTATTAGGGTGTCAGAGCGTGGCCCCCACATTAGTAGTGGAGACGTGGCGGACACCGACCGAAAATAGATACATATTTATTTCGGCCAAAAACCAAAAACGACCAAAAAAAAAATTTTTTGGTTGTTGATTGGTTTTTGGTCGAAAACGAAATTCGTTCGGACTCTACTTATGTAGTGAATACTTAGTGACTAGGGAGATGCAATATCGAGTCGGTGTCGGTCTGGAGGCCTGACCGCCGCTGCCGGTAGCTTGGACCCTGTTCCCGATACCGGTGGGCTACTATTTATATTCTAATATTTAAAAATAGAATTTATATATAAGTATTTACTGAAATAAAGATATCTAATAATAATAAGTTTATTTTCTCTTCATAAATGAACAGTAGTAGTGCTTAACACGTTGACCGCCAAGCCCATAAACCGTGTTTTTAATTTTCTGGACATTGCATTTTTTTCTGCTAATGAAGTAATGATATTTTAATAACATAATGCTTGATTTTCCAAGATTTTTCAGAAACAACCGTGGAAGCCAGAGGTATTAGAATTCATAGTAAAATGTATTAAAACGTGTTTCCTGCCTGCACACTGGCCTCCGAATAAAGCACTGCCTGTGCTTCCCAAAGGAAACACGCGGCCTCTGAAGGTTGTACTTTGTGTTTCCGGAAGGATACACGTGGCGCTCAATGTGTTAACCTTTTGAACGCCAATCAATTGTATACAAGTTCGAGTTTTTCGTGCCCTCAGCGCCACCACTTGATTAGAAGTAATAATAGTATAAAATAAATTTACGACTTTAAGAACTTTTATTTTGTTTTTATGGAAAATTGCCCTGTTATAATTATATAACAGGGCAATTTTCCATATTTTTAACTTTTTCACACATAATAAGTTCTTGTTTGTTTTATATTCAATAGAAACAAAAACGCCAGAAAATATTTTCATGCCCCCAACGCCAAGTACTTGATATAAAGTAAGCCAGTGATGGGACACGATGAAGACCTCGCTATATTTCATCTCGTCGAAACGATCATAAATAGGTACTATTATTGCAAGCAAATGACGTGAATGAATAATATTTTATAAATATTGTAAACTATAAACTACGTTTTATTCATCTTAATCAAGAATAAATAGGTTTTTTAATCATTGTCGATAGTGAAACACCGTTTGAAAAACCCATCCTTACAAAGTGGCTAGTTGTCAGTGCGCACAACGCCACGAACTTGTATAGAAGTAAATCTGTGACGTCATAAGCGGACGGGTTTCAAGGTCATAGTGACTGTGCATTTTAGTGTAGTGCAATGTTTACATCTTGCGTTGGCGCACATGTTCTTACAAAAAAATGAGTGACGGTGAATATGACTAATTATTGCGAGTTTTGCAAGGTGTGGAGTTATACAACGTGTAATGTTAAATGCGCAATACCTCAGACACCCCAACTGATTTTTAATTCAGTTGACCTATTTCAGAGGAAAAATAAGTCATTAAAAACATTGTAAAGGTTTTATGTGCTGTTTTCGTTTTACTGGCGATTCTGATCGTTTCTTGCGTCTGCGACGACGCTTTATCGAGGGAGGAGTCGTCAGCGGGCCGCTTCGCCGCGCTGACATTGGCTTGCTTGACCTATTAATAAATAGACACGGCAATGTTTTTAATGAAGATTTTTTGAAAAATGTGACCTATATTAAAGTGTTTCAATTAATTCTGCTCGTTATTGTGATTAAGGTTTTGCGCATTTAACGTTACACGTTGTATTTACGTAACACAATATTTTTATTTCCTCCATCCTGGAAAAAATTTGGCCACGCCTATGTCATTATGCACACGCCTGTAGGGCATTTCCCGTAATTAAAAACGACCAAAACGGGTCGGCGGCGGCCGTCAAGGTGTGTCGGCAACGGCCGCCGACAAAATGCCGCTGTTGTATTTGAGCAGGTTACTGAAATACACGAGCGACACGCGTCGTCGGTTGCAGTTGCTCATTTCGCCGACGCGTGTCGCTCGTGTGTATGCACACTTAGAATGCTAACGTTCTTAGAAATACGGGAATTGGCCCCCTCTGCTACCCACTCTACTATTTTATTAACAAAAAAATGTCTTTTATTTCAGATCCAACATAAATCAAGATGATAATACTAACGGGGAGTACCTTAGGCGAAAGGCAGCGGGAGTTGAACGCTAAAGTTAAAGAAGCCACAGCAAAGTTTGTTAACTTCAACGATATAAAAGACAAGGCTGAAGAGTCCGATGTCGACAAGTTATTCAAAATAGATCTTGCGTCCAAATACTTGAACATGGACTACATCATCGAAGTTTTAAAGTCAGGAGACAGTTTGTACGTTTCTCGAGCTCTAAAATGCAGTTGGATATATGGTGATAGTTACTCATACATTATAAATGTTGATAATCTTCACAACAATGTGATACCTTTCATGTCTTACAAAATGAAGAAGAAGCTACTAACAGCTATTTCCACACACGTCAGGGATGAAGTAAGGGCAGCAGAATTTTATAAATACTGCATGGATATCAAATTAAAAGCCATTGCATTAAAATTTCTTAATTTCACCAATGACACGTTCAAGTTGGAGGTATTGAAGGAACAGAGTAACTGTAATCATCTGATTTTTGAATCCGAAGGTCTTATAAATTTTATTGGACTCTCATTCACACTAGCAGATGCGTATGTCAAGATATTTTCTGATACCAACAGAATTCTAGCGTTTCGGGGGCTTAGCTATTTATACACAGTTTCGGAACTGAAATATTTATGTCTCTTGGAAAAATATGTTGAGGTAAGCACATATAACAGTACCTATTTGGGTTTACGTATTTCAAAAAGTATTATGAAACAGCATAAAGATCGAGTTCTCAAAAAACCATCACTATATGTGCGAATATTGAATCAACGTTCTGTAGCCAAGTATAGTACGGCAGAAGATGCAAAAATTTACGCAGCTGCTGTAATGCCCGATAATGTCGAACATTTTTGGAGTCAAAACTATTGTAACAAATACAAATTCTTCCTTGATAAAATCACAGTTGGAAAGTTTCAATTCGTAAAACAGATATTCACAGCCAAGTATCCGGAACAATACTTAGAGACGAATCCATACTTTTATCATAACCAGAACTACGAAATAATGACAGCCGAAGAACAAGAAACTTGGGCTTTAAAACAAATAGCCAGTGAGAATGAAATTCTAGGCATAGGCAAAGACTATCTTTGGTACAAGTTTGTCAGCTTCGAAAAAGCTTTGGAGGAGGTCAAAAAGCTAGTATTGATCACTACGGATTACGCTAAACGAGCAGAGATGATGCTCATTCTGGTTAGTTCTGCAAAAAACCAACGCGATGTGGAAAAACTTTTGAAACATTATTATGAGAGACATGTCAATGAACAAAAGTTTATTAAAGAGAATTTCCTTGACAGGGTTATGCAAAACTTTAATGTTTTCGAATTTGATGAAGATTGCTGGATGGCTTTTAATAAAATGTTTCACAATTTGGAAGTTTACAATATAACTGACTATAACAGTAAGACTGAATACAGAATAGTCGCTCTTGTATACTGTATTATTAATCAAAAGGAAGTTCCTGAAGCCATAAAAAAGCAAATGCATTCTGATATACAATTTTATGCATTAAAAACGAAAACAGATCACTTGACAAAAAAACAACAAGAAATGGTATTTGAGTATTTGTTTAAATTTTACATGGACGAAATAAGAAAGTACGAAAGTGTGCCTTATGAGGATGAAGTTAAATATCATCTTAGAAAATATATTCATTTCACTTTGGATCTATTGGACCAATACGATAGAACCAAAGAGGATTGCCCTGAACTTGTTAACGAATTTATGAAGTTGGACTGGGCGGAATTTGAATGCCATAGGCTGATTTGTGACAAGAGTAAAAGAGAAATGACCCAGGTGGATCTATTGCGGGACTTAAAGAAGGATGCGAAACTCTTAGTTGAGCACCTTCCGCTCATTAAAACCAGTATCGATAGCAGTTACAAATTCGATATTAGTACGGTGCTCAAGAAATTGAAAATATATTTCTCGAACGATATTGCGAAGGATTATCTAAAATTCTTCGAAACATTATTGTCTGAAGATCAGCTATGGCATAAAGTTACCCAAGCTGCAGCTCATGGTATTTTCCAACTCGGAGACGAGAAAGTCAAAGTGGATTTTATGGCGAAATACGCCCCAAAAGATTCTGCGATTAATCACAGTGAAATAGACGAAAAGTTGTTACATATTCAACAAGCTATATGTGCCCACGCCTGCTATTCGCGCCCTCCAGTCCCGCTCAAGTCAATGCTCATGTATATAAAAGGAGACTATGTACATTTTTGTTTACCGATATTTCATTCGTACTTGGCTAACCTGCCACTACCAGTTTGCATGGAATTCGTCGAAGCAATATTAGATACTCCGGTATCAATTCAGAAACACGGGATTCGTCTCGCTTTTCAATGTTTCAACACAGAAAGTCTCAATACACTTGTATTACGCGCTTGGAAGAAGACCAAAAATGTTGCACTCAGAATGGTTATTTTCAAAGCAATCTTCAACAAAATTTCTCAAGTTACAAGTGGACAAGATTTGTTATTTGACACATTGAAGGTATTAATATTATCACTACGACCAGATGATGATGATGAGATATTTCGTCTTCTAATATCCCATCAACTACCCGAGCATTTCACGCTAGAATGTATTGAGATAGCTTGGAAAGTAGTTAGCCGATTTCCACCGAAAGCAGCAAACCTGACTCGCACGCGTAATATAATAATGTTTATGTGTGCCAAAATTGATACCCTCCCCCAAGAATTTGTTCGCGGTATTATAGAATCGTTTATTGCAACGGTTTTTATTCAAGAAGAACAATACGCAATAAAACTGAGTTCCGAAGCTTCTGATTTAATTGATGCCAAATGGAAGCTGACTACCACATATATCATAAACGTAAAGGACAAAGATGATCTCGGGGAAAAAATGGAGTTAACGAAGCAAATATTGAAAAAATGTTTGAAGGACATCGGAATACGTGAAAGGAAGCGTGCTTTACTAAAAACTTGTTTTATTATCATCCATGATCTTGAGAACAAAAGTTATTGGCAAGACTTTAACCGTTATGAAAACGTGAATAAAATAATGCAATTAGTACTGGACACGCTAGAAGAAACGCTACCCATTGAAGAAATTTATATGGAAGTGTGGGAAATACGACTGGGAATCGTGGCTAGGAAAGTGATAGCCGATAGTAAAATAAAACATACACATCAAGAACAAATTGATGAGAAGGTGATAAAAGAAATTGCAAACAATTTTGCCAACGAGCTCGGAATCTTAATGAAGGAATTCGTCGAAAAAGAAATGTTCTTTGCCACATTCTTTTCAGATATTCAAAACAAAATTATTAGTAAGACGCAAACACTGAAGAGTCTAATAGATTCAAAAACTAAATTCACAGATATGATGACTAACGTATGTCTAGGACTGATGTCTTTCGAAGTCACTCAAATATACTTACTTGTCCTAAATCTTCTACCGGCTAGTGGCCGCTATGAGTATGAGGAAGAATTTAAAGCTGTCATTAAGCAGGTAACTAAAATGGATAATAAAGAAATTCGGTGCAATCTGTTTAGGAAACTTGCTAATCCCGACTTTGATGGCAGTGAATTTATATAATCGAAGTCTAAAGATAATGATTATACCTAATGTAACGGTACTAAAATCTTTTGGCGTTTGGTCCAAATCGGAACTAAAGCCGCCATTTTGTTTTATACATACATTTCACAGATGATTCCATAGACATAGAAAATCATATGGACAGGAAATACCTAAGAAAAAAGGGTGCATACCTACAACTCATATTGTCTCATAAAATGGCTTCCATTGCTAGGGTTGTATCACTCAAGGAACATTGGTGTTACTAAAGTTGCAAGTACATAAAATGTCGAGTTTTGATGTACAGGTTTGAAACATATGCCAATCGATAGAGAAAATGATTACAAACAACAAATATTACTGACAAAAATGTCGTAAGTGATATACTTTCTGAGTTATTCCGTTTGCATGACGTTTACGTATTAAAGTGAAGGAAAACAGCGAGCGGATATCTATCCATATGCCCAAGACAATGTGCTTTCGCATATTTTACCTCTGGGTTGGAAGGCCAGAGACCAGTAGTTTCTGTTAGGTATGCGGCTAGGTCCGGCCCGTGGTTCACAGCACCAAAATCAAAATATTTTATTTCACATAAACATACATGGGCACTTATGAAACGTCAGGAGCTAGGTGCACGGTTCCAATTGGAGATTTCCTATGGAGAAGAGTCGGCAAAAGGAAACTGAAACGGCGGAAACTCCACGGTTCCTCTTTTAAAAATAATTGGCTTTTACAATGTTTTCAAATTACAATGTTAATAGGTAGGGGGGAATACCTTTCAACAAGTACCAGGTACTTAAAAAAATAGAAAACGGGCCGGACCTAGCAAGGTCACTCGGAGCGAATAATACGCAGGATTAACATCATGATCGTGATGTTAACATCGCAGAATATACCGATATCGTTCCAGCGGAGGAACTAGTTTCGGAAACTATTACGGCAACGGTACAACACTATTCTTTTAGGACATATTATTGTAAACAAACGAATGAATTAAAAAATAATAAAAAGGTCTTTTATACTGATGTTCACTCAAATATCAATACTTTAGCCATAAATTCATAATCGCGTTACAATTACATATATCTATTTATTTATTTATTTATAATTTGTCTGAAATAAAAAAACATTTTATTTTATTTTATTTATTTATTATTGGATTTTTTTTTTATTTGTAATTAATTTTGATTGTGATTTTGATTTTAATTTTGATTGTAATTTTGATTTTGATTTTAATATTTATTTTAACTTTGATTTTAATGTTAAGATAATTTTAATTTAATTCTAATTTTAATTTTTCGTTTAGTTTTAATCTAATTTTGATATATTACGTGTACGAACATAGTTTAAAATATTGTATATACTAACAAAATATGGATTGTTATTGTCTGAAATAAACATTTTGAATTTGAATTGAATTTGAATATATCATCGAATGTCTATTATTGTATGTGTTATTGCATGAAAACCGGCTACTAACCTGTGCAAAGACAGTTGAGGTTGATTTTCATTCCACACTTCACAATACAACACACACGCATGTTGAATTGCTGTTTTCCAACATTTACATGCAGTTTTAAAGGTAAAGTCCTCGTAATTTTCTCGCAAATCTCTATAATACAAAAAATAAACAACCATTTGACAGCTGAACTACCACGAAACTTGGCGAATAAGATGGCTGCTATGGCACCTCCCTACAACCGTGACTACGTCACGACAAAATATTGCCACAATGAGCAACAACTTAAAATATTGTTGTCTCTTTTATCAAATACTATTATCTTATTAGAAAGAATGAGACAAAACGATATTTCACATTCTGAATCATATTTCACTCATATTTGTATAAGCAAATGTATGTATAGAATAACAGGGCATCTCCTGTTATTTCCCATCTCAATGTTACCAACAATGACCACCTGTCAATGTCATTCAAGCGGCAAAAGATTCTGGCAGCACTATGTTAGTACGCAACAGTTTATACGAAGAATTGAAGATAAAGTTCGGCGAGTGTCGCCCCTGTCACTTTACACTTAAACTTAAATTACAAATACTTTCTAGAACTTTACATTAACCCCTGGCTTGCTGTAATAGTCGTGTGCGTTCGCGCAGCGGAATGTTGTTGAATTTAAAAAATTTAATTATGCAGATATTTAGTGTATGACGTCGTATAATTGTGTATGGTAAAAAAAAATTTGTGCACGCAGCCATTGTGGAGAAATTCACCAAAAACTGATTCCGCTGGGCGAACGTTGTCCTGGCGGAACTTTTTTTAATCCATAGACTTTAGAAGAAAAGAGATGTGGCCAAAAATTAGTGTGTATTTGTGTGTAATTGTGTATGTATGAATAAAATTAGTGCATGCATAAACTTCGGAGAAATTCAAGTTTCCGCTGCGCGAACGTTTGGCCATTAGCTAGTTTTCATATAAAGCGCTTACATAGAGAGCTGTAGATTTTTACATACGTTGTTTTGAATTTGTTTATATTTGTTTAAAAAACAGATTTAGAAAAAACTACGATTTTTTCATAATTAATTATGCATATGATTCTATATCACTAAAACATACTCCCCTTAAAAGGAAAGCAACTAATAAAGTAAAGTAAAGTAAGTTATTATTAAAAAAATATTTTTCATTCAAGAAATGCAATTGTTTTCTTTTTTCCTAACGCTTGTGTACGCAACTGTACCATATTAATAAATACTATATTGGAAGGTTAAGAACGTTTCTTAGATATATGGCACGGCCGCTTTTTTGTAGCCATCCGAACTTGGTCGGGTTATGTAGGTTTTCGATGCTTCGTCAGTATTATAATTGTTTTTCTTTAATTACTGAATTTAATGATATGAAATTTTGCATGTGAATAGTTGAATGAATACACTAATTATTAGCATACATTTTACCATGCAATTCCTTTAGAACGTCGTGATATTTGACTGCTTTGTAAACAGTGATCTATTCATGGTAAATTGTCCTATAACTCTTTAATTACTAACGGAACATCATTGATACTTGGCAACATGTTGCAGACACTTACAAGGTTTGTATAAACGTGAAAATCTAGACCCCAAAGTGCATACTTTAAGAACTAAGACCTAATAAGCGTATTTTACGTTTATATTTTTATCTTTTAAGCCCTACGATTTTTTCTAAATCTGTTTTTTAAACAAATATAAACAAATTCAAAACGACGTATGTAAAAATCTACAGCTCTCTATGTAAGCGCTTTATATGAAAACTAGCTAATGGCCAAACGTTCGCGCAGTGGAAACTTGAATTTCTCCGAAGTTTATGCATGCACTAATTTTATTCATACATACACAATTACACACAAATACACACTAATTTTTGGATACATCTCTTTTCTTCTAAAGTCTATGGATTAAAAAAAGTTCCGCCAGGACAACGTTCGCCCAGCGGAATCAGTTTTTGGTGAATTTCTCCACAATGGCTGCGTGCACAAATTTTTTTTTACCATACACAATTATACGACGTCATACACAAAAAAAACAAATATATCATAATGTATCATATCTGCATAATTAAAATCTTTAAATTCAACAACATTCCGCTGCGCGAACGCACACGTAATAGTCAGTGAATGTTTTATATGTGAGTATTTAATGGCATTAAACATGATCATGTATCATGCGAGTGTTTCATTTATTTCTTAATCTCTTTACGTTCTTTGCAAGTCGAAAGCTGGCCTAAAATCTTTCTTAGATTGTCACATAAGTATGAAAATTGCATTATTTTTGGTAAGCTATAGCCGTGAATATATTTCAGCTTTAATAATCCTACTAATGTTATAAATGTGAAGTTTGTGTGTTTGTTACTCAATCACCGAAAAATGGCTGAACGGATATGGATGAATCCCACCTACCCTGGATTAACACATATGATACTTTTTATCCTGGTATCTACTGTGCCAAGCTCATCTAACGTAATACAATATTTTTACTATGCCATACATACATCGACTCTAAATGAAGAAGAAAATGCGCGAAAACACATTTCATATTTACGAGATGGCAGATTAATTTTAGGCTTCTAAGATTGCCAAAGACTGCATTTTCCAGTTTTTATTGAAAACGCCTGCAATATATTAACGAAATGGGTTTTAGTATAAAGAAAAACACAAAATCCATTTTAATTCTGCGAATTTAATCTGTAATCTACACAAAAATGCAACATTTATCAATATCCCGTATAAAAAATAAGTACAACAACAAATTTAATATCTACGACACATTACTATTTAGAATGAAGCTTCTTTACTATTTCATTAATCAACACCATGTAACATATTATTATAATGAAGGATTAAGATCTACATCTAATATTTCACTGCAAATTTTTAGCTTAAAAATTTAGACACTAAAAAGGTCTTTCGTTTCAACTTAAATCCCGTTTTGATCAATCTTATGTTGGCTGATGTAGGTAGAGCGATTATAGAGATTAAATCACAATCGCGCGCAGCTTATTTATGACCGGTTGTTCTGGGAGGGGCCCGTGGCTAAATAATAACAGTCGCAAAGTTCGATCGATCAGGTTAATCTGCGCTTGCCGCGGTTGTTATGTGGATGGGTGACCATCTTTACATACCGAGACCCCTCCGTGTCTCGGAAAGCACGTTAAGCCGTTGGTCCCGGCTGTCATTCGTGGATCTTTGTCAGTCGTTACGCGTAGTCAGAAGCCCGAAAGTCTGACAACCAGTCTTACCAAGGGGTATCGTATTACCCAGTAACTGGGTTGTGGAGGTCAGATAGGCAGTCGCCCCATGTAAAATACTGGTATTCAGCTGCATCAGGTTAGACTGGAAGCCGACCCCAACATAGTTGGGAAAAGGCTAGGCAGATGATGATGATGTTCTGGCAACGAGCCCAACAGGGGAAGCCTATGTCGACCAATAGACGTTTTTTTGGCTGTCGATGACAGTAATTACTAAATAATAAATGGAATAGGATTATATGATTGGATAGTGTAAGGGACATCGACGCACAAACTGTTGCCATGCATTCAGTATAGACGCCAGCACATCAAGCTACTACAATCTGTCAAATTTATTTAATAGATTTTCAACTTTATAGCTAAGCTTAAGGTTCAAAGTAGATGTGGATAATTTGACAGTTTCGGGTAGCTTGATGTGCTGGCGTCTGTACAGACGCCAGCACATCAAGCTACTACAATCTGTCAGATTTCTTTAATAGATTTTCAACTTTAGCGCTAAAGCATAAGGTTCAAAGTTGATTGGGAAAAATCTGACAGTTTCGGGTAGCTTGATGTGCTGGCGTCTGTACATGATTCTAGACTCACAAGAGATGCAATTTGTCATCGGTTATAAAAATTAATCAGTGGTTTCATACATTTTGACCGTGTAGATCGCGCATTTGTATGAAACAGCAGTTTTTTTTAAACCTACGAAAAATTTCTACGCTGCGTTCTTAGTATCATGTGCTAAATTTATGGTAACAGTTTGCGAATCGATATCCCTCACAATGATATCAATTTGATAAGCTGTTGTTTATTTACTGCAATCGTGTACCTTTGTAGATATTAATCGTTCATATAATAACAAACAGTTGTTTTTTGTACCGCAAGATTTACAAAATGGAAGAATACTGATGACGAATCAAACATTTAGAATTTCGTGTTTGAAACTATATTGTAAAGTAGATAGAAAAATTGGAAAAGTATATTTAATTCATTATAGAAAAAGTGAGGATGAGATGATTTGGTCGTAGTACGCGGCACTGCTCATAAATGACATGAATTAAGAAGAAATGGATAAAAGAAAATAAAAACAGTGCCGTTATTGAAGAATAAACTTTGGATGAAGTAAAGGCAGGAAGGAGTAAGTAATAAAGAAGAAAAAGTGAAGAAGAAATAAAGTTTGAAATACAGCAGTAGAAAAGTAAGTCGCCCGTTTATTACAAAATTAAAATCTAATTTAGAAGCCCAACAAAGGAATATTTTTACTTAAATTAAATTATACAGGGTTCACACGGTTCGATTTTAGTTTATAAACTGAAAGTAACTCGAAATAGCGATTCGAACCCTATGAACAGACTTTAATTAAATTGAATTTGCAATTCAAAGGATGTTTTGTTGAACCACAGTTCGAAGTTGTTTTAACACATTAGTTGTCGAAGTATTCTCATGTAACTCTGATTTTGATTTAAATAATTCAACAAGGCATATCACTTTCGCTAATGCTGTATTCGTCCAATACGGTAACTTTATAAATGAAAACCGAACTAGAACTAACATAAGTAGAAGGAATCATAAAGAAAGCAATTTAAAAGTTTCAACACTGGACGTCAAGTTTCAATGTATCATAACATACATTTGCAACAAAATTTAACAGTATTTAGATGCAGCTTCTTGACGTAAATGTATTATCTGCCAACCGGGTACCGAAAGCATTTATCTAAATGATATATGGTTTCATAATGGTCAAATCAAATCAAATCAAAAGTCATTTATTCAAACTAGGCTGAGAATCAGCACTTTTCGAACGTCAAAATTACAAGGTCTCGTGGACTGCAAGTATACGTAAATGGGAACAGTAGTGCCCATTCTATGACTCATGCACGCTGCATAGAATCCAAAAATATCTCACGATATAAATAAACACAAGCCGTTGTTTTTACCACATTAAAAGGAAACCATGACTTCTTCAATACACTGATGTTAAGGCATGCGATAGCGAAAAGATGACATAACTAAATATAATTATAAAAAAGTTCTTCGAACTCAAACCATAACGTTACTTAGCAATTGATTTGGTTGAGACATGTTCCCGTCTCTATCTTGCACTTGAAGTGTGACAGTTGTGCGACAATGACAAGAGTAGCACTTAACCAAGGAACGTGCTAAGTAACGTTGATCTCGGCCTGAAAGCCAACCATATAAAATATTGTTAGCAGACGATACAAATACGTCAGTGTTCAATAACAATTACAACGCTAAATATATCCATACACTAAGCTAACGATATACAAAACTCTTATCTATAAAAAGCTCAACTAAATCTAGTCTATCATAAAACACGATAAAAATAATTACTCTCTTTCAATTACAGTTTTACGTTTTATATTAAAGAATTGTTGATAACAGAGCAGAGAGAAATGGAGTAACGGGGACGTGAAACACATTTGCACAACAGTCAAAGTGAGCAGGAAAAACTGCGAGAGTTGGCCTGAGTGGATGCACTCACATACACGAAACATTGACACTGTTTAGTTTAAGTAGTGGCCGCTTTGGCCACCGATGCGCGTTGTCCTTGAGGCCCTAATATTCTCACAAGGTACTGATTTTTTCACTGATCATGCCAACATATTCACACATAATCATAATCGGTTTACGAAATTTTGTCAACTGAGCACTCCATTTCTTACTACTCCATTAGTAGATAACCTTCACAACGATAGCATAAAAATTAAGGACTGGACAAAACGACAACCTAATTTAATACTTCGTTAACAATTACAATGGAAGTAGCTATACTTGAATCCAGAATCTTAGATAATTTTCATTCAACTATCTACTTTAGGGCCATGTAGTCTAAGTTCTCTTTTGAGTGATCATTTGTAATAAAATCGTTAATAAATTTTGGATACAATGGAATTGGAACTTTATCTTATAAGACATTGAGTTTGATTTTCCATAACATGTTAAAATCTAGGATCCTGAACAGAAGTTTCAAAAGAAAATGGTTACAATGTTAATTGACTACGCTATTGAGCGATTGGTAACAAAAATACGTACGATTGGATGGGAGCTGCCTTCGACTACAAAGTTTCTTTATATCGATAAATACCTAGGAACTAATTTTATGTAACAATTTATAGTATTGTTGTAAGGTTTGAATTAAAAGACACTGTTGAAACATATCAACTCAGACAAATCTTTAGGCCAAGCACTTGAAAGAAACATTCAGAATTATAATAAAACCAATTGACATCACGCATGATTCCTTAAAGAGATTGGCATATAAAAAGCCGTTAGAATAATACTTCAGTGAAAATTCAGTTTCCAAAGGCATGTCTTTTAATTCTAAACCCAAGTTTTAGTACTAACACATATAACAACATGTCACGAAGTATTGCAAAACAAAATGGAAGACCTGTTACTCTTTAAATGTTGATAACAACGCCTTAATTCGCTTTGGATAACCCTTCATAATCATTATAATTTTCTACCCTATCATCAGGGCTTAAGGGTCAATTTACATTGCTGCAGAAATAAAAGCATTAATTTCGCGTAGGTGTGTGAGAATTCATGTCAAGACGTCTCTATGACTCTAACGTACAAATTAGACAAGAGACAAAAAGGGGTAGCATCCCGTTTTCATATCTAATTTGTACGTTATGCAATGAACATAAAGATCAAAATACAAAAAATAAAACTAACCACTGCTTCGGTTCCTATCTCTTCCAACGCAATATAAATTGACTCTAAGGCTTCCTGGACGCCGGAGCCACACTGACGCCAGACCGCATATTTGTGTATACAAATTAATATCGCGCATCGAATTTCAGTTCCGGAGTCAAGTACAGGAAGCCTAAGATTAGGGAAGATAGTGTGACACGCACAGCGAACCTGCCCAAAATGAAATAAACCTTACACACTGCTTACAAAGATAAAGCCACTTCACATTTCCTAATTTCTCTCTATTTTAGTTAAAATAGAGAGAAATTAGAAAATAATTAATTAATTAGTTAATTATCACCATCATGACATGTCACTATACGCGAAGTATCCTACATACGATAAAAAGGTGAAGTAGTCTAGCCGTGATTAAAAAGGGTACGAGAGTGGAGTACACATTATTACTAACTAGTTCTATTTACAGACTGACTGGGACGCGGAATTGATTAGACGGATATTAGAACCGTTTTTTTAGTAAAGATGCATTACCACTTTGGTCAAAATCACCCAATAAATTGAAAGTTCGTTACGTTTGAAACTATCTGATTGTCATATTGGCCCTGAAACAAAAAAAAATATAGAACTTGACGTTTTACGACGTGCAAGTGAATTTAAACAGAGGGTGGCAAAGTAATTACGAGGTCTCTTGTACATTTCGTACTTTTTTAAAGATTGCAATAAAAAAACTATTATACATATGAAAATAGTAGCCCAACAGGACTGGAACTTAAGTTACCAGCGGTCAGGGATCCAGAGACGAACCACCTAGCAATACGCACTGTGTACAGGATTACCGCTTTCTGAATCAAGCCCTTGATCCAACTGCCTAACGAAAGCCTCTTCGAGCATTGCTTTATACTGCTCTTGCTCTTGGCTCTTGGCTATTATACTATTAACTGTCGGCATAATAATTGATAAGTCTTCTTCCTACATGCCGACAACCTCGCTAGCCAAGTCAAGGTACTTGATTTCCTGATCTTTTTCGACTTTATTTAATATTTCAAGCACATAAATGTATAGAGGCGGACTTAATATTCAAGGTTCACTTCGGGATCTCCTCATGCAGGACAGTTGCCAAATGTGTTTGGAATAAAATTGCTTTTAGTAAGTTAAAAAAAAAAACATTGTTTCAAATACTATGGTTCCACCTCCTAACCTGCCCTTGTGTCCCAAAACATGCAGGCAAAGTGACCTCTGCGCTCCCAGCGATAACGCCGTGGAAGTGGCGAAGTTTTGGGCTAGCAAAATTTAAATAACTGTCGTGCCAGCGACACGAAGAAGATGAAGATTAAAAAAAACCGTAAAAAAATCACATCCCAGTCAAATTTGAAAGCAATACAATGGCATAACACCCATAAGGACAGAGAGCAACTCGAAATTATTGTCAGACGATTGCTTTAATGACATAAGCTTAGGAAACTATATTGCGGTACGACGAACCTTAGAACGAAAACATCAAGCTCCGGACGCACTGGCAGCTTTTGTAAGAAAACTGATGCCCGATTCATTCGTTATTCAAAATATGTTTTAAATTGACCTTGCAGTTTATAAAAGTCTATTCAGCCGGTCGATTCTGTAAAAATCTCAACGTGAAATCATAAGTGAAGTGAACACTTAATAGTGTCAATCCCTACCAATAGGGAATGACAGAGCTCACTTCCCGCTCACTTCAAGCTAAGTTTTCACGGTGAGATTTATGCAGAATAGCAATGCAGGTCCCAAATTCTGTATTATTCCCCGCGAAATCTTACCACGTGCAAAACACGTCAATATCGTGTCTTGTTTACGGCAAGGAATCGAAATGTCAACCGTACGGACAACATGTAATTTGACGTATGAGAATACGTTAATAGCAGATGTCGTGAATTCGTGATTGGTTAAGGAATTGACGTGGTTTCGACGTAAGGAATCGATGTGTTCATAGTGAATTAGGGCCATGTTTTATCAGTAAACATATCTTTATAGTGTTTGACTGCAGTTAACCGATACATGATCACGGCTGCTAATATATCATTTTAGGACGTGTAAAAGTGACTCCGTTATCCTATTTAGAGAATAAACAATTTCATTTAATTTAATTCTAAACAACATTATTTTAGTAAGTCAATAACATTAAAATGTTAACGCCATCTTTATTTCTGCAGATGCTAAAATTTGTTTCACACACAAACTGTCCCGCTGTTAATGTTGCCAGCAACATGTTTTGTTCAACAAAAAACACGTTGCTGTAACAATGTTGTATAACTTTTATTTTTTTCCCAGAGTAGTTTCCATTATACTTAAACTTGATCTATGTAAATACAATTTCATATCATGTTCCAAATATTGGCTAGGTTAAGTTTCCGAACAAAAGCAGCCAGTGGCGTATCTAGCTATATAACATCGAAAAATCTCATCGAAACACGTAAAAATACATCAAAAAGCCTTCTACGCACGAGATGTGTCTGATATCTTTCTCATACAGTATCACAAAGCTTTTACCTTACTTCCATATAAATACGGTGTTACTTCCAATACTTATTGGAAAACGTGCCTTATAGAGACGCAGTTAAGGTTTACAATTGTTTGACACTAATGCCCACTTGCACCACCAAACACTAGATACGTTTAGAGCTAAACATATTTAAAGCATCATTCCGTCTCTATCATCTTCAAACTATTGACAGAAACAGAACGATCTTTTAAATTGGTTGAGCGCTAAACATCGCGGGCAGATTGGGGGTTTACCGCAATGTCTGGTAAGCGCATGCGTGTCTATTAGCTAACATTTGTTTTACTATGGAGGGTAGAGGTAAGGAGAACCGTCTCCCGTTATAGGAAGGAAAGTTGAAAGAAGATCCGGCCAATAAATAACACTTCAAAAACCCTCCAAAATGGCGCTAACATAGGCAAAGTGTATGGTATGAAACAGTTCTTGACGGATTGAAGTATGCCCAGTTAGGAAATTTAATATTTTTAGTGACAGCCCAGTAGATCAAACCTCAACTATTTACGTAGTCCAAAGTTCTTCTGTCCTTGTTTATTTTTCTCATACTTGACGGTTCCTTTGAAATTTATCCTGTTGCTACTGTGGCGCCACCCTAATTTAACGCAGTTTGACGGACACTTTTTCACAACAGAGACAGTTCTTCTTACCTGTACCCTCCATATGCTTTTTTTTTTGTGGGTTACATCGAGGCAGCGTTGGCATATAATTTCCCTTAGGAATGTTGTCACCTATTCCTAGTATACAATACAACTACCAATTTTCCCAAAAATACTGGAAGCAACATCCAAACTCCTCGCAAAAACACGCTTACAAAATTTGTACTTCACAAAATAATTGTCAAAACATTTCAATGTAACACAATCAACATCAAATCGTTCACTAAACTATGTCAACGAATAGAAAACGAATCTAAAAGAATATTCCTACGTTATAATATTATATTGTACGAGTATGTCTATTCTATGTTAGGCTCTATAACAGGCGCTTTCTAGTCTAGCTATAGTTGTACTCCGTTTTTTTGGGCGTTTCTAGTTGTTGAATATACGCGTTTTTTAAATATAAATTCAAATAAGAATACAATCATTACTTCCCGAAGGGGTAGACAAAGGTTTACAGTACAGAGGCCAGCACATCAAGCTACTACAATCTGTCAAATTTCTTCAATAGATTTTCAACTTTATCGCTAAAGCATAAGGTTCAAAGTTGATTGGGAAAATCTGACAGTTTCGGGTAGCTTGATGTGCTGGCGTCTGTACATATACCAAAATGTTGCCAGTTATATACAAGGTGTAACTTAAATAACGCACAACCTCTTAAGGGGTCATAGTACTCATCATTATGAACAACTTTTACTATGGGACCAAACCCGAAATCGCGAAAAAAATCTGCTGTTCCCTACTTTTATGTTCGCATAAGAACAGCCGATTTTTTTTTCGGAATACTGCACTGTTTCTCTTTACTACAGTCTATTATGTAGCCTATCTAAGAGGACAGTACCCCAACCATTTATGTTGTATACCAGTGTTCATTTGTAAAGTGCAACTGTTATTATTGTGTTTACTGCAACACCTTTTATGAAATAAAGTTTTTGTTATTATATAGACTCTAAGAAAAAAAAAACAAAAAAAAAAAACGATGATGATACGTTTCTTTCATTGAACCTTATTCATTAACACTTTTCCAAGATTAAAAAAAAAATGGAATGGTACCCATATTAAAATAGTTTCCATATAAAAACAAAATTATGCGTCTCAGTTAATAAAATGCAGTACATACGCAGATTAGACAAAAACTTTGGTCAATCGTTTTATTCTGTCTATAATTCGATGTATCATTTATCGCCTGTATAACCGTTTTTAGCCAAATTGGATACAAAACATCCCAAAAAGTTCGCGTTTATTCAATAACTGAATACCAAAAGTACCAGAGGAGCATGTATAAAAGGAGCTAGTACCATTCTACGTGGACCGCGGTTTCACGTCCTCGACTTGTATGAGCTGCTCTATCGGGATTAGGGAGAGCTCGCCGCCTAACATCGGCGCTGGGAGTAGCTGGAAAATAATTATTGAAATTATTAGAACAGTTTAAAATAAGTTCTATAATCTATTTCAGGAGTTAATATTATTGATGATATTAAAATTAACCCGTCGCACACCAATTTGCAGACACAATATAAATTTTATTGTTATCTGTATACATGGTGTACACTCGACGTTTGAGAGGTTAAAAGAATCTCTAAAACTGAAGTGCTATTCTTGCTTGCATCTGTGATGGCTTCGGATGCCGAAAGTTGGGGTAGCATCCCAATCTAAGATGGCGTCGATAAACATAAGAGTCTGATAAGAAATTTATGGCCGCTCATATCCGCCATTATCATAATTTGCGATGTTTTTTTTTTAACTTTTTTTTTTGTCTTTCCGATGCCTATATTGTCACGTATTGCTAAACTGATGATAATTATCGTCGATAAGAAAAAGAGAATCGGAAACAAATTCCAAAGGCATGAGTGTCATTTTTAAAGTTCCCACGGGTATGCGGAAAATTGGGTCAACATAGAAAAATCAAGATGGCGGTTTTTTACTAGTTTCGTCTTGATTGTATCATTTTACAGTTCTTTGGAGATGCTAATGTCGAAAGTGTAATTGTAAATTGGGTTTATTTCTTATCGTCCGTTCGTCTAGAGCTGTCCACTACTCACTTGCTTGTCGGGCGTGCGCGGCGTGTGCGCGTGCTTGTCGCCCTGCGCGGCCGCCTCGCGCGCGCGGCGCAGGCCCAGAGAGAACACTGCCACCGAGCGCACGCGCTTCACTAAAGCTGCCTTAGCTCGGGAACGACCTACGGAATGATACCAAGGGTTTGCTTAATAAAAACCTGATAGGCGACAGATAACGGCCGTGCGATTCTGTAACCATCTCACCGTGAAAACTTGGGTGAAGTGAGCGTGGAGTGAGTCGTCAATAGTGTCAATTCCTAGCATCAGCATGACTCACAGCTCACTCTGAGCTCACTTCACCTTAGTTATCACGGTGAGATTTTTCCAGAATCGACCGGCTGGTGGCTATTCGACAATTTTGTAAGTTTATTTTATATTTATGTCACATTTTTCTGTTGAAAATTGTGACAATTATATAATTTTTTGACCAATAAATGATTTATCTACAAGCCGTGTGCACGATGGGATTTCCCATCGGCAAAAATGATGAACTTCTGTACAAACTGTTATTTAACCCTTATGGGGGTGAATTCTCAAAAATCATTCCTTAGTGCTTTCTTTCGCCATGTAAGGAACTCTTGTGCAAATTTTCAATCTTATATACGCAGCGATTTAGGCTGTGCGTTGTCTGTTAGTGAATTAATTTAAGGTTTTTATTAAGTAGATCTATATACTAACTGCCTTTATCCTTCGGTTTATCATCTTCGCTGGAGGTGGCGCTGGCGTCGATGGAGGGCGCGGACGACGGCACCGCGTTCAAATCCGGCTCTGAACCACCCGCGCTCACGCTTCCTGACAACTCCTGAAGGCAAAGCATGTACCATTTTTTTCTTTCTTACTATTTTTCAATCTTACTCTTTTTTTCTTTCTTACTCTTTTTTGTTTGTTTGTATGAACAAAACGTTTACATTTACGAAATTGTATTATACCCGTTTGGGTTAAGTACTCGAAAGTTGAACGGTTGGACTAAGAAAACGCCTGAGATGAGAACATCAAGATGGATGTGTATTAATGAAATGTGAGGACCTTGGACGACCGCCCTCTTGTTGTCGATAGGCCGCTTTTCACTAACACTCACCGCTCTCTCGCGGCAAAGCTTCTAGCAAACAACTCCATTATTTACCTGCAACGTCGGATTGACGAGCGGTCTATGTTGTGTGGGATGCGGGATGCAGTGCGCTGACCTGTGTAGCGGCTCGTCTCTAAGACCTCGCACTCCGAGTAACGATAGCGGAGCACCGGGTACCCCTTCCTGTGGGCATGGTTTTTATATCTTTGAAAAGCATGAACATTAAACATATCGGCGTAACCAGTCTGTACGCCAATAGGCTAGTTGACCGTTTTTGAGAAAGCGATTAATAATATTTCTTGTGGCCTATTTCCCTTAAAATATGAATATTTTAGCGAAATAGTAACATTAAGTAATTTTTAAATAATTGTTTTATAAAGCAATTGTCTTTTATTGTCGAAATGGGGCATTCTGTCATGGCGGCTCGAGTAACTTCAATTCTTGCATTCTGTTATATAGGGTGGCAGGAATATCGTCGCAGGCGGAAACGCTCGGGTGTTACCATTGTGTGGATCGTCCGGAGGACACAGTGGAGCATACGGTGGAGGTCTGCCCGGCTTGGGCGGAGAACCACCACGCCGCGTCCGAGAATTTATTTGATGATTTCCCACCCAATAAAAAAAGGGGATATCGCCGCGCAACCATGATTCTGAACCATACTAATATTGTAAGTTGACATTTTTTAATAACCGACGAACATTTTTTACGACAGGGATTCTAGAACCATGTTCTGAATTCATCGTTAGTTTGTGCGCAGTGCGATTCTGTATGGTTACAGAATCGCACTGCGCACAAACAGCTCACCGTGAAAACTTAGGTGAAGTGACGTTCACGGCATTATTATATTATAGTAAATAGTATGTATGTATGTATATTATAGGTTTTTAACCTATTTATGTATTTGTGTACGTTTTTTCATATATAATTCAACAATTTTAATAGTATTTTTTATCATTGTTCGGCTCAAACTCAAACTCAAACTCAAACTCAAAGCATTTATTTCAAGTAAACCAATTACAGGCACTTTTGAATTGTCAAGGGGTCAGTCAGTCAGAAAGATGAAGCTAGTTGCCCATTCCAAAGCGTAGTAGGTACCTGTGGAGAAGAACGGGCAAGAAACTCCACGGACACTCTTTTAAATCATAAAAATCGTTACAAAATTTTGGTTACATCATTTAAGTTGAAATAATACATGTGAGAACGATGTAGAAAGACGTGCACGTTAAAAGCGTCCGTACTAAAAAAGATAAAAACAAAAAAATAACAATTCAGAAATGAAAATACTTAGATTAAAATTAAAATAAGCCTTGGCAGCTAAGAGATGACCAGTCCCTACTGGCGGCGCCCGTTCACGAACATGACGTATGGATCAGCACCATTTAGCTCAACCATTTTGAAGGGAACTCAATGATCCAACACACACGCCACCACCAGCGAGACATTTGAGTGAGCATGACATACCCTCAGCCGCCAGGGCACATTCAAGTCAATGAAAGACGTACCCAGTAAATGGTAGCTTGATAGTTTAGTTGCATAGTGCTCACACGTGTGTTATGCAATTATACAATATTAAGAGATTGAATTTATACAATACAAAGATAGTTTTTTCAATCTTCAGCAGCTCACAACTATATTTTCGAATGCTAATTAATTAGTTTATGCGCCCTTGTGGAGCAGGACCAGCGGTGAACCAAGCATTTTTGTCAGCGATGTAATCCCCCAACTTATAATATGCTTGGCTGCATAGTGTGCGTTTTATATAAGATTTGAATTTAGTTTCGTTGAGTTGGAGTATGTGGGGAGGTATTTTATTGTAGCATTTTAAACAGTACCCCATGAAGGATGAGTCTACTTTAGCCAGTCTGAAGCCTGGTTGAACTAATTGGGCCCTTATTCTGGTCCTATAGGTGTGTCTGTCACCTCTTTTAGTGAAATGATTTAGATTTTTCCTTACGTACATGATGTTTTCATAGATGTATTGACAAGGTACCGTCATGATATTAATATCCTTAAACAGTTCCCTTAGAGAATCGCGCCTGCGGAGGCCATATATTGCTCTGATGGCTCTTTTCTGCAGAATAAAAATAGACTCGATATCTGCAGCCCGTCCCCATAGTAAAATACCGTAAGACATGATACTATGAAAGTAACTGAAATAGACTAGTCTCGCGGTATCTACATTAGTAAATTGACGGATTTTTCTTACAGCATATGCTGCTGAACTTAGCCGTCCTGCAAGAGATGTTATATGAGGACCCCATTGCAGCTTTGAGTCGAGCGTGATCCCCAGGAAAACAGTTTTATCGACGAATTCTAGTTTCTCTTTATTCAATACTATGTCACAATCACTACTTTTAACATTTGGTAAAGCAAATCTTATGCATTTAGTTTCTTTTCAACCAAAGCACCTGCCATCTAATCTTTTCACCACCCTTGGTTGACTGGTAGAGAATGCCTAAGGCATTACGTCGCCTTTGTACAGACATTTTTATTTTTATTTAATGTTATTTATCTTTTTTATTACGGCAATCCAGTCTAATGCTTGTCACTATTACGTGGAATGCTTTAAAATCGATTTTTAAATCGTTTTAAATAGTTTTTTTTATTCTTGTTTGTTTCGTTTTTGTGTTATTTAAAAAAAGTAAAATACATTTTTGGTGAAATGTACAGACGCCAGCACATCGAGCTACTACAATCTGTCAAATTTTCCCAATCAACTTTGTACCTTATGCTTTAGCGATAAATTTGTAAATCTATTAAAGAAATTTGACAGATTGTAGTAGCTTGATGTGCTTGGCGTCTGTACCTTTTTGTGTGCGAAAAGTTTAAATAAATCGGGTGAAGTGATCACGCCACACAAACTACGTGGTATTAAACTTGGGTTCTGACAATTAAAATACTAGCTTTGAAATTATATAAAATGATGAATAGAATTGGCATAAAAAATATTATTAAAATCTCGATTATGATCGTATATGTTTGCTTGGTCAATCCCTAGCATCAGTGAGATGACACTGCCCGGGTAAAAATGATTTTCGGTGTGATTTCGGCCCCATTTCGGCGTGATTTTGGAGTGTGTCTACGTACTTTCGGCCTATTTCGGCGTGTGTCGGCGTGTTTTCGGTTTGTTTTCGGCGTGTCGGCGTGTGTCAGCATGTTTTCGGCGTTTTGTTCACTACCCCGGCCTGTTTTCGGCGTATTTTCGGCCTGTATTTTTTACCAAGGTGTCAGCTCACTCCACGCAAGTTTTCACGGTGAGAATTTCACAGAATCGACCTGCTGCTTCGGAATATTATAATATTCGGTAGTTTCAATTAGCAAAGTTTCTAATTATTAAAACAATCGTATTTTTAGCAGACAATAATTATTTGTGTTAATTTTTATTTTGACAGTCGTAGGCAGACAATTTCTGTTTCTTAATTTTAAATGTTCTTAGACAACATAAGATTGAATGCTACTACTAATTTAATGCCACATTGTGCGTGAGGGACACACTGCCAATCAGTGTTGTTCCCTTCGAGACCATTCCTTACGTAAGTCTATTGGTATTGTAAAAGCAAAAGAAATGTTGTCTGACGCCTAAAGATTATATATCTTTAAAATTTGAAACAGTCATCTGTAAGACGTGACTTTTCGCGATTTATCCGCGTTTAATGTGTTTGTGTGTTCAGTGGCTTTATTTTTACGTGAATATTCCTAAAAAGTGACAAAAATCATTTAAACAATTAGGTTGGTTATTTTTATATTTTTAGTTCAGAATAATTATATGTGTAATCAAAAAATTATAAGGCATTTTTTTATTTTTCTTACTGTCAACTAGCCTATTTTCAAAATGTATAATGTTATATGATTTTCTTACTTTCGTATACAGTACTTTTACGGCCTTTGCTGACATTAGCGCCCAGTGCCTTTTTTCATGTGACATGTTTAACCGTTGCCGAGGCAGACTTAAGTGTTCAGGCACCTGTCTGCGGGCACCCTTACATTGAACAACACAATACGAACATTATCACAGATGCAAAACCTTTTCAGAACATAGTTATAAATACTTTCACGGAAGCACCAAAACAGCGCAACACTGTTGCAGCAACATGAATTTGTTCTACATATTCTATTTTTCTCTAGGGCAATTCTGCTAATGTCAGAAGTGATATGAGAAAACGTGTAAAAGAGAAAATAAAACAAACTAATAACCTAAATCCAATTTGATACTAGTTGATTAATAAATAATTTAATTGAATGTGAAACGACAAGTTTCACATTAAATCAGTACACTGAAACAAACAGATAACAAAATGTTTGTTGCTGGAAACAAGATTTACATGTTACTTCATGTAATGCCAGCAGCACAAGATACGTTGCTGCAACAATATTACGAGACTAAATTCATATTTCGTCTAGGTTGCTAGTCCAAAGTTCTATACACACAAGTCAGGGCCATGGACGCAGATAGGCCGTGTTCCGTCAGAGGCTCAAAAAAATTTCTATGTGTAGGTATATTTTATATGAACTCGTTCACACACGTCCGTGTCCGGCCCGGCCCCGGAGCTTCAGTGTGTACCTCAGCTTCCTAAGCACGTACTACTCCGTATCACGGGCATACGACTAGTTCAGGGCCCAATATGCATTAGCCCGTAAGAAAAAAAAAAAAAAATTGACACTTCATTTGACGTATCAACTACTTTCGGATGGGCCCGTATCTTCGTTGATGGACATAGAGAGTAGACCACCTGTCACGTCCCAGACACCGCACTAATATGTGTGGATAGACCTTTAGTTGACCTCATAGCTAGAACCATTCTCAATAACAATAATAAAACTTTCAAGATAAAGTATAAAAGTCTCTACCTTACGTCGCATAGGCTTCGTCGGGCTGACATCTTGTAATGTCTGCAGTGAGCCGGTCACCGTCACAGGCGGTTCAGAGGTCGTTATAGACGCCGCCTTAGGCCTGCAATGTACGTCATACAATATCAGAGTCACTATGATGCTGTTAGAGAGCAAAGTAAGCGGTACTTTAGTTTACAGAGAAGAGACAAATGGAGTGCTTAACGTGCATATTTTTCAGTAGCATGAGCGATCAGCAATTTCAACGCTTTTCGGAAACTTGATAAAGCGACTGAGCTTTAAGTCTCACTTAAGTACTTTAAAGATCGGTAGTAAGCTATTTACTAGTTTTTCAGAAGCTCGATACAGTGATTGACAGAGAGTAGATAGATTAAAAAAAAAAAAAACGCAATTCTGTGACACCAAAACAGGAGGCAGCATTAAAGCAATCGCTGAAATGCGTGAATGTGCTATCGCAACCGAACGCAGAGAGTCCTCTAAACTCGTTGCAGCATTGAAGGAAATAGAAAAAAATGCCTGCCGTCGATACTAAAAACGCACGCCTATGTGTGCATCCTCATTGCCAGCCTATGCCTAGCGCGGTTGCGACGACGGGCGCGCAATATCAAACATGAAACCGCCGCTTGCGTCCAGTGTGGTGACTAAGCCGCAGGCCACGCTAGAGCTACTGCGGTGAGCGGGGGCGACCTGCGGGGGCGGGAGGAGTAAAGACGCTGCGTCTTGCCGCTGTAGTGTGCCACGTTGAAGCGGCCGCGTGACGCGTGGTTTTGATCTGCTATTATTGCGCGGGGTTTAAAATGAGTTTGCCTAAATTGGAACTTTCATGTTTAGAAGGAAGTAGTTTTTTTGCACAGGATAATATATTAAAAATAAAAATGGGGGTTCATGATTTAAACAAAAACAGGCATCAGTTTGGTGAATTCCGTAGACCGAGACATTATTTCACTAATAAACTCCTCCGTATTTATGTTTTGCATCGCGGATAATTCAACAAAATTTAATAAATACGCAGGACGCGCGAACTCGTACTATTCCCTCCGCTGCTCGCGGTCGCCTGACGCGCACGCTAGTCGCGCCAACATGGTATCCCCCGTTCAACCCGTATAATTATTTTTCCCGCTCATCGCAGACGCAAGACGCGTCGCGCTAGCGTGGCCTGCGACTAAAGCGGGCGCCTAGCGCGACGGGCTCGAGCGAGACAGCGCGCGTAGTTTTCAAACGTTCCTATCCGCGCGTTATGGCCGCACTACGGGCCTAGTTCGCAAGCGACCTAATGCGCGGCTCTATGCGCGTCAGATATTTTTTTTTTTATATAATGGCGGTAAATACTGAAGTATTTATAAGTGTAATTCAGTCTAAACCACCTATATGGCAAAGTAAACATCCACAGTAATCGCGCAATAATAAGAAAATTATGGTGCGAAATATACCATTCATCATTCACTTGTCTGCTTTTATTTATTTCGTGCACACCATCTCTTGTCATCTAATAAAAATAACAAATCCTCGTCCATGGTTTGCAACACCTGAAATACGCCTTAGCGACAACGGCTTACAACGGCTCGCACGTCACTGTGGCCACCGCACGCCTCCTCCTTTACGCCCGCTACAGGCCCTAGTTACCGCGCGGTCAGTGTCGACGCACACTAAGGCTCAAAAATAAACGTTTTGTAACGCTTTAAAACATTCTAAAACAGAGGCCAATCAATGAAATATTTTTATAATAAAATTAATTTGGAAAATTTTAAGATTTTGCATGTCGTAAGATACATAGAATGTATCGAGACTATTTACAAAAAATCCATTACAAGCAAATAAATTATTTTTCTTTCTATAAGCCTATTGCACTCCATTTACTCCTTACTCCGTGTTAAGGGAAACGTGAAATGTGCTCAAAGTCAGTAGTGTTAATGGTAAGATTAAAACAATGCAAATACGCATTTATTATTACTAAATATAAAATACAATTTACACTAACTGGCTATAAATATGGCACATCCGAGTTTTAGAAAAAGTTCGGCTTCACAGAGCGTTGTCTCTGTCATTCATACCTGTGTGCCTCTCTTTCTAATGCTCGATGTGTCTTATTTACGCACGGGTATTGTACATAGGTAGCATTAGCACACAGGATGGCAGAAGATGGGTGATGGAGCAAAGATACAAAATAGACGCACACAGGTGGTTCATATTACCTTTTAAAATGCGGAGAGATCGCTGACAGATACTCTTTGATCGACAGGTCATAGATGTCAAAGAATTAAAATGTAATAATCGTTGAACTTATTTATAATGTTGTTCTGTTATTCATGAACTATTCTAGAAATTGCTTTGCAGAATAGGCAGAGACGTAGGTTTTATAATAGTGATTTTAGAAAATCTATACAGTGTTTATTTTGTTGTCAAGAAATTCGATTGGGCGACAATATTTCTGACATCCAATATCTTCCCAGCTAAAGCACTAAGAAGCGGTGAAGGGCGGGCGTTTTGGGAAACTGTTTTATGTAATTTTGACGTTTGAAAAAGTGTTGATTCTCAGCGTAATCTATGAGTTGTTATTTGTGGCGTTTGACCACAGATTTTCTGCCTATCCTACCGTTAGATAGAAATACACACAGTGAAGCCAATTATCTAACTCACAGTACTATAAAATGACCTGTCAACCTTATTAAGGAATCGTATAAAAAAAAACTGCTATTACGGTTGAAAAAGAGATTTATTGCAAAAAAAAAAAAAACTTAAAATATTAAAAAACAAGCTTAAAATACTGATAAGAAATACAACTTAGATAAACAATATTTCGCTACACACCCATCCATTTAATACTTGTGCCAAATTAACTGAAAACAAGAAAATAAAAGTAAATTAAAATTTGGAGGGTAGCCAGCAAGCGATATTTACTGCCGATGATGGTTGATTCGCGATATGACCAATGAACATTAAAAACTGTTTGTCAAAGACCAAATTTTGTGAAGTATCAGGGGGGCGGACTCTCTTAATTTTAAGAACGTCCTCAGTCTGATCAGTTTTAGTCAGTCACAAATGCCTCTGATTTCCCTACATTTTTGACATTGATTGTCGCCGAGATGAGATTACGACAAGATTTTGAATGTTTTTAATAACGAGAATTGGTCTTCTGGAATTCACAAGACCAATAATGTTTTTGAAGTGAACACGTTTAGGCGCACTTTGTGCTCTTTCTAAACAGTGAACGAAACTGAAACGTCACGGGTCGGTGACGCTAAATCGCGTATACTCGGCTTCAGTCGTAAATATTCACTTCTATCGTGTGGTCATAAGCACACAACTTCTTTTTTTTCATTCTTGGTTTAAGCTACATTACATTTTAAGTCCTATCAATACGTGTATGTAGCCTAAATTAATTTCTTAAGTCTCGTTTGTACAACTTCCATGAGCGAGTCTCGTAGGAGTGAATAAATTGTAAAAACGTTATTCCATCTAAAGTTAGCTCCTACATTTTCCTTCTTCTTGTGATCATGTCCTTAGAAGGATTGGAAACTTTACTAATCCTTGTACCGAATTATTTTAGAAAATATTTCTACTTCAGTCACAAATAATCACAGAAGCTTCTACACACTAGTCAACTGCACGTGTATGGTAACATTTCAGCATTGATAGCGCAGCGCGTATATTTCGCAGCAGTAAGGCCCGTTGTACACGGCACGGTTTCTTTACGGTGCGGTAGCCGCAACGGAAAATAATCGTGTGAGCTTGTATATGACTCGGCAAACTACCGGACGAGGCATACGGCGACGGCGTCGTGCCGTAGTGCCGCCGTGTCTGTCAACAAGCTTCCATAGTGATCCATGCACTGACGACCGCACCTACACACCGCGAATCAACCGTAGTCTTTCGCCAAAAAAACGTGTTTTTGTTTTTGGCTAAAAAACGCGTGTGTACAACGGCACCCTAATTGCGTAACACACTATTCCTCTCAATTTGAATCATTTTGAAGCATATTGCTAATCCATTGCTCCATATGCTCGAAAAATGTGTCTGCTCGACAACGTAATTAGCGCAATGAATGTTGTTGAACTGTCAAAATGAAACCCATTGCTATTGATAGTGTGTTACGCAATTACCCTGCGGGTCTTAGGGTGAGTCTCGTAGTTCAAGTTTTACGGACTTGCAGTTGAACTTACTAACAATAAATGCTCTATGTGCCACTTACCTGAAAGGCGGTATTTCAGGTATCTTGCCAATACACAACTTCTTCTTGTCGATGGATTTGTCGATGGGTGGCTGTTTTGGAGTGGTTGGTGTGACTGTCCGAGGCGTATTGCGGGCCGAAGGTCGGATGTCGTCTTGTGAAGTACATTCAGACTTGAAGGAAATGTATGATTGTTAGGTCTGAGCAATATTGGTAGACAACATAATAGAAGGGTTTGAGAGAGGTGTTTACATTTTTAACTTAATTTAATAGGTTACAACCGCTACGGTTATCAAGACATAACAACCAAAAACGAAAATTTAAAAATGAATCGACGTTTTAACTAAGAAGTACACGGCCGTAAATATGGCACAATGGCACATCGAGTTTTGAAATGAGTTCGTCTATGTAGAATGCTGTCTCTGGCACTCATACTTGTGCGACAGTCTCTGTCTAAACCTCATTGTGTCAAATTATTACTTTACTACGAAAATGTTGATTAGACGTCGTCACATTAAACTCGTTACTTGTCAATGGAAAAAAAAACTGACAAATTAGTTTCACGTAGATGGCGCTACGTGTTTGTTTCTTTCATTCAGCTGCCAACAGAGTACCTTGATAAAGTGTTTTGTCATGTCGTCGATTTGTCGCTTTTCATTCAAGATCACTGACAGAAGACGGCGAAGCTTCCAGCAAACAACCCCATTTATTTAATTTAACATCGCCTTTTCGTCGTATAAAATGACAAGGTTCTAAGTATGGTTAAGGATTTCGTAAGCCAAACTTGCTTGCTCTGCTTGGTCTTACCATAAGCGGAGCGTGTGCGTTCTTAATAGCCTCCCGCCTCTGGAACTCGACCTTCGCCATCTCAGTAGCCAACCACGCTGGTATCTCCGGTATGGCTATGCGAAGAGCTAGTACTATCACCAGGATTACGTGCTGAAATAGATACACATACATACATAATTATCATGCTCATTTACTCGAGTTAAATTATCTTTTTTTTAATAACAATAAACCAAATTTTGTGCATGCCTGTATTCCCCAAAGGGGCAGGCAGAGGTGTATGCTATATCTCTGCAAAAACCATAACTGGCGAAATGTTATCAAAACTACATTTTGCCAACTAGCAAACACATAACACAAACTGTTTATAAGTCTCAAAAGCAAACCTATAGCCATGTTCCAATTTCTGAGCTGCTAATGAGAAATCTAATATAATCTAATGGAAAACCAGAATTCAAGAACAGCGCTAGGCAGTCGCACTTGCGTCCGTTTTTTTTTTTTTTTTTTTTTTTTTTAATTTAATGGCATTTCGCTGTTCAACCTATGAGGTTGTCGTCTGCTTAACCGGGCTTGCCTGTGGATGCCTCAATAAATTAAAGCCTTAAAAACTTAAGGCCTCTGAAGGGCTTAAAAAACTTAAAAACTAAGCGACTACACGCTAAGGGTACCCCCTGTGGGGTACGGACCTCGGCTTAGGGCGTCGCTGGGAGAGGGCAGCAAGGTACCGGCTGGATTGGACTTATTAGAATAGAATAGAATACTCTTTATTATGTACTCCATATAAATTACACACACTCTCTCTCTCTTTCTCTTTATTATTCCGTCCAACGACAACACAATTTTATTTTTATACAATGTAAAACTTTCAGAACATGTAAGGTAACACATAGGAAATTGCACCTTACCTCTAAAGCCACAATGACGAGTATAGTCTGCGCGGGAGTTGCGTCGGGTAACATTCTATGTACCGGTCCTGATAGACCAATCAGCGCGCAGTTTACTAGAACCGCCACTGCTACCATGGTTTCCATTGCGTGCTGAAAAGAAACAGTAACAACTTTCTTGAGGTAAACTGACTAGATATCGCGACACGTATGGTGGAACACGCTGAGGGTAGGTGGAGCGACGATCGTTTCAAGGTGACTGGTAGCAGCTGGATGAGAGTAGTCAGAAATTAGTTAAATGTCGTGCTATTGAAGAGGTCATAATTTATTCCCAACAGTGGACTGATATAGGCTGACGATGGGCAAATGTTTGGTAACCATTTAGGTTCTGAAGCCTTGGCCGCCACCTTATGGTAAACTGGGTTTTACCTGATATTATGCCCGCGTGGATGTGATATTTTTATGCCGGAGCGATTCTTGTTCAGACCTTGCACAAGTATCCTTGGTTTATCGATAACAGCTTCGATACCCAAATACATTCCACATACCTGCCAACTCCCAATACTCTTGACTCGTTCTCCAAACGGTCTTTGCGCGACATGGCATAGTTTAAACGCGTCCGCCCGTATTTCTGCCGCGTTGTTCAGAAGCGCACACACAGCGGCCAGCGGGAAGGCTGATGAGAACAGTACCACGTGACCCAGTTGTGTTAGCATCTCGAGGTATTCGGCGAATGTGCCGTCGTACTGTGGACAATAAGACAATGTTAGTTTTTCGAGGAGTTAGGGTCACCACATGTCGGGATTTGTACGGAAATGCCTGGCTTTTTAACCTCCATTCGGAAAGTTTGTTTCTTTTTTTCGTTTCATAATTTTAAGGTGCAAAAGTGGGACTTGTGGCTAAGTAATAACAGCCACACGGGTCGATTGATCAGGTTAAGCTACGCTTGCCTCTGTGGATGGGTGACGATCTTCACATACCAAGACCCCTCCGTGCCTCGGAAAGTACGTTAAGCCGTTGCTCCCGACTGTCATTTGTGGATCTTTGACATTCGTTACGGGTCGTCAGTAGCCCGAAAGTCTGACAACCAGTCTTACCAAAGGGTATCGTATTACCCAGTAACTGGGTTGTGGAGGTCAGATAGGCAGTCACTCCATGTAAAATACTGGTATTCAGCTGCATCCGGTTAGACTGAAAGCCGACCCCAACATGTTGGGGAAACGCTAGGCAGATGTTGAATTTTAGGGTGTAAAACAAAAAAAAAACTTTAACGAGTAGTAAAAAAAGAGGGTAGTAGGTAAGTTAGCTTTATTAGGACTTATTGAATTTCGAAATAACTAGACTCGCGGCTAAGTAACAGAGCGGCACGGTTTGATCGATCAAGGTTGAGCTACGCTGGCTGCAGTAAGTCCATGGATGGGTGACCATCTATTTCATACCCTTAGTGCCTCAGAAGGCATGTTAAGCCATTGGTTGTCAATCGTAGATCAGGCATTAATTTTTTAAATGTCGCAAAACATGTTAAGATAGGATTTTTTTTGACCTCGTTCACAGTTGTTTTTATAGGCTTTTAATTTACTGTATGCATACCAATAAATATTTATTCTTTCTTTATTCACACATACGCCCACCTGGACGGAAGACTTGTCCTTTTCAATGGAGAAACTTGTTACCTTGTTCTTCCAAAGTAGGAAAATAAACTCTTCCTACCTTGAACAGCTGCGACTCCAGCTCCGCCTGATGCAACACCTTCTGTCCGACAAGAGGCTCGGAGTCCTTATCGGTGCCTCCGTTCACGAGAGTATTCTCTGGAGGATCTCCCGAGGAGTCTGTCTTCTTGTCGAATAATTCCATTAGTTCGGCTGATGTTGGCACTGTAAGGGAAAGTGCCACGTTATAAAATACTAGACATTGTGTCTAAAATTGCGTCTTTATTACCCGAAAGGGTAGACAAGTGTGCATAATTAAACATAACTGATGAAAGTAGGTCAATTAGTCAGTTAGACGAAATGTCAAGGACGCGTCACGTTTAGGCACATTTCGTTACATGAGAGAGAAGAAAGATATAATTCTATCTATCTCTCACTCTCTGACTTTCACACTAAATCTCTCTTATTCTTTATATTTTTAACCCTAAAAAGGAAACGTACACATGATAGATGTGAATCTATCACGTGTACGTTTCCTTTTTAGGGTTCCGTACCAAAATGGTAAAAAGGAACCCTTATGGTGCGACTCAGTCTTGTCTGTCTGTCCGTCACAGCTAGATATCTCAAGAACTACTAATGCTATCCACTTGAAATTTGGAATAGTTTTAGATGACGTTTGCCCAACTATTTTGCAAATAAGAAAAATTTTTACTTTTTGCAACAGGCACTGAAGGAGGGTCTTAAAAATTCGAAGTGGGGCTACTAGGGCATGTGGGGTATGATACGAAAGACCGCTGTTTGCAAATTCTCAAGCACTTTTTTTATTTCAGACCGCATAGTTTTCGACTTGTGATGAAAAATGTAAAAAAAAAAATACCGTTCGCCCCCTTATCTCCGAAGTTTGCATAGAGAAAAACCTGAAATTATTCTATGTGATAGAAGTTTATGTAAAGATTACAGGAAAAATAAAATGAGGTCTCTAAACACCACACTTTTTCAGAAATCATCGACAAAAAATATATTTGTTCTACTATCGGCCAAGAGATGGCGCTGACCTAAAACTGCAATATTCTAAGGCGCAGTGTTAAAATTCTCTGACGAATATAGGCCTCGCCGATGAAAATTTAAAACGTTTCACAACCAAAATGCCCTCCTTCCTACCTACTTGCAGGTTGCTTTGGGTGAAGCGCAGTTGTAGTTTATTCTGGGCACAGAACTATTTAGGTACCTATACGAATGAAGCTCCTAATAGGCGCCCAGTTACTAAATTAATAAATATAATAAATAAATATGGTACTGATAGAACGTGTTCAGCTGCTTTTATGGGCGATAGTCTGGTTTATACAGGATGGGTATAGGACTGTACGTAAAGTAACACATCCAGAATATTTATATATGATGGTATGGAACCCTCGGTGCGCGAGTCCGACTCACTTTTTTTTTAATTCAAAGACAACCATCTATCCGCTGTTTTGGTACGTCCCAAGTAAAAAAATAAAAAATAAAGAAGTCCCCAGTAATAAGGGAGAGTTTGTTATCACCGAATCGGGCACAGATCCAGACTCCGGGCTGCTACAGCTAAATACCTTATGAAAAAATCCGATAAAACTTTGCCCCACCTGGGAATCGAACCCTGAATTCTTTGTTCAGCAGTCGACTTACGACCACGAGCAATTGGAGAGGTACAGTCTTTTCACAGTTATTTTGCCTCTGATTTTGTATCACTGTCAACGCCACAGTGATCTTTATTCTCGTTACAATAAGGTTACTGTTGGGTTGCTGCTACTGACAAGTCTGTCAAAATCACTGTGATCTTTATTCTCGTTACAATAAGGTTGCTGTTGGGTTGATGCTACTGAAAGGTCTGTCAAAATTACTGTGATCTTTATACGCGTTACAATAAGGTTGCTGTTGGGTTGATGCTACTGAAAGGTCTGTCAAAATTACTGTGATCTTTATACGCGTTACAATAAGGTTGCTGTTGGGTTGATGCTACTGAAAGGTCTGTCAAAATTACTGTGATCTTTATACGCGTTACAATAAGGTTACTGTTGGGTTGCTGCTAGTGACAGGTCTGTCAAAATCACTGTGATCTTTATTCTCGTTACAATAAGGTTGCTGTTGGGTTGCTGCTCTTAGAGGTAAAATAAATATGAAAGGATTGTAATACGGTTTTAGAGATGTGTCAGTCAGACAGCACAGGCTTAGTAAATAATAATAATAATAATATAATAATAATATTCCACAAATCGATCTCATTTGCACCTTTTTTAGATACGGAACCCTAAAAATAGTTAGATATCTTATACTTACTCTTGCTCGGACTGATAGCTCCGAATACATCAACACAAATTTTGGCCAGTCTCAAGTTTTCAATCAAATAAGGCAGAGCCGACTCTTTCAAATTACCAATCACTTGCCTTGTTATCAACAAAACTGCTAGTTGCTGCGAACAAACGTATTTGATTTGAACATTTTTATTACGAACAGTTTTAGTGCTGGCAATGAGTTTTCAGTGAACGATACTATTTAAAAAGTTTCATAAATCATAATCCTTCTCGCTTCAAGCCTTTCGAGTTACTTGTAAAACCATCGAAAACGCCAGTTTAAACTAATGCGATTTGACAACAGAAGGCCAATCCTCGTAATTTGAAACCTTCAAAATCTAGTCGCAATTTCATCTCGGCGACAAACAAATGTCATAAATGTAGGGAAATTAGAGGTATCTTTGAGAGATTGAGACTGAGAACAGACTGAACGTCAAAAGTATTTTTAAAATACTTTGGTTTTTACGCTTTTTCAATTCGAAAGTTGTTTTTCTTACGTAATTTCTAATATTCAATATGATAGATACCAACCTCTTTTAGTTTATCCATATCCTGCAGGTAGAACGCAATATAGAACAAACTCATGAACGAGTTGAGGAATTGAAACTGGAAACAAAACAATACATTTTACTAATACAACCTAAATTAACTCTAAACACATCAAAAGCGAACTATGTACGGTCTACAACAAAATACTTTAACAATAATGGAATTTATTTATGATTAAAATTATACTAGTCAGTGTTTCAACATAAATACAATATATTTAGGGCTCATTTTGCAATAGTCAGATAACTTTTATCTAAGGAATAAATATGGCACTTTGACGTTTCTATATAAAAAAAAAACTGTCAAAATACAACATCTTCAAATAAAAGTTATTTGGTGCCGTATTATGACATCTCTCTCTCATTATGAGTTTAATGCCATCATGATTCCAGTTTAAGAGAGAGACGGAGCTACGCAAGACCGATAGCACCATCCTTTTCGCACTGGAATTATGATAGCATCGTAATACGGCCCGAGACTATTGAAAAATCAGCCTTCAAACTAATAAACAAAAATTTTAAAGATGTGAAAATTAATATCATCTTGTAAAAGATTATTCTCTTTGTATATTATTATATTGAATATGTGCCCAATGCAACGCCTAAAAAAATAAGTTATTTACATTTGACCTGTGCTTATAAGCCTACAAAGAAGTGGGTACTATTAGGCACAATTGCTATATAAAAACCCGCAGCAGTGGTTCAGGGTCAGTTCTGTTCTAACAAGAGTTAAAGAGACAACAAAAAGGTATGAATTCAAATAAGGTTGAATACTTAAATGTCAAATGTACAGTCAACAAAATAGTTTGGTATGCAACAGGCTTGAAATCTAAATTTGCAGTAAGCATAAATTATTTAATGATAACGAGAACGTTAGATACTTTTTGTAGATAGAACAGTCGGAAGTGTTACTAAGCTTACTTTTCTGTTATTCTTTCATGTGTTACTTTTTGTGTGTATAGTCGACCTCGTAATTGCTTCATCACCAGAAGATTGAAGATTTGAAGATTGAATGTCACTTTCACGTCATAAAACGATAAGGTCGATTTATGTATATGACGGTTAGGTTCAACCTTAGTGAAGTTGCAATTTACTGGGATTTTTTGTCTAAAGTGGTATAACACTTACGAGGTGGACTATACATCAATGGTTAAACAAATAAAATAAGAGCAGTACCGCAGTTTGTCTATTCAGCACACGCACCAGATAGGTTAAAAAATATGTAGTTATCTGCCTAGTTAGTGACTAATTTTGTTGACAGTACACGCTACAAGAAAAGTTATTATTTTTTAAATTAGCATGCAAGCGAAAAAGAACAGCGTGCAAGCTAAGTCACTGTGTCTTCAGAGTATTATTCCATTTACCAATCTATTTGGTTAACAACCTTCTCCGTTTACTTTCTATAAGCAAAGCGTGATGAAAGCTTAGCTTTTGAGTATGGCGTTAGTTTTTTTTACAGCATTTTTTTAAATACAAACCAATGCTATTTTCACAATCAGGTGATTCTCATACTTTGTCTCGAGTCGATAGTTCTCTGTTCAAATAAAACGTCAAAATTTTCAGTGTTACCATATTTTTTTTTGTTTTTTTTTTATTTGTAGTGTCCAGTCCCATTTGGTAAGCAGTAAAGAGAAAAAATAATATGCGCTATAGTATATGTTCTACACACTGTGTTTTTCTACATATTGTTGTAAGTACTAGTAACTAAATGTGTCTATTTAAAGTTCGATTAATCGACTATTTATTATTAATATTATTTAAATAATTGATGTTCTAAATATTGCTATACGAAGAAAAATCTCAATTTTAAAACTAAGTCTCATGCAGAATTTGTCTAATATTTTTGTTCTCTTCACACATATCCGTTTGATAAATCAATAAAGAAAAAAGATAGAATAAAGTTTAATAAAAAAAAAAAATAGATTTTGAATTTTTATCTAGAATTTTTTGGACAATATTGAACATGTACAGAATAGAATACTTCTGGATACGTGCAAAAAGATCACCCGTAATATTTGTCCAATTATATATTTTACCATAGTATTAATTTGGAACCAAAAATGTACATATTTATGGGCTATCTACGTAAGAATCACACTTAATTTCGATTGTTATTAAATATGTATCCAAACCAAAGAGTTGCTTGCACACAAATGAAAACGTCACAATATAAAAAGAAATCTTAGGTCAGTGGTATTTGAAGAAAAGGTAACATTTTTTTAATGTTTTTATCTGAATGCTTTCTGAATAGATAGGAATCACTCGCTCAAAGTCTCTAGGTGTTTCGGGTTACAGAGTTTTGCGAAGACCTTGACACTTTAAGCCTCGTATTTACTAGGAGACAAATGTCCCGAAACCAGTGCCGCTAAAGCTATCGGGCGAGTCTTGCATTATCAAATATGTATTATAAAAAGGTAGTGAGAAAAGATGTCTGGTAACATTGATCAACGTCGCCAGGTATGTAGCGACATGTGTCGCAGGACATTAGATCCCTAGTGAACACGAGGCTTTATTGAGTACTTTGAACTGTATAAGTCAACAAAGAGTCAATTATTTTTTAACATGGCACGGGGTTTAATGCTATTAGCTAAATAAACCACTCAATACTACGGTCTAAAAAGTAACACGAAAACAAAACCAAAACCACTGCCCTAAGACCATAGACAAAACAAAAGAAAACTCAACCTCTCGCACACATTTATTCATAGAAATAAAAGCACAAATCTACATTACCTTTATCGTTGAGCCACCTCGCTATTCTGGCGTACACTTCCTCTTCAACCGCTATGATAATAGCGAGCAAGGCGCGTGGTATCCATGTCAAATATATAATGTTTGTTTCCCACCAGTCCTGTTGAAGAAAGTTTTCCATTCATAGAATAGAATAGAATACTCTTTATTATGACATAAATATAGAAATTTTACAAAGGGTGACACAATGGCTAACAACAACAACATCATTTCAACCTAAAGACGTCCACAGCTGGACTTGGGCAGCAAGCATTTCCACGTCGACTGGTATTTTCATTAAATATTCTTTTATAGAGTAGTGGTTGTGTTCTATCAAGCCCACGTAGGCATGTATTTTTCTTTGTGCCATTTGTTTCTGACCACCACAGTAACAAATCACACTAATAATATTATAAAGGCGAAAGTTTGTGCATGGGTGTGTTTGTATGTTTGTTACTCTTTCACGCTCAAACGGCTAAACGGATTTGGATGAAATTTGGCACACAGATAGTTTATAACCAGGATTAACACATAGGATACTTTTTATCCCGATATTCACACGGGATCGAAACTTGTGCGGGTGGAACCGCAGTGCAGCTAGTAAACGATAAGTCATATTGTGCCAAACATGCTCCAGTTATCTACCAACCCGCACTCTGGGTCCGCGTGGTAGATTACAGCCCACTGCCTCTCGAAGAAAGGTGGTCTGTGTCCCAGCAGTGGGACTATTATAGGCTGATTATCTAGAAGTCACGAAGCTGGCATACTGAGCAGAATTTAGCTCGTAATCTATGTATATGTGACTCTGGCGGTCTAAACGGACCACTGCTATAGAAACGCCGAAAGAATACATTGATAGGAAAAGTGACATGTCTCATGCCCAGTACAGATGGGTGAAACGTAACACAAATGAGCCGCACAAATTTATATAATGCAACATGAAATGTAACACATTAACTATGTGAATTTGTTTCAAGGTGTGTTACATTTTGCGAAGGAGGAGGCGGAACGCGTGAGGGAGAGGCAATCTTTGCGCCCTCACGCCCCTAGTCGCCGCAGGAGACGCCCTGGGCGTCGGGAGTCAAGAGTAGACTCCCGGCCACCGTAGGCGCGGGCTTGCGGATGGCGAGCAATGGTCAGCTTGCAGTCCGGTAAGGACCAGGCCCGGGTCGACGGCGCGTTGTGTTCCACGCGCGCCTCAAAGAGATGTCAGCAGTAACTGACGCGGTCCGCTAGGGCCGATGCCTGCCATCGTCGCGGGTTGTTCGAAAGAGGTACCGTGGCCCTTAGCACAAGCAACTGAAGGAACACGGGTGGGTTTTAGTCAGTAAAAGTCTGACACCACAAGTTATTTGATAATTTCCCACCAGAAAAAAAAGGGGTGTTACATTTCATGTTACATACACTAACCTTCATTATAGAAAATTAGAGACTTGTGACCTGTCACTGTACTCGTTGTACCCTAAAATATGAAGTGTATACCTGAGCCCGCAGCAGTGCGAAGGTAGCCGAGGCAGCGACGCTGAGGCACACGCACATGAGCGGGAACGACACGCAGTGCCGCCACACGCGCCGCCGCCACGCCGCGTACACGGGCTCCGGCCGACCTGTCACTGTACTTGTACTCATGTCACCCTGGAATTACATAATATAACATCGCGACTATATTCCTCGAAGAGATAAGCAGAGATGTAGAAGTTACAGGAAAGGGTTAAAACATGAGTAGACTTAATAAAAATCAAAGTAGACTTTTTCCAAAAGGTACATTTTTTAAAAATAATATTCTCATGATAAACATACTATTTATGTTTAATATTCGCCATTTTTAATAGAAAATTTAGCAGAAAAGCACTTTTGAAACCAGCTGAATGTTTGCATTTTTTGCCCTTGGATGTAGATGCACTCATTCCTCGGAAAGCACGTTAAGCTGTTGGTTCCGGCTGTCATTCGTACATCTTTGACAGTCGTTACTGGTAGTCAGGAGCCCGAAAGTCTGACAACCAGTCTTACCAAGGGGTATCGTATTACCCAGTCACTGGGTTGTGGAGGTCAGATAGGCAGTCGCTCCATTTAAAATACTGGTATTCAGCTGCATCCGGTTAGACTGGAAGCCGACCCCAACATAGTTGGGAAAAGGCTAGGCAGATGATGATGTAGATGCACTCATTGTACATCCACATTTAGCCATTTAGATTATTATGAAAATTACCTGAAATAATGGTCTCGGTTCAACCAGCAACTCATCTCTCTGATCCAATGTTCCCCATTTATATGCCAGTACATTTGAATATCTGTAAATAAACAAAATAATTTGATTCCTACATGCATTACACGAGACAAACGACCTATCCTACCTTTTTTTTTTTGTTTTCGGGGGGAAACCTTCAAAAGGCACCCGACCTCTGGGGAGGGAGGTCGGGGAGTGTGGGATTTTTACCTCACTAAAACCACCCCGGTGATCACCATCAGCACTTAGGGGTGGTCCCGGTTCCTCTTAAAAGACCAATTCCGGAACCCCCCCGTGCAACGCCTGTAAGGCACATCCCTGGGGAGACTGTAAAGGGGCCTCCCCTGAGCCTCGCTATGCACGGCAGCACGTGACCACTGTGCTACCGTCTTCCGTGGGGTCACTTGGTGGGCGGACAGAGTCCCCACTCTGTGCGCCCGCGACCCCAGAGGTCCACCTACCTTGGCTGGTAAGCGGGTTTCGGCGTATTAGACGCCAAGGCGGTTGCCTCCCCGACGCCTCCTTCTCCGAGCAGGATCAGCCCTCTCCCGATCCCGCTCAGCGGCCTCCTTCTTGACCATCACGGTCTCACAGAAGGAGGCTACTTCCATCCAATTCTCTGCCTCTGCCAGCATAGCCCTCACTACTGCTGACAGAGACAGGTGACCTATCCTACCTAATCAATACTTATAGTACCTATTTGGCCGTCAGTATTGGCACATTGAGTTTTAGAAAAAGTTCGGCTTTCTCTACAAGATTATTTTTGAGGCAAAGCCGAACTTTTTCTAGAACTCGTTGTCTGTGTCACTTATATAAGTACCTAGAAAGAAGAAACGAATAAAAAATAAAAAACCGGCCAAGCGCGAGTCGGATTCGCAAACGAAGGGATCCGTACCATTATCTATGAAAACGGCAAAAAAACATGTCTGTTGTATAGGAGCCCCCTTAAATATTTATTTTATTCTGTTTTTTAGTATTTGTTGTTATAGCGGCAACAGAAATACATCATCTGTGAAAATTTCAACTGTCTATCACGGTTCATAAGATGCCTGGTCACAGACGGACGGACGAACAGCGGAGCGGGAGTAATACGGTTCCTTTTTACCCTTTGGGTACGGAACCCTAAAAAAAAAACCCGAGTGACGATCTCTTTCTCAAACACGATGTGCTGTTTTATACTATAATTATTAATTTAATTTATTTATTTTGTGGTTAACTTACCTTTTCCACGTTTCTAAATATACACACGCCCAGAGCACGTTGAACAGCGAAAACAACACGTAAGCTATGTCTTTCCAATTATCATTTGCTGTGCCAAGCCAAATCTGAAACGAAAATGCATACAATTAGTCTTCCTAGTTATAAAATTATCTTACTCAGAAGGTGTGAGCAGAGGTCTCTAGAGAAACCATATATTAGTTTTGCCACTTAAGTTTACGTCCCGGAGTTGTAACTTAAATAACTCACAACCTCATAAGGGGTCATTGTACTCATCATTAAGAACAACTTTTACTATGGGACCCAGAAATCGCAAAAAAAATCAGCTGTTCCTTACATTTATGTTCGCATAACTCGTCAAAATGTAGGGAGCAGCTGATTTTTTTTCCCGTTTTCTGTTGGTAAAAGTTGTAAAAGTTGTTCATAATGATGAGTACAATGGCAACTTAAGAGGTTGTGCGTTAATTCTGGGACCTGCCGTGCGATTCTGTAACCATCTCACCGTGAAAGCTTGGGTGAAGTGAGCTATCATTCGCTAGGGATTAACACTATTAAGTGCTCACTTCACTTATGATTTCACGGTGAGATTTTTACAGAATCGACCGGCTGTTGTAGTCTATTGCTATTATCTTTATTACTGGCGTTGCTCACCCTGTGTATCGAACACATGACTCCACATTTAGTAGTCGCGCGATAACTAGATCTTCCTCGACGGTCTTGTGAATAAACAAACTTACCCAAAATATAAATCCTACAGCTGCAGGCACCGTCAACGACTGTGTATAATGTCCAAGCCAAGCGAAGTACATTGCTATTTTAACACCAAAATATTCACTAATCTCATCTGAAATGCAACAATAGTAAGTAACCATTAGGAATAGTAAAAATTAGCAGTAAATGAGACGACAGCAACGCACGCAATAAATAATGAAATCAACCCTGATTCAATTTGTGACATCAAAGATTGATATTTCATTTCATTTCTTGGGTAAAGCTTGTAATACTAGCCTATTATTGTCACATTGCAGGGGAAAGGTCTTGTCTCATGCAGAGAAGGCGAGCATCTCATGGATCTCCACGCTCGGTCAAGACGGTTTGGCTATTTCAGACTTAGGGCCCTATCTCACTAGGACAGCAGTGGCGGCGCAACCATAGTCGCACTGCCAATAACATTTTGGTTGGTTGCGCCAACCAACCATAATTTTTTGGACACCTGGTGAGATACCTACCATAAAGCCGTGTATATTTCGCTGGCAGCGCCACCATGGTGTCCTAGTGAGATATAAGCCTTATAGAACCAATACAAGCTTGCCAATAACCAATATGGTAACAAAGCCATGGATTAAAATTGCCATCTAATAAATAAAATGATTAAAGATTATCCTCTGCTCGAAAATGACAGTTTGCGTGTCTATAACTCTCCCTAATATCTGGTTCTCTTTGACATTTCGAAATTGTGATAACAGAGTTGATTTATTGGCACGCAGTTAGGAGAAATATGAAGCAATATCAGGATTGAGATTGAAAAGGAGATAAATTGACCACCCCCACACATCTTAATAAAGTCACATTTTAAAGTCCAAACATTAGATAATGTTTAGACTTTAAAAGAGATCATGCCCTCTGAGTTTTGTTTCGGCATTTCTTCTCAGGGATCAATCAGATAGTATTATAAATGCTGGCGCCACGTAGTTTTAAAATAATAACGACAACCTATTATTTTCACACTGCAGGGCAAATGCTTCTTCTCATACAGAGACGGCACGTTTAAAAATATTGACCAAAAATTTACTTGTAGAGCTCAACTGTCACTAACGATGAGACACAAATCCTTTTTCTATTTTTACCGAACTTAATAAGCTGGCCTAACAGACGAGGCCCTCTCTGTTAGGCCTCGTCACGAGAGGATGTCTTAGAAGAACTACTTACAGAAATAAACATCTATTAATCAGAGTCCTTCGTATAAAATGTTTTCAGGATGTTTTTGAGACTTCATCGCTACTGCAGCGCGTCGGAAATGTTTGCGCAAGCTCGTACCGACGAGTTTCACGCGATTATACGAAAAAAAAACAGCATCTACTGAGGAGAATGAGATACAGTCGCAACAGCATCCTGAGAGCTGTAGCGGAGAGTTTCGGCTCTTCAATAGTAAATCCGTTTGTGCGGTGGGTGATTGGTACTTACACTAGATAACAAGTTGTTTTAATATTATGTTACGAAATATAAATCACTATTATTATTATCATAAAATAGACTTACCTATAGGCTGTGGAGAGAACAAAGTCTTCACCCATTTCCTTCTGAGGTTCTCCAGAGCGTTTCTCTCGTGGAGGGGGAACATACTTGCTACCACGCCTCTGCTCACACATGCTGGCACTGTTGACAAAGATACATTCTTGATTCAAAAGACCAAATTGGCAGCACCAATGATGGGTTCCTTTTTCTTGGTTACCGGTAGTGGAAACTTTGAGATGGTCGGTAGACGGATGCAAATCGGTCATAAGCTCTCTGTTTACTTCTCGCGAAATAAAATAAAAAAACAAGTTTGTTTTGCAAAAGTTTATTGTGGAAATAAGTGTATAAGTGCAACTTACAAGTAACAATATTTTCCAGTGTTTATGTGCTGTCTTAAATATAATAAACTTTAAAAACGTTTTATCGATCCCTAATAATAGTTTAAAGTACCTGACACCCGAAGGAAAATAAACGGTGTTTTGTTCGTAAGCGGGAAACAACCTGAGACCAAACTTTAGTGTGTGCGCACCTTTAGGCCGATACTGTACTCAGCCTATGGTGTCTATCCGTCCCATACACTCCGTGAAAACCGCCATAAACGAGTTTCTCAAAACAGCGCCATCTGTTGCCTTATTGGTGTACTACTGTACGTATATCAAACGATTATCCCGCCAAACGATCGCCTACTAGAAGCCGTTTGCATGTAAGCACTCAACGGTTTTCACCATTATTTAGATTGTTGATTCGGATATATTTTGCTTATGAACTGACGCTGGTTCATACGACATTTGTCGTGTGAATCATGACTTCATACGACATTTGTCGTGTTAATTGACTGGGTGACTTTTAAGAAGATACGCCAAGGGGAAATTCAAAACAATGAACAGCCAAGCAAACAAAGTAACTGTGGGTTCTATTTTGGAGACCACCAAAACTACATAATAACTTTTTGACAAATCTCATAGTTTAGCTAGGAATCTAACCCAATCACGTTTACAATTAAATACCATGTATTGATATACTCCTTGGCAGACTAATATTAAAGTTTGCAGATACTGTGGGCGAAAACAGATTAAAAGTAATAATAACAATAATATTCCACAACTTTCACACAACGCCATCTAGTCCCAAACTAAGCAGAGCTTGTGCTATGAGTACTAGACAACTGATAAACATCCATATATATTTCTAAATACATACATATTATAGATAAATTACACCCAGACAAAGAACAAATGATCGTGCTCATCACACAAACATTTGTCCTGGGTGGGAATTGAACCCACACGACCTTGCGTATAGTAGTCAGGGCCACTGACCACTAGAGCAACAGGCCTGTCGAATCCGATAATGTCAGTCTGAGTTGAATAACTCTTTCAGAAGCCCATGGCCTATATAAGAAAAAAAAACACAAACTACAATGCGTTCCAATCTGTCCTTTATAAAGTTCAACTACAAGAAAAAGTGACCTTCCCGATGACTCGTTGACTTATTGTGTTCTAACCAGTTCAAGGTGAGTCGTTCAATAGTGCACTGTGTTGTATTCTATGGCCCTTTGTATGTCAGAATGGGTTAATAAAGCTAATACTGTTGTATATTTACATTGTATTTAATTAAAATAACTTTAGAAAGGAGATATGAGATTGGCATTGGAATAAAGAGCTCGTGGTATCACGAAAATGACCAGATATGATCATAACGGCCCGTTAAAGTCTCGTGGCGTGCTTCAAACATTTTCATACTTTTGATCTTACCGCTCGCCGCCGCCGCGCTTAGCTGCCGCTCACAGCGGCAAGGTCGTGAACGGACCGTAAGAGCGGACTAACTGACATAATGTAGGTTTATGCTTTGGGTTTTTCTGTATTGCTACAGTATCGCAAAATGAGAGAGCTACATTAGAAATTTTACTCTTCATCATGATCTGCCTAGCCTTTTCCCAACTATGTTGGGGTCGCCTTCCAGTCTAACCGGATGCAACTGAATACCAGTATTTTACATGGAGCGAATGCCTATCTGACCTCCACAACCCAGTTACTGGGTAATACCCTTGGTAAGACTGGTTGTCAGACTTTCGGGTTTCTGACGACACGTAACTACTATCAAAGATCCGAGAATGACATCCGGGACGAACGGCTTAACGTGCTTTTGAAGACACGAAGGGGTTTTAGTATGTGAAGATGGTCACCCATCCGCGGAACAACCGCGGCAAGGGTAGCTTAACCTGATCGATCGATCCGTGCGGCTGTTATTAGCCAAGCCCCTTCAATGAAATTTCCCCGAAATTTTACTCTTCCACAAGATTAAAATAAAACTTTAAGACTATTACTGAAAGCAAGATTGTTATTGAAGGGCTTTTATGGAGTGTTTTAGATATGGTGTTCAAAATTTAAATTTAGTCTAATTCATGAGTTTTTCGCCCGTCGACACACAACTTAGCGTCACAAAAAAATACGAAATTGATATCGTTAGCATGCCGTGCGAAGTCTTTGGGGACATGTGTCGCAGAACATTTGTCCTCTAGTGAATACCTGGCTTAACTTACCAATACTCTGTCCAGGTCTGAGGGTGAGAGCAGGTTCTAAAGCATGCTCATCGCCCAGTTCAGCTCGTGCTGACTCCAACGCATGCTTGACTAATGCTCCCCGCTCTTGAGAGTTCAGTAGTTCGGCGGCTGATGAACCCTGGAAAGACATAATCTGGCTCTAGTAAAATGGTAAAAAGAGATAAGGGGCCATTCATGTATTACGTAAGTACTACAGGGGGGCGGGGGTCTTTGCTTTGCTTATATTTGATGACATGGGGGATGGGGGGGTCCGGAAGGTGATTACGTCAGCAGTATTTATTTCTTCACTTTTTCGGATTTTCTACAAAAACTCAATTTTGGTTTGAACACATATTATTATGGCAGCCCTACTTGTCTATGAAACGCATTTTCAGGGATTCCCGGAAATAATTAAATAAATAGTTATAAGAGCAGCAGGCTCTTGAATCAATCAAAAAACCAGAACACATTGAAAAATGCATGTACCTACCAGTGTTTACGCAAGCATGGGGGGGGGGGGGGGGCGGGGGGTAATAATTGCAAAAAATCCGCTTACATAATACTTGAATGGCCCCTAAGGCCCGGCGCCCATTATCAGCATCGGTACGACTGAGGATTTTAGGTGGCAAATAGCAATATACTATAAGATAATGGCAATAAAGTAGAAATTTCCGTGATATGTGGTCGTAATAACAAAAATACCGCTTCGGTATGCTTGAGGCTGGTGTATCGGCAGCCTTGAGAATGCTTCGGGATGCTTCGGCGTCCTTCGGCAACCTTCGGTACGCCGCCGGCGCCGAGGCAACACTCGGGGGATAGTTTGAGAAATACGATATTGAGACGCTTCGGCAAGCTACAGGACGGTGCGGCATCCTTAAGGACGCCTCGTCATCCCTAAGAACGTTGCAGCATGCCAAAGCATAATTGCCGATAGTGTGCGCTTGCATGTAGGATGCCGAAGGATCCTTTTCCTTGCCGATGCCGATAATGGGCGCCGGGCCTAAGTACTAGGTTTTTCTGTCACGAAACTCTGAGGGAAGTTGCCGGTGTGACACTACCGTGTTTCGGAGAGGACGTAAATCCGTTGGCCCCTGTCAAATCAGACAATCGTGTCGATAGGAGAAAGTGTGGAGTTTCTTGCCCATTCTCCTCCATGCAAAACTACCTTTTGAAAAGGGAATCTAGAATAAATCATTTTGACGTTCACGTACTTTTTATTTGCCTATTTGAAATAAATGATTTGACTTTGAGTTTGCTATCCACTTTGTATTGAAATTGTAACAGCGCCCCATACTATAGGCCCGCCATTAGATCGAAATCAACATCGACATCAAGGTTAAGTCAACTCAATAAATGTATGAAAATTGGTAGCACGAACCCATATTCGGCTTATAGAACAGTCAACCGTAGGTATCTGTTGACCTAGAAAATATCATTATTTCGTAATAGTAAGAGCAGTGTTCTCCCACAAGGTGGACCGACGACCTTGTGAAGACCGCAGGCACCCGCTGGATGCGGGAAGCACAGAACCGGTCGAAGCGGAGGTGCTGGGGGGAGGACTATGTTCAGCAGTGGATGTCTTTCGGCTGAAATAATGATGATGGTGATGATGAAGAGCAGTTTATTAAGAGCAGAGGGACTTGTGACCGAATAATAACAGCCGAATGGGTCGATTGATAATTTTAACCAGCAATATCTCAAAATTTCAAAATACAATAAAGTTTTTAGGTATCTAGGCTACTATTATTCAAAGGGCTCAAATACTCAGACCGTTCCACGGTATGCCAGGTACAGACGCCAGCACATCAAGCAGAAAAAAAAAATCTTTCATAGATTTTCAACTTTATCGCTAAAGCATTAAGCTCAAAGTTATGACAGTTACACGGTTGTTACAAGAAAATTTGACAGTTTTGGGTAGCTTGATGTGCTGGCGTCTGTACAAAGCGTTCACGAAATTATTTTTACACACAATCACACAATCCTACAAAGGATTAATTAAAACTCCTTACGGGTTGGGTTCGAAAACATAGGTATTAATATCTTATCACGCTTTAATGTCGTATTTACGTGAAATCTAACTTTAAGTTCTTTGTCCGTTAATTTGTTTCTCGGTTTATTATCACACTTCACACTAATATTATAAAGGCGAAAGTTTGTGAGTGTGTGTGTTTGTATGTTTGTTACTTCTTCACGCTCAAACGGCTGAACGGATTTGGATGAAATTTGGTACACAGATAGTTTATAACCAGGATTAACACATAGGATACCTTTTATCCCGATATTCCCAAGGTATCGACACTTATACGGGCGAAACCGCGGGGCGCAGCTAGTTGCAAATATAGCCGGACTTTTCTGTACAAATCTCACCGTGAAAACTTTGGTGAAGTGAGGTTGCAGTGAGTCAATAGTGCCAATCCCTAGCGTCAGGTGGAGTGACTGCTCTGAAGGACATCATTAAATTGCTACCCAAAAACGAAAGACGCAAACAGTTATTGATTCGCTGGTTTTCGGTCCTCAGCCCCATGGTAAAAATGGAGATGAGCGTTGAACGGAAGAAGACGAAACTTAAAGACGCAAACTTCTGTTCCATCCAATGTACAGTACATTGGATGGAACAGGAGTTTGCGTCTTTAAACGAAAGTCCAAAATATTGTTAGCAAAAATATGAATTTTGGTACTTTCAAACACAAACAGCATCCAGGGGGGTTAATTGTATGTTGTAATAGTTAAAACTTGGTCGGGTTATTATATTCAATTAAATGTTGGTCTTTTATAAATGTTATGCTTAAATCACTAGTTATAAAAATATGATTTTTGGCATTTTCAATCTCAAATAGCAGCCGGGGGGTTAATTGTAGATTGACAGTAAAAAACGCTCAAGATGTTATTCCGCCTTTGTACCTTTTGTGTGAAAAGTTTAAATAAATATTAAATTGTGCTTTTTTTCTGGCCGGCACTTTAATTTTTGGGTATAAAATGTTCGATACTTGAACGATGTCCTTTTCTCGGTAATTTTTTTACAGAATAGACTGGCAGGTACTTATTGGACATTACCTTGCCTATTTGTCTATGAGGATTTATTTGCAATACTCATTCCTTCATTGGAAGTCCTTATTGGGTTACCCAAAACGGATGAGTTAATTTTATAAAGCACCTTCTCAGGTACATTGTTAATTCCCTGGTTTTAACTGTAATTATTTAAAAACCAACAGAGGGGCTCGTGGCTAAATAATCACAGCCGCACGGGTCGATCAAAGGTAGTTAAGCTACACTTGCCACAGTCTGAGATGAGACCCCTCCGTGCCTCGGAAAGCATGGTAAGCTGTTGGTCCCGCCTGTCATTCGTAGATCTTTGATAGTCATTACGGGTAGTCAGAAGCCCAAATTTCTGACAACCAGTCTTACCAAGGGTATCGTGTTACCCAGTAACTGGGTTATGGAGGTCAGATAGGCAGTCGCTCCATGTAAAATACTGGTAATCAGCTGCGTTCGGTTAGACTGGAAGCCGACTCCAACATAGTTGGGAAAAGGCAGGCAGATTGATAAGAGCAGTTTTTCCAGTATTACTATAACTGATGTCCAGTTAACTGCAAAAGTATTACAAATTACAGTAGTTGACTATCAAAAAACACGTTAAGTAAACGTAACGCAAACCCCTCCGTTGTTGCTAGGTTCTATTCTAAGATCAAGACAAGCTTTACACTGCGAACACGTCTCAAAGTTACACAACAACAATCTTTCAAGCCAATTTTGTGAAATCCTCGACAGTTTCGCTAGTTTTCCTGCAGAAACGAAAAGCTTGCGAGTCTTTCCAGGGATGAAATATAGTACAAGCGTTTTGAGTTAATTTGGAATTCATGCTCTAGACTAAATCCTCAAGTTCTCTTGTTTAAAGATGCTATATTATTTGAGTAAACAATTAGCAACAAGAGATGTTGACGACGGTGTCGCGGTCCGCCCGTCCCTTTAAAATGTACTAATATTTTCATAATCCATGTAAACTTTACCTTAAGTATGTTTCTTATTACAGTTGTATTTTTATTTTTAAATTAAATCGAAGGCCAACAAGCACGGACTGCACATGGACGCTCGCATTGGTTGATGCGCGACGCCCTCACCCCCGCCTACCGCCGCGGCCGCCATTGCAATAAATCTAACGAACAGTGTCAAATGAATCACGCGAAGACTCCACGCGTAAAAAGCGCACCCGCGCATTCCGTTCTAGTTCTAGGTTCTATTATGCCAAAACTTTCGTATTTCCTTTACTTCTCACCACCAACCACCACCTGCCACCTACAAGAGATAAAGATAACTCGTAAAGTAATGAGTCGTCAAGTAATTTACGATGACGAAGGCATCCCGTTTTTGAATCTTTACCTTCATAACACATCACCATGTCTGTATTCCCCTAAGGGGTAGTGTACCATATAGGTCACACGTCAGTGTTGAAAAAAACCAGTATAAGTGGGCATGGCATTCTATTGAAACTCTGTACTACGCCAGGCCAGCTGAAGATCAAGGTGTTACCACTGACGTATGGTCGATTGTACATATAGTGCACCGACATAGGTATTGAGGCCGATTCACTTGTTCACAAACTAAATTTAAATTCAGTGCATCTTTTTCTTTCTATTTCATTAAGAAAAGGACAGAAGATACATTTTAGTTAGTCCTGTCAAAGTAATCACCGCCGGACACTACCCCATACAAGTTTAGACATGAATAAAAGCTTGCCTACTACTTTACTTTTTAGTTGTAAAAAGATTTTGGTAAACTCAATAAATAAAAATAACAATAAAAAAAATACTTTTAATTTTTATCATACAAAATTTCAGCTCAATCGGTTGGTGATATCTGCTTCTAAATTGACTTGCAAGATTCCCCCGTAGCAAACATACACACATGCCTACATTGCAAGTTAAATAAAATCTTGTAAAATGGGCCAGCTCTTGACCTCGATCTCGCCTGGTGGAACGCGGTCTATGGTGGAACGAGTAAGAGAGAGATGCCTATTAACTCTTGCTTTGAAGGCTGACGGGTTATACGTGGAAGAGAACACAGATGCTGGCAAAGAGTTCCACAATATGGCCGTGCGCATAAGGAGAAGTGCTGAGTACCACTAATCGGTATATCGACCAAGTGCGGATGGTACCCTGCAGTGTGTCTGGCAGTCCGGAAGAGAGATGGTGGAGTCAGGTCTTGGAGCTCCTGCGCAATCTCCGAAGTACAGTCTGTAGAAGACCGACAGGCAAGCTACGTTACGCCAATGAGCCAGGCTGTGAAGCCTAGCCTAGTTAAGTTTAAGTTCCATGTGACAAGCCTTTCTTTATCTTCATCAGCCTGCAAGTGATTAAGGCCAGCCATAGCGACACTGCATTTCAACATCATTTACGAATGTTATCGGAAAATAGTTGGAAACAAAAAAAAAAAAATACCGTTTGTTCCATCATAGACCTCATCCATCGCTTTCACGCTTTCACGCTAGCACGCCTATTCAGCATCATCTGCGTAGCCTTTTCCCAACTATGTCGAACTATGTTGGGGTCGGCTTCCAGTCTAACCGGATGCAGCTGAATACCAGTTTGTTACATGGAGCGACTGCCTATCTGACCTCCACAACGCAGTTACTGGGTAATACGATACCCCTAGGTAAGACTGGTTGTCAGACTTTCAGGCTTCTGACTACCTGTAACGACTGTCAAAGATCTACGAATGACAGCCGGGATCAACGGCTTAAAGTGCTTTCCGAGGCACGGAGGGCTCAGTATGTAAAGATGGTCACCCATCCACAGACCAACCGTGGCAAGCATCGCTTAACCTGATCGATCGACCTGTGCGGCTGTTATTATTTAGCCACGGGCCCCTCAGCAGGCCCATTCGCAATAAAAAAAATGAAAAAAGCAATCAGACGCATCATTAGGCAAAACATATCTACATCCTTCAAACATCAGTACAAAAATACTGCGTGCAACCAATAGGAAGCCATACGCGAGTCGGAAACGATTGTTCTGTGCATAACATAAATTATTCATAACTAATATTGATTCGTATGATAGGACGGCGCGGTTTCGCAGTCAATTGATGTCTGCGAAAATTATATGATGCCACTTTATTAGGCCGTTATTTTTCATCACAAAGAAAATTCATTCCGAAATTAAATCATTAGTAAAAGAACTTGGTTTAAGACTTTTAAGCGACGAAGCTTTAAGAGTTAGCAAGTTCAAGTGGCATTTGACGGTCATGTGTGTCGAAGGACCCAACGGCATTCGGTCTTTCGGCAGACACGACGGACCTGCCTGCGACCGGACGCCACTCGATACGGGGATAGATGGACTAAGGTGACTAGAACAAATTTGATACGGAAGGCGGAGACCGGGGTGTTGTAGCGGAACTTGCGAGAGGCCATTGTCAAATAGTAGACTGCGATGGGTTGAGACTGGGGATTGTAATGAAGGTTCGACAAGTTTATAACCACTATGTTTCAACTTGTAGGCGGTACTCCTGCGCCCCAATTGTCAGTTACAATCTGAATCATTTTTAAGGACATTGCTAATCCATTGCTTAATATGTTCGAAAATTTTGTCTGCTCAACCACGTAAGTAACGCAATGAATGTTGTTGAACTGTCAAAATGAAAGCCATTGCTACTGTTGGTATGTTACTCAATTACCCCGCCAGTTTGGGCAGCGATATTATATCATTTCGGAATTCTCACTACAAACGTGATGTTATTAATGAATTTATGTCCTTAGCGTTTCGAGGCTTATTGCTGTATCTATTTAGCTAAAAGGAAATGATCGTAAAACATTCCGATTTGCCATTCAGTGCCTTTACCGGTTAGATGTGGCAATAAGTCTGAAAACGCTAAAGAGGGATATCAATATTTCCCATCCAGTTCCAGGAAATATTTTATTAAATGATAAATGATTTTATTTCTGTAAGTAGGTTTGTACAGACGCCAGCACATCAAGCTACCTGAAACTGTCAAATTTTGCCAACCAACCTTGAACCTAATGCCAATAGCGATAAAGTTTAAAATCTATTAAAGAAATTTGACAGATTGTAGTAGCTTGATGTGCTGGCGTCTGTACAAATACTTTTACATTTCAATCATATTTATAAAACTATGGTGAGGTCGGTGTTTTCTGACTACTCTGAGAAGAAAGGCCGAAACAAACTCAGAGGTCACAGTCTCTTTTAAAGTCCAGGCATAATCTTGGTCAGATCATGTGAAGACCATGTAGATTGGTGTCTGAAATGGCTTTTCGAGGAAAGAATCACAAAGATTGAGTGGACCTATCCAGTCAGTCAGTCATATTTTATTTTAGGAGCTTTAGAATAAATTATGTCCGAACATCGAACATAGCTTTAGTTTTATCTTCGGGAACTGAGCAGAGTTACAGTGTAAATATGCCTAAAGCTATTCGAAAATGCTTACCCATTTCATGACAATCTTTGATCAAGGAAAAGGCACATCAATCAAAACATAGGACTGACGATTACGAAAACCATTCGATGAATCATACCATATACTTTTCTTTGTTGATTCATATTTGACTAGCTCTTGAATGCGGCTTCGTTCGCATGGTTTTTGGAAATTGTCCCAAGGGAACGTTATACCGGGAAAAGTGAAAAAAAAAACCGGTAAAGTGCGAGTCGGACTCGCGCACCGAGGGTTCCGTACAAAGTAGGTATGTAACTACGAATTTTCGGTTTTCGGATTTTTTTCCTTTATTTGTGCTACATGACATTGCTTTTTGCTAAATTTCATGATTCTAGATCAACGTGAACTACCCTATAGGTTTTGATTCGTGTCAAAATACGCGGCATAAACGGAACATAAACGCCCGTATCTTTTGATTGCGTTCACTTAAAAACTTGTTTTTTTCACTGCTTCAAGATTGAGTATTTGATATTAATTTCAACTTCATAACTCGACGCGTTCCTGAGAAAAAGGGTCTTGACTGAGAGACAAATCTTATAAGGGTTCCGTTTTCTAAAAAGGACAAAAGATAACCCAGGCCATGCTCTACTTGTGCGCCGAATTTCATCGGAATCCATTAGACCTTTAACCCGTTGAAGGTCACTGAACGAGACCCAATATAAGTTTTATTGTTATTACGTCGAGGGGCGTTTTTAGTGTCCCGCAAAGTGTTAAAGCGTGAACAGGTAACAGACAGACAGTTACTTTCGCATTTATAATATTAATTATGAAATAAGTATGACAAGCATCTGTGATCAGCAAATTAGTCACTTTTCAGAAGCGTTTTTCAGCGACAGAGCCTTTAGTTACGTAAGCAAGCCAAAAATCTTTACACTTACAGAGGTTACAAAGTCAGGTACCTCCTATCTAGCACGGTAGCTACGTAACATCTACTCGCTAGCCTGGTACAAGTCCTATTGTACGCGAAGCTACTTACTGCAATGCTGAAGCAAGGCATGAACACTGAATACAGGGTTGGGATACCTGATGTAACATTTCTGAGCAAATCACTGTTTATTTTCGCGTTGTTGTCTAGAATTTAGACTATGTTGTTTGTTTTCTATTGTAAACCTAATGCAGATAAAGTGCGTTGATAAAGACATTCGTAAATTTTCTGTTTAAGTTACACTGGGATTGGTCCTTGTTACCTACTTTGAGCCGATCCAATATGATGTAATTATTTAACCCTTTACTGCATATATTAAATAAGTGACAATTTTTTTTTAAAGTCTTTGTTAAAGCTTCAGAATTAATTATAGTGTTTTTTTTTTATTATTTTTATTTTTTTTTGATGTCCAAGTGGTATGTGATGATAGACAAAATAGTTGTGTTTTATTATTGCTAATGATATGAAAAACAAACCCCATTAAGATTTATACACTAGTTTTTTATTTTTTTAGAGTAAATAAACTGTAAACATGTCAAACCATATATGGTTTCCTATGCGGTAAAGGGTTAAGTAAGGCAGAAAGATGTAAGCCAGTCATAGCAAATACGGTTACTTACTCACTGGCAAATAACAGGGTGGCAGAGGATCAACACGCAAACTGTTACCATGGATTCAGTACATGATTTTAAACCCCCCGTCGTAGAAAATTTGCATAGACAATATTTTCTGTAATTAGAACCCATTTTATCGTTTCAGAAGAAAGACATCCACTGTTGGACTTAGGCCAACCCCCAGCATCGCCACTTCGACCTGCCGTGCGATTCTGAAACCATCTCACAGGTGAAAACTTGGGTGAAGTGAGCGCGGAGTGAGTCATCAATAGTGTGAATCCCTAGCATCTGCATGACTCACAGCTCACTCTAAGCTCACTTCACCTTAGTTATCACGGTGAGATTTTTCCAGAATCGACCGGCTGTTCTGTGCTTCTCGCATCCAACGAATTCCTACGGTCTTCACAAGGTCGTCGGTCCACCTTGTGGGAGGCCTTCCAAAGCCACGTTTTCCGGTACGCGGTCCCCACTCCAGAACCTTTCCGCCCGATCGGCCATCTGTTCTGCGAGCAATGTGCCCATTTACAGAACCACAAATGACTTACACACAGCAGGTGCAATGACCTGAAACACGGGTTTCTCAATAAACGTAGATCGGGTAGTCGCTACCTAACATTTTAACCCTTGAAAAATATGTTTTAGTCATAATTTATTTTTAGACAGTAATAAACCATTGAATGGGAAATATTACTGCTGCGGCTAAAATTTACAGTTAATGTAAACGTTCTTAAACAAAAATTACTTTGAACTGGCTGCGCCCCGCGGTTTCACCCGCATAAGTGTCGATCCCGTGGGAATATCGGAATAAAAAGTATTCTATGTGTTAATCCCGGTTATAAACTATCTGTGTACCAAATTTCATCCAAATCCGTTCAGCCGTTTGAGCGTGAAGAAGTGACAAACATACAAACACACACACACTCACAAACTTTCGCCTTTATAATATTAGTGTAATTATTTATTACTAGTTTCTGCCCGCATGGAAGTCGAAAGACACCACAATATACTAAAATAACAGCCACAATTCCCACCCGCGCTATATTTCATTTTCACTTGGCGTTTTTAGGGTTCCGTACCCAAAGGGTAAAACGGGACGCTATTACTAAGACTCCGCTGTCCGTCCGTCCGTCTGTCACTAGGCTGTATCTCATGAACAGTGATAGTGAGACAGTTGAAATTTTCATAGATGATGTATTTCTGTTGCCGCTATAACAACAAATACTAAAAAACAGAATAAAATAAATATTTAAGGGAAGCTCCCATACAACAAACATGATTTTTTTTGCTGTTGTTATAGATAATGGTACGGAACCCTTCGTGCGCGAATCCGACTTGCACTTGGCCGGTTTTTTGTCTTTTTGCTCGTCTCCTACGGGCCGTAGCGTGATGATAAATAGCCATAACATTTTTTTAAGAAATGGGAAATCAAATGTAATAAATACTTTTTCAATCGGTCGCATTGAAAAAGTATTTATTACATTTGAAGATCCAGACACCAGCGCGTACAAACAAAAAACACATCAGCTTTACTATATTAAGTACTATTGAATGAAACGCTAAAGTCGCTATCAAAAACCCGAAACGTTAAACATTACGTAATTTCATGGTTATTATTAGCCCAAATGTTCATTAACTTATCCGCTGATATCTACCATCTACCCTTATCGTCCAAATCGATTGAGCGTCGTCTGCCAACTACGAAAAAACTTTACGACGGTCGGCCCAAAGAATCGAGGAGCCGTGAAAACAGTATTTAATCCCCTCAGTTTTTTACAAAACTGAGTTTACTAGTTGTTCGAATTACGTCATTAATTTAAGGGCGAGTACACAGCCTCTTTTGATTGGTGTGCTAGTAAAAACCAGCAGTGGTCAGAACTGTGCCTGTTACTTTGGCCCGGGAGTACAATTACAATTTTCGGAGTCCAGCGAAGTGTTCATAATTAAGAGCTCCGGTTTCTCCGCATCTCCGAAAAGTTTGTCATGAATAAAGCTGGTGATACATTAATATTGCAAATGGGGAAGTTTTATTTTTCCTCACTCAAACTCGTAGTTACATTTAGCTTAATGTACTAGAATGAAATTCTAGACAATTAAGAATGTGTGGCTGTGGCGGCATCTACATCGCCGCATGTGAACTACGCATCACACGCAAAATCCTACATCGCGCAAACATAATTTACTTCGCGACTAGCATATGTACAATGGGTCGACATGAATCGTCGGGCAGTTGCTTACTAGACACAGCACCCGTCTGGTCGTAGGATCCTTCCTTTTCTATGGAGGATGAGTGAACTCCTCACCCTGTTCCTCGTATCTATATAAATGGATTCTGAATTTCGACAGTAGCTAATAAAAGCTAATGAATTTCGACATAACTGGCTCGCATAGTTTCGTTTATGGGAAGAAAGTTAATGTATACAGGGTGTCCGGTAATTAATGGATAACCTTGAAATGGATTATAGCAGAACTTACGGCCGTTCAGTAAAAATACAAAACCAATTTATGTTTTTTTTTTAAAAGGACTACATTTTTTTACCTTTTTTTATATTATTGTACGCTACGACATCAATTGAATGAATTCCATCGGTTTTTGTTGTTCTTCTGTTATACGCTAACTATGCCGATGATAGGCAGTAAATAGTATGACTAGTTATTGCAATTAAAAAAAAAAAAAAACTTCAGTGAAAAATTAATTTAAAACATATCTTCGGTACTACTTAGGATATATTTGGTTTCGTATTTTTTTCTGAACGGCCATTAGTTCTGCTATAAGCCATTTCAAGGTTATCCATTAATTACCGGACACAATGTATATACTCCTAATCGCCTAAAGAAATTAGATGAAACATGGACCATAGGCAGAAAATAACCTGTAACACGCTTTCAATCTCAATCTGAGAATTTTGAGGGATATTCCTAATCCATTGCTTCTTCGGTTTGTTTTTTTTCTACTCAACAACGTACGTAATGCAATGAACGTGACTGAACTGTCAAAATGAAAGCTATTGCGATCAATTGTCATTTTATGTGTGTTAAGAAATTACCAGGCTGGATTAACGTATGTGATTCTTTTTGTCCGGCTCCATAATAGCATAACACACAGAATTTAATGAACATTGCTAATCAATTGCTTCATACGTTTGAAAATTCGTCTCCTCAACAACGTAAATAACGCAATGAACCAGGGTGAACTGTCATAATGAAACCCATTGCGATCAATTGTCATTTTATGTGTGTTACGCACTTACCCCGCGGATGTACCTTGCAGAAGTTTCCCTAGGTTGCGAGTGAAACCGCAGGCAAAATATAGTATTGGAATAAATCCCCATGAATGACGACAGGCCCATTCATATGTCATTACTTAATGTCTCACGTAATACGTCACTGAGGACTACAGACGTGACATTCATTACATAATGTAGACTAACATTGTAGGTTAAGTTCCAGGCTGAATTTAGATGTTTGGAATGAAATCAAAAACAGCTGAAAATCTACTGCTTTTGGTTTAGTTCCAACATTTTCTGGTATCACTAGATAAAGTTTGAGACAGGTATCCATTTATTAATCAGAGAAGGTTGAAGTCGCGAACACAGGGTGGGCCACGAAACGAAATCCAAATATACAACGTGTAACGTTAAATGCGCAAAACCTGAAAATAGTTTCATCAGAATAACGAGCAGAATTCAAAAAAATGTGACCTATATTAAAAAGTGGTTCAAACCACTTTTTAATATAGGTCACATTTTTCAAAAAATCTTCCTTAAAAACGTGGCCGTGTCTATTTATTAATAGGTCAAGCAACCCAATGTCAGCGCGGCGCAGCGGCCCGGTGACGACTCCTCCCTCGATAAAGCGTCGTCGCAGACGCAAGAAACGTTCAGGATGGCCAGTAAAACTAAAACAGCACATAAAACCTTTACATTTTTTTAATGACTTATTTTCTATATTATATATATATTTTTAGAAGCCTCTCTCCAAGGGCTTCCCGAAACACCCTTATATAAGTTCGGCGATTATAGTTTAGTCTGTCATAAGACAGAACAGTGTACGCAGCTATTTTTATCTCCCATCATCATCTGCCTAGCCTTTTCCCAACTATGTTGGGTTCGGCTTCCAGTCTAACCGGATGCAGCTGAATACCAGTATTTTAAATGGAGCGACTGCCTATCTGAGCTCTACAACCCAGTTACTGGGTAGTACGATACCCCTTGGTAAGACTGCTTGTCAGACTTTCGAGCTACTGACGACCCGTAACGATTGTCAAAGATCCACGAATGACAGCCGGGACCAACGGCTAACCGTGCTTTCCGAGGCACTGAGGATTCTTGGCATGTGAAGATGGTCACCCATCCACGGACCAACCGCAGCAAGCGTAGCTTAACCTGATCGATCGACCCGTGCGGCTGTTATTACTTAGCCATCCCATAAAACACTTAAATTAAGCCTCAGAAAAAGTACTCCCGTGAAATTCCCAGAAAAATGTTGTAGATATTCGGTGATAATTCAATGGAAAGCTGATGGTTAAATAATCGCTGAACATACATGAGGGTGTTTCGGGAAGCCCTTGGAGAGAGGCTTCTAAAAGTTTGCTTTCTAGGTTCAAAGCAAACATTTTGTTTAGCGGGCCATCCTGCATATCAACACTCGTATATTTAATCATCAGCTTTCTATTGAATTATCGCCAAATATCTACAACATTTTTCTGGGAAAATCACGAGATCTTTGAAGTATTATTAGTGAGACATCATTTAAGCGTTTCATGGGAAACAAAATATCCTAGCTGCGTAGTTTGGTCTTATACCAGACGCCATTCGTCACTTTAGACAGTTTTCATAAGTTTCTTTACGATATCGTCGTAAAGGCGCAGATTTATGGTAGAAAAGTCGTTTGTTTCGACGCGTCTTTGTTGTGAAGAAAATTTTCTTTTTCTTAGTTCACAACTACGAAACACGTCTAAACTTGTCTTTGGAGTATCTTAATTTGACAGGACTAAACTAATATTTATCTTCTGTCCTTTTCTTAATGAAATAGAAACAAAAAGATGCACTGAACTTAAATTTAGTTTAGTTTGTAAACATGGGAATCGGCGCCATTGTCAGAAAATAAAGCCCAAAATATTGTATAAACTGCACTGAGCACTATCCTAATCATTTGCAGGGCAACCCAAGGTTACAGCTTTGTGGTCACTTCACTTTTCGTCGAACATTGACATGCTATAAGAATGTATGGTAATCCCCCAGTTCCGACAGTAAAACTCGTTTATAACGCATAGCATATTTCCATAAAGGTTTTTTTGGAGCGTCGAATGCCCACTGCCAAAACTGGAGTTCTACTTTGGGGCCCCAGTTTTGACATCGGGCATAGTTTCGGTTCTACAAATGATTATTCATTAGTAGGGCAGCTGTTGTGAAGAACAGGGCAGGTGTCTACAAAACAGTTGCACTGCATATGGTGCGAAATCGCATGTCACATCACTTTTCGTCTAATATCGACCTGCCATGAGCAAGCCCCTCGTCTAACTACGAAACACATAACATATTTCCATAAAGCTCTCGTCATATCATGGATGGAAGCATTAGAACACTCGTCAAGGAGCGAGCGGCCATTACTTCAAGTATCGCAACCTGTGACAATAGGCCGGGAGCACGTAGAAGGAGAAGTGAGCATTAAACGTTGTGTAAGTATGAGTATACTTACACAACGTTTAATGTTCACTTCAGACCCCATATTATTTAAACACGGATTCTTACCGCTAGAAATACCTAAGGAAGGCATATTTAAAGGTTTTGTTGGAGCGTCTCGAATCAGCATAATGCGAATAGATATTATAATAGTCGGATCGATCGTTGTTATCTGATGAAGCGGTTTAACCTGATTTAAATCTTTGTTCTAATGGAGTAAAACGGATTTTAAATCCTTCAACTATGTGAATTCTGCGGAAAAAATCGCAAACAGTAGGTACCTTTAGCACTCATCAATAAGTGACTTTATTTAATTATTTATATACATATAGGTACTTCATTGTACACCATAAAAATACATAACAAATAATACAACAAACTCTACAAAATATACAATGGGTAAATTTATCGCTTTCTGCGATCTCTTCCAGGCAACTTTGGAATGAACAGTGATTTTCCAGGACAAAAATAGGGCTGGCGTTGGTGCGAATATTATGTATACAATACACTAAAATAGATTCGCAGGTATATACATATCCAAAATAATAGATACCTAAATACATAGAGCAACACGGGCCACCGGCGGACTCCGGTCCGCCGGTGGCCCGTGTTGCTCTATGCCTAAATACATACATACTAAATATATAAGCAGCAAAAATGAATGAAAACTATATATAATTGCAGTTACGGGAACAAGACACAACGACAAGTAATGTTATTATTATTTATTGAAAGTAGGTATTCCTTTTTTTTTAAGTAAAGTTACTATGTAGACTATAATGTATGTGTGTTATTATGTAGACTTCCTAACATTCGTCAAACACGATCATTTCCGGGCAATCCTATTGTTTGAGTCAAGAACGACTAATGGGTGGAATCAATTTGTGTCGTAAGTATTTCTACTTCTAAATATTTATTTAAGAATATACAAGCTGTAACTTAAATAACGCACAACCTCATAAGGGGTCAATGTACTCATAATTATGAACAACTTTTACTATGGGACCAAACGTGAAATCGAGAAAAAAAATCAGCTTTTCCCTACATTTTGACGAGTTATGCGAACATAAATGTAGGGAACAGCAGATTTTTTTTTCGCCTTACCTTTTGAAAACAGTGCATATCTCGAACTGTGAACTCCTTGTACCCGCCACCGAATTCTGGTTTCAGCTGCTTCGGAAGATGCATCTCTTCGGCAGTTTGGAGAAGGCTATAAGGAAACAGTTTAATCATTAACATAACATATCATCACGCCTTTATTCTCCGAAAGGTAAGACAGAGGTGGTGCACCCACCCCACATTTGGTAATTTATGTTAAGTCTCATGCAATAGGAGGCGACCCTATTGACACCGGGCACAAATCCAGGTTCCGGGCTGCTACTGAGAAATTCCAGATGGAAAATCCCAATAACACTTTGCCCGACTCCGGGAATCGAACCCACGGACTCATGCTCCTTGCGACCACTAGACCAACGAGGCAGTTTCAGTTTGGCTAATTAGTTAATTACTATTCAGCACCCTAATTGCGTAACACACTGTAACTCTCAATTTGAATCATTTTGAAGCATATTGCTAATCCATTGCTCCATATGTTCGAAAAATGTGTCTGCTCAACAACGTAAATAACGCAATGAATATTGTTGAACTGTCAAAATGAAACCCATTGCTACTGATAGTGTGTTACGCAATTAGCCTGCAGGTTATTATCAGGAATTACTGGAAATGGCTTTGTCATTTTCTTCTACGGAAATTGCAAAAGCAAGCACAAGAGACATAAGAGGTCAACTTAAATTATCTAGCGGAACCTCACGGTTGTGTTTGATATAGTTATTTAAAACTTAAAATACAGTTCCACAACATCTATGCTATCTAAAGAAACTATACAATATTATTAAATTGGGAACAGTTATGTAAACGTGACATAATTAAAACATGAATACAGACAGGTGAATCATTGGATGACTTCATAATGTATTTTTAAACTAAATAACATAGGCAAAGCAGAATGAGGCTGAACAGAAGTCGGTTGTTTTTTGTTTTTGTAAAAAAGTTTTTATTTTTCACTTTTTAGTTGACACAGCTTCGACTTGCTGCCCGGCTTTGCCGGCCAGCCTCAGCCACGGCGGCGAGCGTTAGGGTGCGTTTCCATAGAAGCGGAGCTGAGCGAAGCGGAGCAGAAACGTGCAGGAATCGACTAATCACAATGGTTGAAATCCTCATCGTGTCACTCGTCTCGTCTGTGATTGGACGATTCCTACACGTCTCCGCTCCGCTCCGCCCAGCTCCGCTTCTGTGGAAACGCACCCTAAAGACCACCCGCTCCTCAGATCGCGGGCCGCCTCACCCCTCCGCGCCTACGCGGGCTTAAATTATACTCTAGAGGTACCTAGGGCAGACAAAACGAGTCGGTTTTGCAGCGATTCGTTTCTGTAACTAACTTTTCTAGCACAACATATTGACTTTTTAAGACAATATTTTAATTTTAATTTAAGGTTAAAAATACTATTTTATATAAATGGCAATATGCCTAATAAAATTATTCCAAATGAAATGTTGCCATCTTCATGGTATGCCAAGTGAAATTTTACCAAATAATCGTCGCTAAATAAACGTTATGCTAAACGAAATTATACGGAATGTTAACTTTGTCAAAGGTAATTATGACAAATAACATTCTGCCATCTTATAAGTATGCCATTGTAAATTCGGATATAATTTATAAACATTCGGCCAAACAATAATTATATTTAATCATTTTTATGCCTTAAAAATATTCGTTTAAAGAACGATTATGTCAAGTGTGTTATCCCAAATAAATTTCGGAGCATCAAGATTCTGCCAGATAGAGGGAACCGTTGCCGGAGATCTCGTGTAAGGTACTGTATACAAAAAAAAAAAATACAGTCGAATTGAGAACCTACATTCTTGAGAACCTTTTTGAAGTCGGTTAAAAACAAAAGTACTGGACCATTTTTGCAGCAAATATAAGTCTAAATGGAATAATTTAAAAGCTTTTGATTTGTGAGACATTTCAGACATTTTTATAGCCTAAACTGCTACAATTCTAGATAAATAACGAAGAAAATTAAACAGTATTTGTACTCGTTATAAGTTTTTTGCCGTTCCACTTCGGCCTTGTGACATTCAGAGGTCTTTTTTGTGGCAAAGCGTTGTTTATTTTTAATGTTTGTTGCCAGAATAATTTATTTATTAGCACACTAAGCTTACTTTCCAAGTGTACTATTTTAGTTTTTATTGCGTTCCGAGTTGGTTATAACTTGAATGTTTCAAAAAATTGTCACGACGACTGGGAAGCCTCTACAGATTTACTATGCCCATTCACCTGATACAAATCAGTAATATTTAATAACCCTAGCCTGCATTTCACGCCAATTCTTGGACTAAACAACAAAGTTAATCGAATACTTTTATCACATGCCACATCTAACACCTCGAACGGGTGTTTGAGGTGTCAGATTTGCTGGTGATAACGCGTTCAAATCAGAATATTAGTTATAAGGTAACCACATCTACTTATTAGATATCAATCTACAACACCAATGTTCATTTCTTACCACTCTACGACCCATTTACCCCTGCTGGGCAGACAGAGTGACAGGGACGTCGATGCGCAACGTGTTACCATGGATCCAGTACATGATTCTGAATCCCCTGCGTTGAAATTTTTCATCGGCTAGAATATGTGCTGAATTCATGTTTTCAGTTTGCGCGTCGATGTTTCTGCCACCCTGTAGATTTCTCTTTGCTTGTGGTTATCTCCATGCCCTTACGCCAGTCTCTTTCACATACAGGAGGATACATTCAGTTATTTTCAGGGACCGGAACGGCAACTCAGGCGTCTCAGGCTAGGTGGAGCAACGATATTCTGTTGGTTGATAGTAGCTGGATGAGAATAGCCGATGTCATCGTTCTCTCATCCTTATCCCAATTTATTTCGGGTTGGCACAACATTCCTTTTCTTCTAAACTTCTCTATTAGCCATATCATCTTTCACACAGTCTATCCATCGCTTCTTTAGTCTTCCCCTACTCTTATAACATTCCTAAACTTTCCTGAGTAGTCAGTCGATGATCGAGTTAAATGGCGTGCGTTGGCAATGTAGAGGTCTATGTCCAGCAGTGGACTGCTATACACTGTCGATAATGATTTAAACGGAAGCCTAAGAAAAAGATAAAAGGTATAACGATATCTCACTCACACATCGTCATCAGCAGTGATGTAGAAAGCGGAGCATTGTGACGAGGCGTGTTGTCGTACGCACACACGCAAACGAGGCCTGCTCCCACGCAATTTCTGCAGTAGCCATAGCAACATACTGTCGGGGAGACCTGTAAAAGAAGTGAAGGTTAATCATCTCATTATTAAGTCCTCTAAAGTTAATACCGATAGTGAAAGCTGTCGAAAACACCGCGTTATCCGAAATGCCAGGGTATTTTGGGTGCCGTCAACGTCTTTTCACTAACAAATTATGGGTTGATATGTCTGAAATAGTTTTTTATTTATATCTTTATTAATTCAATATACCTATTGTTAAGGGCTATCTTCAAATACAATAGGTCTAATTTCTGCTTGATGTCAGCAACGTGTTCTCCAGAATTGATCGAAGTTTAGATGTCATTTTGTGTGTGATCTCGGGTAATTCGCCTCTAGGGCACCTTACGATTTTACGAATAAAGAAGGCTCTCCTGAGACTACTTGGGATAACGAACTGAATCTCGGGAGTGGCGAAATCATTGCTCTCTCGATTTTGCCAGGATTGGATACTATCTATGATTGGATGAAGCCCGGTGTACAGCCATCTCTTATCTGTTGTATCATCCGATTACTACTTCATATCCTCTGTCACAAAAACGACGAAAAATCGCGTACGATTTTCTCGGAAGCCTAAGGTAGTTTATTTGTTCGTACTCATACTAAACCTTTCTTTTTCTTGACTCGATTTGTTGGCGTTTCGCCAGTTTCCGCTTTACATGAAGGATAGGGTCGAGCGTTCATTAACAAGTTCATGAACAGTTCGTTCATCCGTACTACTGTGTATTCCTTGTAAGGAAACCGGATTTGGCAATCTGCCAGTACCTATATATCTACGGAGTAAAGATTACCGTAATTGTGGTACATAGTAGTAATCGAGATTTGATGTCGTTTATTCGTAAGTGGAAAATATTGTCCTTTAATCAGAGAGTAGCCAAGGAGCTCGTGGCTAAATAATAACAGCCGCACGGGTCGATCGATCAGGTTAAGCTACGCTAGCCGCGGTTGGCCCGTGGATGGGTGACCATTTTCACATACCTCGTAAAGCACGTTAAGCCGTTGGTCCCGGCTGTCATTCGTAGATCTTTGACAGTCGTTACGGGTAGTCAGAAGCCCGAAAGTCAGACAACCAGTCTTACCTAGGGGTATCGTATTACCCAGTAACTGGGTTGTGGAGGTCAGATAGGCAGTCGCTCCATGAAAAATACTGGTATTCAGGTGCATCCGGTTATACTGGAAGCCGACCCCAACATAAGCTCAAAACAACAGCTTTTTACTAAATGCATATATGAAAGACTATAAAAAAAAAACTGTCTGTCTGTTTGTTCCGGCTGATCTCCGAAACGGCTGGACCGATTTTCACGGCACTTTCACATTCACTGATGTTATAAGATGTATTTTAGGCTTAGGCTTTAATTTTGAAAAAAACTACATTAATGTTTTCCGACATGCACGCGAACGAAGTCGCAGGCATTGCTAGTAATAAATGAAATAACAACTGTATAAATATTTCGGGACAGTTATGAGTAGCGTAGTTACCTACAAAAAAAAGACAGAAAAGATAACCTACACTGATTTGCTTCCGCAAATTAAAAACTCTATCACAGTAGGAGCAGCAGACTAATTGCGTAACACACTATCAGTAGCAATGGATTTCATATTGACAGTTCAACAACATTCATTGCGTTATTTACGTTGTTGAGCAGACACATTTTTCGAGCATAAGGAGCAATGGATTAGCAATATGCTTCAAAATGATTCAAATTGAGAGTAATAGTGTGTACACAATTAGGGAGCTGGTCGTTCTAAATAAACCATTACTTAACGCCTTCAATGTGACCTCTCCACCTTACATTCTAAGAGCCCTGATGTGAAAATTGTATGTACGCAGTTAACTTTCAAAGCGAACAAAACGGTAGCAGTTAACACGAACATTTCTACCCCGAATGGCGTACATCAGGCAAAATGTAAAGGTTTGCTGAATACGAAGCCTGGCTTTAGGCCAAAACTTTTATACTGAAAAGAAGAAAGATATTCCAGCCAACTTGATATCTAAGCTAGCATTTGGTTCAAAGATGAAATGAAGGCATTTCTGGATGCGTTTCAAAGTAAACAAAGCGTAGAGGAAGTGGTTACAAAGTTATTTAACAAAATAGTCATATCGACGGCGAAGTGCCAATACCTCCTAACTGACATTTTTTTTGAGAAATTATTTTTTTTTCGTTTTGAATTTAAAGGCGTTATTCGCATGTTTTAGTGAAATCGCCTAAGTGTATTTTTAGTTGCAACAGCATTAAATTAAAATGTGTAAATATGTACAGACGCCAGCACATCAAGCTACTACAATCAGTCTGATTTCTTTAATAGATTTTCAACTTTATTGCTTAAGTATAAGGTTCAAAGTTGATTGGGAAAATCTGACAGTTTCGGGTAGCTTGATGTGCTGGCGTCTGTACCTCCCAACTAAACAAACGTGTCTATTTTGAACGTTTTGTTTCAGTTTGTGTAAATTTTTGACATTGTCAGTTAGGAGGTATTGGCACTTCGCCGTCGATGTATGCAAATATTCTCTGATTATTTTGAAGACTTTTCACTTTGCATAGTTATCAAGTCGTATTAAAAGACCAACCGCACTCGGCCCGCGTGGTGGATTACAGCCCACTCCTTCTCAAAGAGAGGAAGCCTGCCTGTGTCCCAGCGGTGGTGACAAAATAATAGCGTTGAAATTATGCAACGTGTAACGTTAAATGCGCAAAACCTCAGACACCCCAACTGATTTTTAATTCAATTGACCTATTTCAGAGAGAAAATAAGTCATTAATAAAATTGTAAAGGATTTATGTGCTGTTTTAGTTTTACTGGCCATTCTGATCGTTTCTTGCGTCTACGACGACGCTTTATCGCGGGAGGAGTCGTCACCGGGCCGCTGCGCCGCGCTGACATTGGCTTGCTTGACCTATTAATAAATAGACACGGCAACGTTTTTAATGAAGATTTTTTGAAAAATGTGACCTATATTAAAAAGTGGTTCAATTAATTCTGCTAGTTATTCTGATCAAACTATTTTCAGCTTTTGCGCATGTAACGTTACACGTTGTATAAAATGATAAATAGAATTTGCATAAAAATATTATTAGAAACTCGATTATGATTGTAAATGTATGCTTGGTCAATCCCTAGTATCAGGTGGGATGACACTGATGGCTCACTCCACGCTCACTTCACCTAAGTTTTCACGGTGAGATGGTTACAGAAGCGCACTGCTTCGTGCCATTTTAACCCTTTACTGCATGATATATTAAATAATTGAAATTTTTTTTTATTTTTTATTAAAGCTTCAGAATTAATTTTTTATTTCCAAGTGGTATGTGATGATAGACTAAATAGTTGTGTTTTATTATTGCTAATGATATGAAAAACAAACCCCATTAGCATTATTACGCTAGTTTTTTTTAGAGTAAAATAAACTGTAAACATGTCAAACCATATATTATGGTTTCCTATGCGGTAAAGGGTTAATGTAAATTATAGTGTACAAGCACGCTGATTGGTAGTGCCGTGCTTTCTTATAATTTGGATACACGCAAGAATCTATAATTATGACAAAGAATTATATATGTAGTTCTTACAAACTTAGTTTTATATAAATAAAACTTATACATCGAATTGCTGTCTGCAAACATTTTAAATTTTGGATCCATAATAGTCTGGCTTACAGGAGACTAAGGCTGAATTGTGTGTCAGTATATCAATAGAAACTATAACATGACGGCTGTAGTAACATTTTAGGCTCTTGATATTGGACTCCGAAACCCATTACAGGCATACAATTTAGTCAATCAACTTTCATATCAAATCATAATTACTTGTGACTATGCAAAATGGTTTATTCATGTTTTACATAGAACTTTTGAATAAAAACAAGCAAGACATTAATTTTCCATTTTACCTTTCGCCTCCACAATACGTTTCGAAGTTAAACATCTGCTTAACATTAATACATTCATGGAGGTACGCCGCAGAAACGATTACCGTATCAATTCGTACAGCTGGAGAATCAATTCGACGTCGTTTACTAAATCGAGCAGTAGATAAAGACTCTGTTTTATAATTTGTATGCGTAATATGACAGCTGCTACGTGTACGAATTATATTTGAGGCTTTACTTTAACTACCAACCTACTTAAGTTTATGAGGATTAGGATGAATATACTGAGAGCTATATTACTGAGAAATGTGGCGTTTTTCGTTCCAGCTATTGCACAGATTTGATAGCTGTGATTTATGGACAAAATTATAATCAAATTGAAAAGAGTGTGCTTAGATGGTTTGGTCATGTTGAGAGGATGAATGAAAGTCGACTAACAAAAGGTGTCTACATGGCAGATGTGAGTGGGAGGGGACGCCCTGGAGGACATATAGTGACGATATTGTAGATTTTTTCAGAAAGGCTGACCTTTCTGAAGAAAATCTATACAAGTACAACACAAGTACTATACAAGCACGCCGGTTGCGAGTACCACGCATCTGAATGCGTGGTACTCGCAACCGGCGTGCTTGTATTTCCAGACGTATGAACGTAAACGAAGCAGTAGGGATCGTAGCAGCTGGCGTTCTGTAGTTTCTGCCTACTCCCATGGGAAGAAGGCGGAAGATTATGTATGTGTGTATGTATTTATTATAATAAAAAATAAAAATCAATCTGCCTAGCCTTTTCCCAGCTATGTTGGGGTCGGCTTCCAGTCTAACCGGATGCAGCCGAATACCAGTATTTTACAGATAGAGGGTGACTGCCTATGACCTCCACAACCCATGGCATGACTGGTGGACAAAATTTATAGTCGGCTTCTTAATTAATATGGGAAAGGAGAATGACTTTTTCGTAACGATAAAGAGGGACGACGAAGAGGTTCGAATATCAAAGCTTTTTAAAGATTGGTACAGCTGACATATCAGGATTATATTTCGTGAAGTGTCAAAGTTAAGTGCAGTGAAAGACTTCGCAAAAGGCACAAAGTGGCCCTTTTTGGGAAAATTGGGGCCCACTTAGCGCCTGTCAATTCTCAAAGTAAGTACTTATTACTTCAGTTCAGTCGTACCTTTTCGCGATTATTTTCTTTCTTTCTTTTTACTGCCTTTGAAGCTCGTTATGAATCGATCGCTGCTTGACCTCTCATTTTAATCGGGCAAACCGTTGAATAAACAAAGAAAATGTTATTTCTTTTGCCTAGTGGGTCAAAAAGGTCGAGTAAAACCTGTTAGATTATCTTCATCGAGCCATAAAACCACCTTACCTCATTCAGAAATAAATACGCAGGTATTATGAAAATGAGTCACGTTTGTGCAAGTATTTTAATTTCTATAAAGCTAACTAAGGCGTTTATTTACAACGTTGAGACGTTGAAATGTAAAAAAAAAATGTATGGTTAGGCAGACGTTAATCATTACTTAACTTTTAAAGCAAGGTTTATAGATAAGGGGGTAAGTATACCGTAAAGAAAATGTTGTGTAGTATTTTTATCTCACGAAGCGACGCACGCTTTACCTACTTATGGTAACCAAGTGTACGAACATGCCGAGAATGTGTGCGTGAAAACGAGTGGCGACAGCATACACACTTCCGACTTCGCCATTGTCTCGGACATTCACAGCGTGTTTACACTTTGTAACCACAAGTAAAGCGCGCGTCGCTTCGTAAGATAAAAATACTGTACGTACCTATTACCGATTTAAGGCTGCTTATTAGGTAACGCGTGGTTAATTTGTTTAGTTTACAGCGTTCTATGTTTAGATTATCTAATCGAAGTGTTTAGGCATGTGCAAAAGCCATTGAAGAACGGATTTCAAGGCCGCGCCAAGTGTTTCGAAAATCGATGATCGGCCTTCGAAATGAAGATACGATACCTCCGTTGTCTGTTAGCTCGAAATAATATATCAAACGCGAGTTTCCTGTCTAGAATCATGCGTAGTCACAATCTGCCTAGCCTTTTCCCAACTATTTTTGCGGTCACAATATCAGTATTTTACGTGGAGCGACTGCCTATCTGGCCTCCACAACCCAGTTACTGGGTAACCCCTTGCTAAGACTGGTGACTTTTGGGCTTCTTACGACCAGTAACGACTGTCAAAGATCCACGAATTACAGCCGGCACCAAGTGCTTTCCGAGTCCCAGAAGGGTCTCGGTATGTAAAGATGGGACCTATCCACGTAACGACTGCGGCAAGCATAGCTTAACCTGATCGATTCACCAAGTAGATAGGTATACATTACTCATAATATATGATTTACAAGGAACTGTCTCTGAATTTAGGAAAATATTTTCGCGTAAAGAAAAACTATGCCCGAAATACTGAAACAAGTTACTATTCTTCTTAGAAACATATGAGTCATATCTTCATCGGAGAAATGAAGGTGTAGGATAATAAATCTGACGCCTACCCTTATCGGGTATTCCCTAAAGAGAATCTGGGCGAGACTTACTAAAATATTAAGATAACAACAGTAGTGCTATTCTGTAAAAATCTCACCGTGAGAACTTAGGTGAAGTGAGCAGGAAGTGAGCTGTCATTCATTCCTCATGCTAGGGATTAACACTATTAAGTGCTCACTTCACTTATGATTTCACTGTGAGATTTTTACAGAATCGACCGGCTAATTTGACTATACGACGAAAATATATGTTCACAGGAACAGTAAAGTCCTGCCAAGTTAGATCGTTACTCTATCAAAGAGATTCATTAATAAATGTCAGCGTCGCTTGATTGATTTGGATTTTAGTGGTCGAGGTAATAGACAGAATCCATTTACAGGATCGCGAGTTCGCGACACCCACGTTATATTTTATTAGATTCGGTTTGATTTGATTTTGATCAACCTAAATGCTCATAGATTTACGCGTAAGTCGCAGAAAAGTCCCTTTTTTTGCTTTATATCTAGTTTGCATTAGTTGTAGACATGACTTTTCAAATTAATAATAATAATAATAATATTTTATTCATAAGTTCACATAAGTATAAATTACATAGAAGTTACATCATTACAAAGTTACATATTAATATAAGGAAAATATTAACTATGCCTAAAATAAATCTAGTTTATCACTTATATATTATATATTATATTGGTTAAAGGCCTACTGAATTTAATAGTGACCTGCCTGTTGTAGGTTTATTCATACCTGTGTTTCAGGCCATCACTTGACAACGCTGAGTGCTTTAGTGGACTATTATGTTACTGAAAATAGAGCTAGCATACATTATATATGATACATAATAATTTTATTTGTAAATAATATATATAAATTAAGTATACTATAATATATATAAATATATATAAAATAATATATATAAATTAATTATACCCGGGTACAGACTACAACTTCAACTATTCTTGTACTGCTAATTGTAAGTATTTTCTGAGGATTTCGTCAGGGTCAGTCCGAGACCCTCACGAAAGTTGGAGTTAAATCAAAAAGGGTGCCACTCGTACAAGACACAAAAGATGAAGATTTCATGAATTTCTGGGAATTTTAAATACTTCAATATCTTCCTTTTAAGACAAGTTTAGAGCAAAAGAAAAACATTCAAATGAAGATGTACCAACAAGTTAGAAACCGCCTTTAAAAACTTGCTACAAACTCCGTTTACAGAGCATAGTAAACAGGTGACCACTGAAAATCAGCGCTGTGCTATTGGGTCCCCCACAGCATTATGCTTAGTGGAAGCCTTCTGTCATAGCCACGACGTGCAGCTGCCGAAAATTTCTGTTATGTGCTCGTGATGATCTTTCTTTTTATTTTTCTTTATGATTTATTTATTTAAACTTTTCGCACAAAAGGTACAAAGGCGGACTTAATGCCTTAATAATGCCTTTATTATTAAGAGTTAAATTTTTCTTTCTTTCTTCTAATCAGAAGTAATCCCAGTTCTCGCGGCACTATAAGGCAATAATTGCTTAGATACTAAGATACTAAGAATAATAAGAGTAATTTCACGTACTTATACCAATCCAAAATACAGACAGAAGTAAAGTAAATGGCTTCAGCAACTGCACAATGTATTGGCAACATCCCAACATGCTAATGTAGACCATATATCAATAATAATAACAATGCGAGCTAAGTATGTGTGCGTACGGGTCGATTCAGCCAGTCATCGTAGTATATTAGGTCGGGTAAATGCACGCTCGGGTTCATATTAGCATTTTTACTGTAATTTTATTATCAGGAAAATGTCTGATGTTGCTTTTACTCGTTGGAATAGAAATAGCTAGTTCTCTATTACTTTATTATACTGCAGTGTTTTAACGAGATACCTACCAATTTTAATTATTACTGCTTTGAATTCTGATGTTAGGTAAACGAGCAGAAGCGCCGTTATTTGTAGTGTACCTTTAAAACGTTTTATGTGAACGAAACCGTTCCTACGTAATTTTGGACTCCAATGCACCACCTATTCTGCGTTCGCAATTTAGTTTCTAAACATGTAAACAAATATTCGTTTCTGGAAAAATAACTTTAAAAGTTCACTTTGTGCTACAACTTCAACATTTTTCATGACTTTTCTATGATAGACACATAAAGTGTCTAAGAAGAATATCTGGTACTCGTTTTGCAGATTACGGATATGTGTCTAACTTTGTGAGACCCAACACCCGAGTAACTGCATTTTTTGTAAGGACGGCAGAATACCTAGTTATAGTTCCTTTCGAATTAACAAACACTTGCATAAAGTTGTTATTTGTTAAAGTGGAAATAACATCAATTGGAAACAAGGATTTGAATAGACTATAGCGACAACATTTGCACAAACCAAGTAAGTACTACATTCTGACAGTCTTGACAATCTACGATAACATGCGATGGTTTATATTAAAACACATAAAATATCGTACATTAACGCTGAAATTTGTCGCATGAAACGGATCGTAATTCAACGCCTGCGATGAGACCAATATAATATGTACTAATATTATCTGAAATTCTGAAACAAATTGTGATAATTTGAAACCAGCGGGATAATTGCGTGACATACTAAGAATGGAATTCATTTTGACAGTTCAACAACATTCATTGCGTTATTACAAGTTGTTGAGCAGACAAATCTTCGAACATATGAAGCAATGGCTTAGCGATATCCTTCAAAATGATTCAGTCTGATTGATGGTGTGTTACGCAACATGTACAATCATCGAATGTAGGTTAACGCTGCTGCTATCTACTGGTTTGGAACAAATAATTCATCTGCCTAGCCTTTTCCCAAATATGTTGAGGTCGGCTTCCAGTCTAGCCGGATGCAGCTGAATACCAGTATTTTGCATGGAGCGACTGCCTATCTGACCTCTACCAGCCAGTTACTGGGTAATACGATACCCCTTGGTAAGACTGGTTGTCAGACTTTCGGGCTACTGACGACCCGTAACGGCGGTCAAAGATCCACGAATGACAGCCGGGACCCGTCGTTACCGAGGCACGGAGGGGTCTTGGTATGTGAAGATGGTCATTCATCCACGGACCAACCGCTGCAAGCGCAGCTTAACCTGATCGATCGACTCGTGCGGCTTTTATTACTTAGCCACAAGCCCCTCGGTTTGGAACAAATAATTTATGAGTAAAATATTATAATATAATAAATCATTAGCCTGTATCATCCCATCCCACTGCGAGGTAAAAGCCTGCCTTTCCTTTTACAAGCTTTTATTTAACTTGCAATGATTGTATGTATGTTAGTTTGTTTAGGTCAAATCTTGCAACTGAATTTTAAAACCGTTATTTCCAACCGATTGAGCTGAAATTTTGCATACACGCTTAGTTTGTAAGACCATTCATGGTTAGCTAGTTGACTTGTTTTAAAAGTTGAAAAATGTCTTTAGTAATAAAGTTCAAAATGTATTAAAGAAATTTGACAGATTGTAGTACCTTGATGTGCTGGCGTCTGTACATTAAAACGTCATTGCTGAATCATAAACTATGCTTCTACTCTACTTTACGTGATACCTACACCAACTGACGTAACATGGAGTCAATTGGATCAATTATCATGCCAGACATGCAGGTTGAGTTACAAATGCTTACCGAATAGCTATGGGCTATAATAGCTGTTTTATCTAAAAATAGATGGATTTTTTTTTATTCTGCACTAATAAGACGCACATTAAATTCATACAAATAAATAAAATTGAAGAGTCAGTTTGTAATGTCAAAATAACAGCTTTTTACTAAATGCATATGAAAGTATAAACGATACTAATAGAAAAAAAAAACAATATTTAAAATATTTGTCTGTCTATTTGTTCCGGCTAATCTACGAAGCGGCTAGACGGATTTTGATGTAATTTGGTATGGGATATTTTGAACCTTGAGGAAGGGCAAAGGCTACTTTTATCGACATACCACGCGGGCAAAGCCGTAGGCGGAAGTTAGTTAAAAATTAAACATATTATAAACTTAAGTATAGTAAAACCTCGGCCAACAGTTTTAGCAACATGTTAGGTCTTTACCTATGAAATTGCCGTTCTGCAGTACTGGCCATTTGAAATCAAAATAATTTTTGTTTGGCTAAGAATTCTAATTTCAAATGAATTTTATTTTAAAAACATGGAATTTTGTTTCCAAAAGTAGTCATTTGTTTATTGATTAGTGTTACATTTTCATCGCATTTCAATCTTTTTCGTCATAATGGATACGTTAAAAATTCGAGTAATTGTGGAATATGAGTACCGTCGTGCCAGCAACGCGGCACAAGCGGCACGCAACATCAACGACGTTTACGGAGCTAACACTACAAACCAACGCACCACCTGTTATTGGTTTGCTCGCTTCCGTTCTTGAAATTTCGACCTGAAAAATGAACCTCGCGGTCGTACGAAGACTTTGGTCGACAGTGGCGAATTAAAGGCGATTGTGGAAGTTGATGATACACAATCTACGGCTGAATTAGCAGCAGCTTTCGACGTTAGCGTCAAAACAATATTGGTCCATTTGCGTCAAATTGGCAAGGTAAAAAAGCTTGACAAATGGGTGCCCCACGAACTCAATGATCGCCAGCGCGAAGTACGCGTCGAGACTTGCCTTGCACTGCTCAACAGACACACAAATGAAGGAATTTTGAACCGCATTGTTACCTGCGATGAAAAATGGATTCTGTTTGATAACCGCAAGCGCTCAGCAAGTTGGTTGGATCCTGGTTCAGCACCTAAACAATGCCCTAAACGAAAACTTACCCCTAGAAAAGTGATGGTCACTGTTTGGTGGTCTAGCGCCGGTGTGATTCATCACAGCTTCTTACCAAACGGGATGAGCATTACTGCAGATGTGTACTGTGAAGAACTGAACACAATTATGGAGAAGCTGGCACATCTCCAACCAGCATTGGTCAATCGCTCGTCTCCGCTGCTCCTGCACGACAACGCGCCACCTCATACTGCACAGCAGACGGTCTCCAAGTTGCAAGAACTGGGGTTGGAAGCTCTCCGTCATCCGCCCTACTCACCAGACCTTGCGCCTACAGACTACTACTTTTTCCAGAATTTGGATAACTTCTTGGCGGGAAAAAAATTCAATACCCGAGAGGCAGTACAAAATGCCTTTGAAGAATTTGTTGCCTCCCGTCCAGCTAATTTCTTTAAGAAGGGATCAATAAACTGCCACTGCGTTGGCAAAGATGCATTGATTGCATGGGTGATTACTTCGATTAATACAAATAAAAAATACATGAAAAAAATTCGTTAAAATTTTTTCATACAAAACGGAAATTTCATAGGACCTATTATTACGTTTCGCCGAAACGAAAAGAAGAGTAACTAAAACCATAAATAAAATATTGTTAATTGTTGTTTATTTATAAATTCAGTTTAAAGCAAGCAAATTAATTAATTTGGAGGGGAAACACGCCCAAATAACAGCTCATCGAGTTAAAAAAGTTAAGAATCTCAAATTAATTGGTGTTTAGAGCAGCAATAAATCAAAGTGTGAGAAATATTTAGACTAGTTATTGTTTTTTTTTCAGTTAAAAGATAATATCTAAAAACCTGATTTTAATCACTTATCATATCACTGACTCAAACTAGAATGCAATCTTGATACATGGAGTAGTGGTGTGTGTTTATTTATTTAACATAACATTTACATTACAATATGTATTTACAGACATAAATACCTGTTAGGTATTAATGGAAAGAGGGGCCCGTGGCTAAATAATAAGAGCCGCACAGGTAGATCGATCAGGTTAAGCTACGCTTGCTGCGGTTGGTCTGTGGATGGGTGACCATCTTTAGATACCGAGACCCCTCCGTGCGTCGGAAAGCACGTTAAGCCGTTGGTCCCGGCTTGTCATTCGTGGATCTTTGACAGTCGTTACGGGTAGTCAAGAAGCCCGAAACTCTGACAACCAGTTTTACCAAGGGGTATGGTATTACCCAGTAACTGGGTTATGTACATCCGATAGGCAGTCGCTCCATGTTAAAATACTGGTATTCAACTGCATCCGTTGACACTGGAAGCCGACCATAGACACATAGTCGGGAAAAGGCTAGGCAGATGATGATAGGTATTCATGGAAAATTAATTTGTAAGTCCTAAACAGGCAAAATGTGAACTGTACATGAACCACCAACACTACTACATCTGGTGTTTTGCAAATAAATAATTCTTGATTCAGAACATGCATCAAAGATTTATTTCTAATAGACCTATTGTAACAAACAACTTTGAAAAATTCAAAGATATAATTTATGAACTATTGTTAAGCCATGTTTTCTATAATAATACAGATTAATCTAAGCCCTAAAATTTCCATAGACTTACCTTTAGGGAAAATCAACACAACATCGGTATGCTGTGTTGGTGTGGAATGCAGCAGCAGGCGCCGAGGATGCATCAGATGAGCACCAAGCTGTCCAGCCATGGGGAGACGTCGCCGAAGCTCCCGACCAGCTGCTCAAAATACAAAAAAGGCTTTTATTAAGTCTATTTATTATAATAATTACTTAAAAATACATCATTATCTTCTTCTTTTTTTAAGTACAGATGCCAGCACATCAAGCCAAATTTCTTTAATAGATTTTCAACTTTATTGCTAAAGCATTAGGTTCAAAGTTGATTGGGAAAATTGTACAGTTTCGGGTAGGTTGATGTACTGGCATCTGTACATAACATTCTATCAATCTATCTTCATCATAATCCACCTTTTGTATTATAATTTAAGAAATATTTTATAATTTTGCATGCCTTAATCGGATGATCACAATGAATTGCACATTCACTCAACCCCTTTTAAATTTACTGTGTCAATTCATAAAAAAATATTCACATCTTTTCATAAATGCATCAAAAATGGCAGGTGATGTTGTTTCTTTTTCAATTTGGCCAGTGAAGAATTAAATTAAAATCTATTTTAATGCAGTGTTGACATTATTTTTATATTTACTTAAATAATTAAATTTGATTTTCCTTCCTGTCCCCAGCAGCAGCATCAGTACAGATATTTGGACAGCTGGGTATATTAATAATCGTTGATATACATTTGTACATCAATGTGAATAATAACAAAGTACTTACTGTTAAAACAAAGTGCATTTTAATTTTTTATTACAATTTTGCTATTCAAATTAAATATAGAAAATTACTGAATGAAAGCTTGACGGTTTCTAATATTTTGTATTAATAATTTTATTTACTTTGTAATTATTTATCAACAGTTTGTTTCTATAACACTAAATGTTATTACTATAAATAAATCTATTTTTACATTAATGAAGTCTGGGAATTCTCCAAGTATATTATGTTATTGTTTACGGATATTAAATACACAAAAGGACTGTTTACAAATTCACAAAAGAGATACGCACCGCTATCCAGCTTGTCTTTAGCAAACTCGGCGAAAGACCTGTGTTCTTGTGGGGTTGAATGGGAACTACTCTCATAATCTTCTTTTTCGGGATTCCCCACACTTCCATCGTCACCTTCCATGGCAAAAACTCTTGAAATAGTCCTCTAGACAATAACAATACAACTATGCACTCACAAGATCAGCGAGACCTTCAGTTTCTTACATCATCGACTATTATAGTAACTACGATCATATGTTGGAACTATTGAACCTATTTAAACAGAGAAAATGTTACGCCCCATTTAGCGGACAAAGACGACTAACATTTTCAGTTGTTAACGCCGAGAACGCGCTTTATTTACTTGATAAATAATTTATTTGGTGACAAAACTGAGACCGCAGCTGTCACAATTCAAAATTGATTTTTGGCCGCCATTTTTTAGATTTGGTGTTGCCAAATAAGAAACAAGTTCAATCTATATGTGTTATAATATGTGTTATTAATGAAGCGATGCTATTAAAAAAAAAAACTGCATGATTCAAATATCTAATAAAATGAGATGAACTAAGAAGGTACTATATCGTGATATTTTAAAAGGCTACTCCAATAACTAAACATTGCATTCTTATATTTTAACAAGCAACAACGTCATATATACGTCAAACCATTTGTCAAACGAATCCATTTGGATACCCATACCAAAAAAGGTTAACATTTTACTGACGATAAAAATAACAACTGACAAACATTTAAGTGAAGTAAAGTTGGTATTTTTTCCAAATTTTAATAATTTTGACTTAATTTTCATAAATTATTACGCATTTACATAAACGAAATGAAAACATTCACGAACGAGGCAGTCTGTAAACACCGTTGCGAGTATCCGAACGCGTTAAAATATTCGCCTTTTCTGTCATTTCATTTGTAAACGTTCGTTAATTTGCGCGTTAAATACAAGTTACAATGGACGTGTAAACGAACGTAACGTCGCGACTTTCTCTTAATTGTAATAAAAGTGTTATAAACGACAACATTCGCGCAACGGAGAAGGAGAAAAAATCCCAAGCCTGATAGAAAGCTTGTAAAAATACAAGGTACGTAAACCTGTATTCATTATGACCTTTCTTTGTACCCATGTAATCGTCGCAATTTTCTAAAATTACATTTCTGCATTGACTTTCTGGTGTGAAACTGCACATCTGAGCTGTTAAGTGTCTGCTGACATGAAGTAAACGGTTTATTAGTGTTTTCTGAGGTCTATTTATTGTTTTTGTGATAACCCACTTTCACAAAAAAAAAAACAGCTGTTTAAGTCGTCACGCCTAAATATTTAACAGCTGAGCCGTGTCATCATAAATTATACGTGCATCCTTCATGAAATATTTACAACAGTTACTTCCATATGGTTCAACAATAAATATTACAATTTATTCATTTCCTTTTTATGAAGGCAAGTATTTATAAAAACCCTCAAGTATATCCTTCATGTTTTAAATTATTATTTCTTATTATTTGCCTTGAAAAGGGACTTGGCTAAGGCCAAGTCCCTTTTCAGTTCATTTTTATTATGCAAGCACTGTACTCTATTTAACTTAATATTTCCTTGCTGTGGATAAAATAATCAAGAAGGTCCTTAAACAGTATAAGAGAACAATCATACTAATTACTATTTATATAAAAAGAAATACTTTAAGTAACAAAAAAATCACTTTTTAATACAATATTATGTCACAATTACTTTTGCTAAATTATAAAAATGGGTCCCCTATGTGTGATCTTGAAGGCTTCAGCAGGGAGACATATTTCTTTTCCATGAAAAGGTATATTCAACTAGCTAAATATCTCAGTTTGATATCCCATTCCAATGTTTAAGGATACCTCATCATAATCAAAGAGGTCTTATTTCAAAATCAAAGTCAAATCATTCAGTTCAAATAGGCACAGAAAAGGCACTTTTGAATGTCAAAAATTCCAAAAAAAATTGAATTGATTCTAGTTAACACCGGATACTAGAAGCCCATCTTAAACCCAGGACCTTATTATCCTGATATTAAACTAGGCTTAGAATTAAAACATGAATATGCGTTTCATATTGATGATAATTCATCAATAGTTTCCAATGATGTGATAAATGCCACATCAACTAAGCCTTTTACCTCAGATGACCTTACTGTCCTGATATTATGTTAGAAAGCATTTTCTCATCACTATGGTAATGCCACATCAACTGAGCAGCCTGTTACCTAAGGTGACCTTATTATCCTGATATTATGTTGGGTTTAGAGTCAAAGCATTTTCTTATCAATATATTTTAATGATAGCAGATTATAATTATTGTGTAAAATTTCTATGGTACAATGCCATATTAACTGAGCCTGTTTCCTAAGGTGACTTTATTATCCTGATATTATGTTGGGTTTATAATCAAAGCATTTTCTTATCAATAGATTTTAATGAGAGCAGATTATAATTATTGTGTAAAATTTCTATGGTATAATGCCACATTAACTGAGCATTTTACCTAAGGTGACCTTATTATCATGATATGTTGGGCATATCATCAATTATTGGGCAATCAAAGCATATTCTCATCATTAGTTCTTAACACTCCAGTAGGCGCCTTCAACTTGGGATGTTAGTGCTTGCGTGCTCTACTTATGTAGAGCACTTTTAATTTAAATGTTTTTGAAGGAATGTTTCATGAATAGTTAAAAATATGCTTTCATGGTCAAGAAGGCTTTTATATGAAACTAAATGAGGCACAAGGAATATGTAATGTAATGTAATTTAGAGGAATACTATGAGTGTGTCCGTGAGTGACCTTCGATTTGCGCTCAAATTCTAGGAATGCGTTCTACAATGGTAGAACACACCTACTGGAGTGTTAATAACTTGCATAACAGTAGATTAGACTTTGGAAAATTTCTATAGTAAAATGTTGCCTCAACTAATCCTGTTACCTAATTGACCTTGATTTTATGATTGCTTATCTCATGAGTATCTATTTCCATACTCCACACAGTTTTATAACTTATTGATTTACGTGTTAAGCCTTATGCAATATGCATCACATTGTGTTTATAAATTATATTTACAAACATCAATCAATCAACTCAGCCTATCGCAGTTCACTGCTGGACATAGGCCTCTCCCAGACTGCGTCACAACGCCCTGTCCTCTGCCTTCCGCATCCAGTCTACCCCAGCTACCTTCTTTAGGTTGTCTGTCCATCTAGCTGGGGGGCTTCCCACACATTTACAAACATATGATGCTATTATAGCGTGATACTTACAGAGCTGTCTGTCACCAACAATTCTTTTTTTTTGTAAAATATATAGGGTGGCAGGGACACCAATGCGCAAACTGCTACCATGGATTCAGTAGAGGATTCTGAATCCCTCTGCGTTGATATTTTTTGCTGGCTATTAAAAAACTAGCTCATCCATATATTTTTTTTTATTTTGAGATGCTTGTGGCTAAGTACTTAATAACAGCCGCGTGGGTCGATCGCTCAGGTTAAGCTACGCTTGCCGCGGTTGGTCCGTGGATGGGTTACCATATTTACATACCAAGACCGCTCCGTGCTTCGGAAAGTACGTTAAGCCATTGGTCCCGGCTGTCATTTGTTGATCTTTGACAGTCGCTACGGGTCGTCAGAAGCCCAAAAGTCTGACAACCAGTCTTATCAAGGGGTATCGTATTACCTAGATACTGGGCTGTGGAGGTCAGATGGGCAGTCGCTCCATGTAAAATACTGGTATTCAGCTGCATCCGCATATATTTTGACCGCATAGGTTGCACTTTTCTGTGAAACAGCAGATTTTTTTTATTTGATAACCTATGAATAATGTCTATGCTAGGCGGTTCAGAATCATGTGCTAAATTCATGGTTACAGTTTGCGTGTAGATGTCCGTTAAGTTTGTTATTATTCTGTACTTTCTTTAAAACAAACATCGTACATAACATCTTGCCTTGTTTCCCAAAGGGTTGGGCAGAGGTGTAGGTACCTATAATACGACCATTCGATTTATATATTCCATTTTGACCATATTTAATTGCCATGTATTGGGTGTACCGGAAAGTTCTGTCGGTTTTTGTAAATAAAACTCGTGGTTAGTTCTTAAAGCTAAATACTTAAATCCCCTTTTCTGAATTTCTCAAACCATCTTTGACATGTACGTCGCAATATTATTCAATACTTTTAACGTATTGGTATAGAGAAAAATTCGAAAAATTTCTATGTACTACCAAAACCGGCAGAACTTTCCGGTACACCCAATAATTGGTAAAATAAGATAAAGTCTTTATTTGTCTTAAAAATGGTACAAAGTTGTTACAGTGTGGTATTAATCTAAAGTCCACATGTTTAGCTATACAGGATATGTATCAATTGCATACAAAATATTTTTTAGCTATTTGTTTTATTTTTATTTATTTATTTAGGATCTCCAACAAAAGATGTACGTACACAGACCATTAAAATTAAATTAGGAACTACATAGGTATCACTTAGTTGTACTCCTTCACTTAGAGGAGACCGTTGGGGAGAAGAAAAGGGAGAATTTTATTTTTTCATTTTACTTTATATACAATTCTCCCTTTTCTTCTTGCCAATGGGGAGAATTGTTGTTCAATGTCACAGATGTAAGGCCAATATAATAATATAATAGTTTTATCTTAGCAGTATCCGCATTGACAAAAGTCCAGATTCCAGTCTTATACTTTTGTTAAAAAAAAAAAAACTTTAATGTCATAAAACATGTGTTCTTTCAGCCATTTCAATAATCTGTTTTTAATTGAGTTAATTGTATATAACAATTTTATTTCTTTTGGAATTTTGTTATAAATGCGTATACACATGACTAGGAAACTTTTTGCATACTTGGCTGATTTAGGAATATCCTTCAATACAAGTCTGCATGGATCTCTATTTCATGAGTTCATCTGATGGGCTTTTTTGAACAATCCCTTATTATTATAAACATAATTACAGATTTCGTAAATATAGAGTAACGGAAGTGGTGGCGAGCTTGTTGTCGTCAACCGGGCACGTATCAAAAGTCCGGGCTGTTACTGAGGAGTTCTAGATTGAAAACCCCCAATAACACTGCCGCACCTAGGAATCGAACCCAGGCCGCAGGCAGCCCTGCTTAGCAGTAGCGCTTGTGATCTATAGACCAAAGAGGCTGTCAAATTTTTACTTTAAAATAAAATAAAATAAATAAATAATAATCCTTTTAACAGATGAGCGATTGGAGCACCTTGCCGCTTCTTCCCCTGACGTGTATTCTGGAGTACCTCAGCCCGGAAGATGCTGTTAAGGCGATGTCAACCTGCAGACACTGGCGGAATGCTGTCCTGCTATACGAAGGACGCAGGTAAGTGGAGGTTTCCTAAGAAATCATAATATAGAGAGATTGTCTTTTGCAAGTAGGTTAAGAAATGTCTTTCTTTACATAACGTGCTTAATCAGCCTATACTGTTCCCACCGCTGGGACACAGGCCGCCTCTCTGTGAGAAGGAGTGGGCCGTAATCCACCACGGGGTCCCAGTTCGGGTTGGTTGATGTCACGTCTCCGAATTTTTTTTATTCTAGGACTTTTTAAGAGCCGTGGTGATGAAATAATTTACACAGCGCAAAGCGCCTGTCAGGGTTTGAACCTACGACCTACAACTCGTAAGTCGCGGCTGTTACCACTTGGTCACTACTGCTCTCTAAACCAAAATAATAAGGGTCAACTCACACCGAAAGAGCGGCGAAGGGCAGCGAAGCGCAGCGACCCGCTGGGTAGAGATGGCGCGCGGATTTCCGCGACTGCTCGAGAAGTCGCTGGAATGCTCGAGCGAATGTTTCTCATGCGATAATAAGAAGTAATATAATAAGTATTATAGTAATGAAAATAAAGTTAAAATTCATATGACACTGAAAATGCGCTCCGCTTCGCTGCGCTTCGACGCTCTTTTGGTGTGAGTTGAGCCTAAGCGTTGTAAAATATAATGTAGTTTTGGAGGAGTAGAAATGTCTTTCTGTGCCTCTCTTGATACATTATACTTAGCTGCTAGATCTTATTACACTGGGCTGTGTTTCGCCTGACCGTGTTTTCAGATTTTTCTCTGTACTTGTAGTATAAGACGATATTTCTTGCCAAATTTCATAGTTCTAGGTCAACGGAAACTACCCTATAAATTTTGATTCCCTTGAGAGTGTCGAAAAATACGTTTTTTGCGGCATAAACGGCCGTATCTTTTTTTTTTACGTTAACTGAGAAGTTTGATTTTTTCACATCTTCAAGGGACTGTAGAGCTGAGTATATGGTTTTAATTTCAACTCGATACCTCCACGCGTTCCACAGATAAAAGGTCTTGTCAGACAGACAGACCGACGGACAAGAAAGTAATCCTGTAAGGGTTCCGTTTTTCATTTTGAGGTACGGAACCCAAAAAAAGTAAGAAAGAATGTTAAGCGAAAACGAAGTAATAGCGCGGGTAGACGATGCCATGTGACGGGGTGGGTCGGGGGAACAAGGAACAAACGCGGACGAATTCGCGGGCAGAACCTAGTGTTGTAGTGAAAGTAATTGTAATTTGTGATAAAAGATTAATTCCCACATTTAATGCTTACAATTTCATATAGTACATTTTATTTTATCTCTCTCTCTTATAAATATACTTACAGCAATTAAAAGTGTATTAACTTCCTAAGAGAAATGGTGAACATTCTAAATGATAATCATAACTTTATCTTGCATATTGTTCAGTGAGAGCAATTTGCATTTTTAATTGTTTATTGCAACTCATTCTGTTTTCATTGTGCTTAATAATAATGCTCCATAAACATATTATAAGCATTTGTCACTTATGCGTTTCGTTATTTGCTATCTTTCAAGTTGGGGCTTAAAATAATTCAAATAATCAATAAAATAGAGCAGTGGTGGCTCAGCCGTGCGATTCTGTAACCATCTCACCGTGAAAACTTGGGTAAAGTGAGCGTGGAGTGAGACGTAAATAGTGTCAATCCCTAGCATCAGCATGACTCACAGCTGACTCTAAGCTCACTTCACCTTAGTTATCACGGTGAGATTCTTCCAGAATCGACCGGCTGGTCAAAGCAGTGGTCGTGGTTTCGAACCAAGACAGGCGCTTTACTTCGTATAAATAATTTCATCACCACTGCCGGTCGATTCTGTAAAAATCTCACCGTGAAATCATAAGTGAAGTGAGCACTTTATAGTATTAATCCCTAGCGAATGACAGCTCACTCCACGCTCACTTCACCCAAGATTTCACGGTGAGATGGTTACAGAATCGCACGGTTGCTTTTAGGAAAACATCGTTAGGAAACCGGCATGTGCTAGAACCAAGAATTCGAAGACATGTGACATCTACCAACCCGCACTGGGCCCGCGTGGTAGATTACAGCCCAATCCCGCTCGAAGACAGGAGGCCTGTGTCCCACCAGTGGGAACATGTTAGTGGCACTAAACATTCGCATCCACGTTTTATGATCCATTTGTTTACATTTCATCATAAACTTTTGGAACCGACCATAGGTTCGGCTTTGTAATCTTTATGACAGCCTCTTTTTAAAAAGAAGGCTTATGTCCAGTAGTGAACTTCTTTCAGGTATACATCCGAAGGACGCCCATTACTGGACATGGCCTATCGATCGATATCGATCAATTAGGACGACGCCTAAGAATTTGGCGGTTATGGTGTCAATAATATTATACGTTGGAGTATAGCAAAAACAAATCGATCCTACTCCAACACTATTCTCTTTCTCATTCTAATTCATTCATAAATATGTATTTTATTTTATACTATCCGAGCCCGCCCTTACCACTTGAATGAAATCCTTACTTTCTCATTGTGACAGTACTACTCTTTTAGCCTTGTGTGGGATCACACGTCCTACGTAATACAAATAAAAGAATAATAAACGTATTAATGAAATCTTTAGAACGGCCTTTTCCTTGTTGTCCCCCTTTTACCCCAACAGGTTATGTATTATTATTTGTTCTTTAAACTTTTCTATCATTCATAGGGACCCACTAAAGCTGAACATCAAGCAGCTTGAGAAATGCAAGTTCTTGACCTGTTTATTCAAGAAGAACGTGCGGAGACTACACCTTTACATAGACTGCAATGAGCCAGAAATCGAGAAGTTCATGAACCAGGTGTTCCCACTGTGAGTACTTATATACGTAGTTTTTTAATTTTATTATGTAGTGGCACAACATGGTCGCTCACAATTTTCCTCATTAGAAGGTTGAAAGTTACCCATAGGGCAACGAAGCGGGCTATGCTTGGAGTTTCTCTACGTGATCGAATCAGGAGGTCTATTCCTTAAGTACGGCGTCCGTAGTTTCGGCCGAAGTTAGGAGCGATTCCTAGTTCGTATCACATACGAACATTAGGGACCCCCCTTAAGAATGAATGACACCACAATGTGTCAGTTGTCTCTACTCCCGCAGGGCTAGCCCGTCCGTAAATGTTAATTAATCGGGTGTAGGGTTCAATCCGAAGCTTAGATTACTTTCGGACAGGCCTTTCGTGGACGGACTTAGAGAGTAGGCTCCCTGAATTGAACAGATTCGTAGACGTTGTGGCAGTGGGCAGAGCACATTGCTCGCAGAACGAATAGCCGATGGGGCGGAAAGGCCTGGAACAAGGTGGACCTTGTGAATGCCGCAGGAATCCGCTGGATGCGAGACGCACAGGACTGGTCGAAGTGGAGTTGCTCGGGGGAGGCCTATATCCAGCAGTGGACGACTTTTGGCTAAAATGATGATGATGATGATAAGGGTTATTTGTATTGGGGGTACCGGAAAGTTCTGTTGGTTTTGGTAGTACAGACGCCAGCACATCAAGCTACTACAATCTGTCAGATTTCTTTAATAGATTTTCAACTTTATTGCTAAAGCATAAGGTTCAAAGTTGATTGGGAAAATCTGACAGTTTCGGGTAGCTTGATGTGCTGGAGTCTGTACATAGAAATTTTTAGAATTTTTCTCTATACCAATACGTTAAAAGTATTGAATAATATTGCGACGTACATGTCAAAGATGGTTTGACAAATTCAGAAAAGGGGATTTAAGTATTTAGCTTTAATAACTAACCACGAATTTTATTGGCAAAAACCGACAGAACTGTCCGGTACACCCAATATGTTATTTAGGTATAAAATTGCCTTACCGCCACATAGCTCCCGACGAGCTATGTGGCGGTAAGGCAATTTTATATTGACTTAAATTGAGGCCTAAACTAAACCATCTCACAAGACTGCAAGACATTCACAATCGTGTTAAGCAAATATTACGAGTTAAACACGGCCTAGGCACCGTTAAAATTTATGAAATATTACGAGTTAAACACGGCCTAGGCACCGTTAAAATTTATGAAATATTACGAGTTAAACACGGCCTAGGCACCGTTAAAATTTATGAAATATTACGAGTTAAACACGGCCTAGGCTCCGTGGATCCTAGGCTTCGCCCGCATGGTAGTCGAAAATTATCCCACGGGAACGTACTACCGTTATAAAAAGTCCTTTGTCCTAACTCAGGTCATGTTCTACCTGTGTGCCAAATTTCATCGAAATCCGTTCAGACGTAAAGTCGTGAAAAGGTGACAGACATCACACAAGCACTAAGAAGTGGTGGTGAAGGACTGTCTTATGTCATTTTGACGTCCGAAAAGTGCCGATTCTCACCCTCATTTGCATAAATGACTTGATTTGATTTAGGATAACACGACAACATAAGTGAGAAAGTGTTAGGGTATAGTTGGCTTCCACGTACTCGGAAGTCGGGGGCAGAAGCTAGTAAGTACTTATATCATACTTTCAGCACCCTAATTGCGTAACACACTTACTCACAATTTGACTAATTTTGAAGCATATTGCTAATCCATTGCTCCATATGTTCGAAAAAAATGTGTGTTCAATAACGTATATAACGTATTGAATGTTGTTGAACTGTCAAAATGAAAGCCATTCCTACTGTTAGTGTGTTACGCAATTTTCTCGCTGTGTAAAACCCGCATCGTTTTTACTGTATTCCCAGACATAAATCTTACATATTCGCAGGCAGGCTTATAGAAGAAAAGAAAAAAAAATCCAACGGTTCTTACATCGTTTCTTCAATGAAATTTGCACAGAGCCTTAACGTAGCTTAGCCTTATCCGATTACGGAATACGAGGGAAAGTGTATTTGCCGATTCCTTCAATTCCTTCTGTTAATAGCTCCTTCATACCGTGTAAACAAATTGTAAACAATGATATTGTAATATTTTGTGATGAGATTGGAAAGGACTTAGGTCACTTGTTGACAGATGAATATCCAGGACACTCTGTAATAAATTACTGTATGCCTGGTTGTTCTTTATTTGATATTATGAAAGAAATTATTAAATGTAACTTTAAGCCGGAAACAACTTTATTAATTTTTATGGGAAATAGGGGAAATTTAAATAAAGGAGAATTGCTCCAATATCATAGAACATTGTGCAACCTTAGTTTAAGAAAAATTGTGTTATTTACATTCCCTTATAGTAACAGTTTGCCACAGGAAGAAAATAGGTTAAGATATGATATAAACATGACATTGCATAATTTAACTTACAATGATAAGCTAATCCATTTAATTGACACGAACTATTATATTAATAGTAATTTATATTTGACAAAAGATAGATACAATCGTGTTATGTACTATCTTTCTACCTATCTCAAAAGACAGATAGCTATGTCGCTATCATATTTTTGTTCTATTTCAGCCAAAAATTTGGCTAATCAAATTGCTCCTTTTGAGCAATGCAAAGACATTTTAAACTGTTCTGTCAATAATTTGCTCAAAATTAATGACATTAATCATCATTTAAATTAGAAATTAGGACAATAGAGGCAACCTCTAGCAAAAATGGAACTAAGGCAATTAATAACTCAAATGAAAGTGTAAAAAAATTAAACAGTATCAATCTGGTGCATCAGAACATTCAAGGTTTTTTAAACAAAGACTTAGAAGTAGAATTATTCCTGAATTGTTATAATGTAGATATTCTTTGTATGACAGAACATTGGCTTAAAAGCCACCAGTTCATGTTCAATTTTAGTAATCACCAGGTTGGTAGTTCATTCAGCAGAGTAAATGCTATACATGGTGGCTCATTAATTTTAGTACATAACCAGCTAAAATTTAAGGACCGAAAGGACATTGTGAGCCTCTCTGTTGAGCGGACAATTGAAATAGCCTGTATAGAATTGGAGCAGTTCATTATATTAAGTGTATACAGACCTCCTTCAGGATTGTATGATTGTTTTGAAAAGGTTATGGATGAAGTGTTGCACAAAATCTGTAATACAAACAAGTCCATCATCACTTGCGGTGATTTCAATGTTAATTTGTTAGAAAATTCTGGGTTAAGTACTAAAATCATAAGTTTGTTTCAGTCATACAATCTTGTTAACCTATTTTTGGAGCCCTCTAGAATAACTCCTACTAGTGCCACATGCCTAGATAACATTTATACAGATATTATACCAAACCACAAAGAAATGATTAATTTAATAGACTCAGATCATTGCGGACAGCTGATCACTATTACAAATCAAAACAAAAAAGTTATTAAAAAAGATATCACTGTTAACCCAAAAACAACTAAACGCTTAGAAACATTTAAAACTAAACTCTTAAGTAAATTACCACTTCTGTTGACTAATGATGACCCTAACAAACAATATAATGATTTTTTTAATATGTATTGCAGACAATTTGATAAAACATTCATTCCAAAGACATTATCAGTCAATAGTAACGCTTCCTTCAGTGAATGGGCCACCATTGGTATACATAAAAGTAGAAAAAGACTTTATGAATTATATGATGAACGAATTTGTATAAACACTGCTGAATTTAATTTATATGTTAAAAATTATTCTAAAATATTTAAAACAGTCTGTAGTATGGCCAAGTCACGTTATTTGAGTTCAAAAATTAAAAATAGTAATAACATTATTAAAATGACTTGGAATGTCATTAATAGCGAAACAGGAAGGTCATGCAACCGAAGTAGTGACTACAGCCTTGCTATTGATGACAATGTAATTAGATCAGATTCCCAGGTTGCCGCGGCCTTTGAAAATTTCTTTGCAGAGATTCCTGTGTCAACCACTAAATCTCTAAGCTCATCACCCACTGCTGCAGAGTCTTTACTTAAGGAAAACGTTCCAGTTTGTGATTCGGAATTTCACTTCGAATTTGTCACTTGTACAGATATAATTAAAACTTTTCACATGTTAAATGTTAAAAAGACTGCAGATCTATGGGGTAATTCTGTGGATGTTGCTAAGACAATTATAAACATTGTAGCACCTACTTTAGCTGTTATATTTAATAATTGTATTCAATGTGGTGAGTTTCCTGATCTTATGAAACACAGTAAAATAATACCGTTGTTTAAATCAGGTAGTACATCAGACCCTACTAATTATAGACCTATTTCCGTACTACCCACCTTTAGTAAAATTTATGAAAAACTTATTTTAAATCAATTGCAAAGATTTTTCAATAACAATAAATTACTGAATAATAAACAGTTCGGTTTTACAAGGGGTCGTTCAACTACCGATGCCGGAGTTGAACTTTTAGGACATATTTATAATGCATGGGAGGACAAATGCGATGCTTTGGGCATCTTTTGTGATTTGTCCAAGGCATTCGATTGTGTTCTTCATGAAACCTTAATCAGGAAACTACACCACTACGGAATCCGGAACGCCTCTCTGGATCTTCTCACTTCTTACTTAAGTGATAGGATTCAGAGAGTTGATGTTAACGGGAAAAGGTCACCCGGATCTGTAGTAAGAATGGGGGTCCCACAGGGCTCAATACTTGGACCATTTTTATTTATTGTTTATATCAATGACTTGCCTTACCTCATAAAGGATGAACATGATATAGTGTTGTTTGCAGATGACACTTCACTTTTATTTAAACTCAAACGTCAACAGCTGGTTACTGACAGTATAAATAGTGCCCTCGCAAAAGTAGTTAACTGGTTTAATGTTAATAATTTACTTCTTAACGAAAAAAAAACCAAATGTATTAAGTTTACGATACCAAATGTTAGACAAGTAGAAACTAGTGTTCTCATAAAGGCTGAAGAGTTAAAACCCGAAAATACCACAGTATTCTTAGGCATAACTTTGGATGCCAAGCTTCAATGGGGCCCCCATATAGATAAATTGTCAAAAAAGCTTAGCTCTGCAGCATACGCCGTTAGGAAAATTCGTGACTTAACTGATTTAGAGACAGCCCGTTTAGTTTACTTTAGTTATTTTCATAGTGTGATGTCATACGGTATTCTGTTGTGGGGAAATGCCGCCGAAATTCAGATAATTTTTATTTTACAAAAAAGGGCAATTCGTTCCATTTATAAATTAAGTCCCAGACACTCCCTCAGAGACAAATTTAAAGAGATTAATATAATGACTGTGCCTTCTCAGTACATTTATGATAATCTTTTGTATGCACATAAAAATATTAATCTGTTTAAGAAATACAGTGATATCCATAATATAAATACTAGGAACAAACATAAATTTGTTGTTCCTACAACAAGGCTCAAGAAAATAGGTGGCTCGTTTAGATGCCAATGTATACGTTTTTATAATAAACTTCCTAGCCACATTCAAGAACTAAGCATTAATAAATTCAAATCTTTTATAAAGCTAAAACTATGCCAGAAAGCCTATTATACTGTAAAAGACTATATTGAGGACAAAAACGCTTGGGATTGAGCTGCTCCAATAGGTCTAGACAGTGAATGTTGTTTATTTTTTATTTTGCTGATTTACACTTTTGTTATTTTTTTTTTCTAAATATCTATTTATGACATGACATGAACATTTACTGTTTAACGTCTTATATTATTTTAATTATTGTGAATGTGAGGACTATGTGGGTCATTGTTTCCGTTTTAATCATGGTCTGGCAGTTTGAGTGGTTTATGCGGTCTACACAAATGTTCTGTCCTTGGTATTGCTCGTCGAATCGTTGAGCTCCTTAAGTTCTGAGTTGAGCTGCACGGTTACTGACGAATGCGTGCACTGACTGCACAGGTCCACTCAATCTGTGTGGTTCTTCCCTCAAAATACCACTTCAGACACCAATCTACATGGTCCTCAAAGATCAAAGATGATGTCCGGATTTTTATATACACATTGACATTGATGAATTTTATATAAACAATGACATGGATATTTACTTTGTATAGTATCTTATTTTTTATTATTATTATTGTGAGTGTGAAGACTATGTGGGTCATTTCTTTTTTCTTTTTTCCTTCTTAGTTAGTTTTAATCATGGTCTGGCAGTTTGAGTAATTTATGCGGCCTACCCAAATGTCCTTTCATTGGTATTGTTCGTCGAATCGTAAGGCTCCTCAAGTTCTGAGTTGAGCTACACAATTTTTGACAAATGCGTGCACTGACTGGACAGGTCCGCTCAATCTGTGTGGTTCTTTACTCAAAAGACCACTTCAGACACCAATCTGCATGGTCTTCACATGATCTGACCAAGATTATGTCTGGACTTTAAAAGAGACTGTGACCTCTGAGTTTGTTTCGGCCTTTCTTCTCAGAGTAGTCAGATAGGAAACGCCGACCTCATCTAGTTTAAAAAATATGATTGACATGTAAAAGTGTTTGTACAAACCTACTTACAGAAAATAAAATCATTTATCATTTATCATTTATCATTTCCTTTTAGTATTCCTACAGTAATACTTTACAAACACCTTGTTAATACATTTTTAAAATGTAACAGCTGAATAATATTCACCGCTGTTATGAAATTTATTGGCCTAACCTTTTCCCAACTGTGTTAGGTTCAGCTGCCAGTCTAACCGGATGCAGCGGAGTACCAGTATTTTACATGGAGCGAATGCCTATCTGAACTCCACAGCCCAGATACTGGGTAACACGACACCCCTTGGTAAGACCGGTGGTCAGACTTTTGGCCTTGTGACTACCCGTAACGACTTTCAAACATGAATCTCGGTTACTGTATTACACGATAACCCTGTTACCAAAAGTTAAAGACCACCAGTCTTACCAAGGTAAGACTGGTTGTTAGACTTTTGGCCTTCAGACTACCTAAATTTACATTCAGTGCATCTTTTTATTTCTATTCCATTAAGAAAAGGACAGAAGATAAATATTAGTTTAGTCCTGTCAAATTAAGATACTCCATAGACAAGTTAAGAGGGTTCATCCGTTAGAGCCATGTTGGAGATTCAAAATTGATGATTTCCGACGGACAATAAAACCATAATGTGTTTAATTTATAGATGAGATATTGACGTCATATTATTGGGAATTTTATAATCTAGTGCATGGCTGAAAAACATTTTCAATTTTTCGTATAGTTTTCTCATCAGAACCGTTTTTATGCAAGCCTTTTTTGAAACTAGCGATCGACGGTCTAAGCAGATGCGAGATAATAGTAAAACCATATACGACAAACTTATAACAATATTACTTTATAAAAAATAATAACATTTATTAGTGCATGGCTGAAAAAAAAACACGATTACTGTAAGTTTTCATTCAAGAAAAGTATATTCAAAAGTGTCAATTGTAGCCACTTTTCGAGATATTAAACGTGTTAGTTTAGGATGAAATCTGAAATATTTATATTTTCTTTTAGACCTAGTAAATTAAGACATTTATGTTCTAAAACATGGTTCAAATATTTTTTTAATAACTTATATGTTTATTTTACTATGAATTATTTAGTATTGCTATATAATCGGCGAGGATTCACGCCACCGCTCAGCGCGCCGTTCTGGAGTAACGCTCTTAAAAAATTGTCTACTAAAAATACGTTAATTTACGTCAGGCGCTAGCTAATTTGACAGGACTAAACTAATATTTATCTCCTGTCCTTTTCTTAATGAAATAGAAAGAAAAAATGCACTGAACTTAAATTTAGTTTAGTTTGTGAACAAGGGATTCGGTGCCATTGTGTAATGTTGAAATTACTGCACTTGAGTTATTTTTTTAATGTTAATGGTAAATAGAATTACATTGCTTTGTATTATCGTAAGATAACGGAGTTTATCATACGTTTGTATAGAAATAACGAAAGGGTGAATACCGCTATTTTTCAAATGTTATAATAAATGGAGAGTAGGTATTTTGTATTGATTATTTCTGCAGATGCGTAATAAGCTGACGGTTCATTGTTCAAAATTAGGCTCGACAGTAACGACACTGGATTGAATGAGCATTGAAATGATTGAATGGGAAACAGAAGCATTCAATACAAAATAATGGTTCAGTCCCTGATGTCCTAAACCAAACCTTATTTATATAGGTCAATCACAGATTGATTAACTTAGCCTTTTCCCAACTATGTTGGGGTCGGCTTCCAGTCTAACCAGATGCATCTAAGTACCTGTAATTTGTATGGTGTACATAATACAATACCCAGTGGTGTACAGACAGGCATTCGCTTCATTTAAGATACCTACCATATTGTAGCGAAAAAAAGAAAAACACAAGGTCTCTTCGCCACTGAACACGTATAAATTTATCATGATAAAACAATCCGAATATAAAAAAGACTGGATGTCAGAAGTTCGGGCTTCTGACTACCCGTAACGACTGTCAAAGATCTACGAATGACAGCCGAGACCAACGGTTTAATGTGTTTTCCGAGGCACAGAAGGGGTCTCAATATGTAATGGATGGTCACCCATCCACGAACCGACCGCGGCAAGCGTAGCTTAACCTTGGACCTATTACTACCTCACACCTTATTTAATGCTATTGGAGGGTACACCTACCTTATTTATCGGTGTGCTCTCCAATAGCATTACACGCTCCTGCAATATTGATCGGGGGTCTCGTCCGGGCTATAAATAGAGCCCGTTTCTCCGAATGACACCCACGCGTCAAACGAATTGATCTCGAATGAATTTGCAGTATTCACCTGCGATTTCATAACTGGTATTGCGAATTATATTAAGGGCTGATTTTTCTAACGCCTGATAATTTTATCGGAGGAGTCATTATTCTAAACGTAGTCAAATTCTTTGTACAGACGCCAGCACATCAAGCTACTACATTCTGTCATATTTATTTAATAGATTTTCAACTTTATCACTAAAGCATAACGTTCAAAGTTGATTGGGAAAAAATTACAGTTTCGGGTAGCTTGATGTGCTGGCGTCTGTACTTTGACATTATCACTATCACTACATAGTATAAAACAAAGTCGCTTCCCGCTGTCTGTCCCTATGTATGCTTAAATCTTTAAAACTACGCAACGGATTTTGATGCGGTTTTTTTTAATAGATAGAGTAATTCAAGAGGAAGGTTTATATGTATAATACATGCATAATATAGTAGAGAAACACTGATCATTTTAGGGGTTTCTAATGTGATGTCGTAAATAAACACATTTTTTTGCGCTTACATTGCAAACGCTGGCTTAACCCTACGAGATAGATCAAAATAATGTACTACAGTATTGTACACTTTAAAAAGGTCTACAAAAAAGTCCGCGATGGCATATGTCTATCTCTTAGGGATAACCCACAATAACCATTTTTTATCCTATACTTTTTAAGAGAAATAATGGCTCTAAAATTATCAGTGTTTCTCTACTATATTATGCATGTATTATATGCATATAAACCTTCCTCTTGAATCACTCTATCTATTAAAAAAAACCGCATCAAAATCCGTTGCTTATTTTTAAAGTTCTAAGCATACAAAGAGACAGACAGACAGCGGGAAGCGATTTTGTTTTATACTATGTAGTGATAGTGATCAGCATTGCACCCGTGCGAAGCCGGGGCGGGTCGCTAGTAACTTCTATGTGGATTTCCTCTAAGCGTTAAGGACAAACAACTTGAGGAAACCGGCATGTCTTAGAACCAAAAATTCGAAGATATGTGACATCTACCAACCCGCACTGGGCCCGTGTAGTAGATTAGATACAACCCAGTCCCTTTCGAAGAGAGAAGGTCTGTGTCCCAACAGTGGGAACATTATGGGCTGATGTGTATGTATGTTAAGGGCCAAAAACTGAATGGATCGTATCTCACCGTCTTGCAGCAAATGTACTCAAACATGACGTATACAGTCAGCCCGCTCTATTACAGCCATGTACACACCCAGACAGTCAATATCACCTCTAAAACTTGCACATCGATTGAGTCTTATATTAGAACGTGTTTAATCAATACCAGCGGTCGCGTAGCGCCGTCGTCTTGCGAGTGATGTAATAATGACACAACTGCGTAAAACGCACAGTATATGTTTATGAAACCATCTCTTGATGTTGAGAATATATAAACCAGTTCCTTTTGATCGCATTTGAATTTATCATGTGATTCGTCGCACGGACCAAAATCGCGGAGCCAAGGACTAAGAGGTCTTCTCCCTAAGCACGACGTCCATATTTTCGGCCGAAGTAACTAACGATTCCTACTCTTACGACTTAAGATTAGTTTGGGGCCCGATCTAAGAATGAATGACATGACACCTCGATAAGATAGTTGTCCCTACTTCCGATGTGTTTTAACCCGTGCGAAAATTTTAATAAATCGGGCGTAGGGTTCACTCCGAGATGTCGAACTACCTTCGTTATACGGCCTCCTGTATCGAGCGTGTGGTCTTGGTAATGTTGTTATTTTATTATATCATAAATTTTAAAAGATAAAGGTCTTGTCGTTACTTTCTGAATCCCGTTCTGGGTGATAATAAGATTAATAACAGTTTGTAGGAAATAGTGTGGGTGGGCTACATGTTTACCACCTCTAATTTTAGAAAGAAAAGAAAGAAAGAAAGTCTTTGATGTTGCAGCATCATTTAGAGCAGGTAGAAACTACTATGGTGATAAAATGCCATGAATTTAGGAACTAACTGAAACCTACCCAATATTACTAGTTTGTAGAAGGTACTCGTACTTTTACGACTGCTCCGAAACGTTGTTCGCCTTTAAAGAAACCTCCTAAAGACGTCAGAGCCAGTCCGAGGTTAGTTAACATTCATAAACGTTGAGAAGACCGAGGAACATTTATGTGACCTTTTAACTAATACAACACAAAGGGTTCACGCTTTATTGTTGTTTAATAATATAACAATGAATGCCGGCTACTGTGGAGGTCGGGCCAAAGACGTCTGCAAATACCAGTCTCTCGAAGTTTGAGCCTCCTCTCGTTCGATATAACGCGCCCGAGATTTCCGAAGCGGACGAGACTTGTTAAAATGTTTAATAAGAAATAAATTACTTATCGCCAAACTTGTGATCACTAAAGGGCAAGACAAAGACAATGATCATTTTAATAGGTAGTGTTAAGTTTCAGGCTCCAGTTCACGCCACTTGGGTGTCGTGTTCCAATTCCAGTGTAATTCACATTCATCAAGTTATAGGGATTGAAACCGTGTGCCAGATAGGATTTCCCATCGGAAAAATGACAAACGATAAACGATTTTATTTCTGTAACTAGGTTTGTACAAACACTTTTACACGTCAGTCATATTTTAAAACTAGATGAGGTCGGCGTTTCCTATCTGACTACTCTGAGCAGAAATACGGAAACAAACTCTGTCTCAGTCTCTTTTAAAGTCCAGAAATAATCATAGATCATGTGACGAACTTCCATGCAAACTTTCATCCCCTATTTAACAACTTTAGGACACGAATTTTCAGAAATTTTTCCTTAGTGCTCACTGGAACTGTTTAAATTCATGCTTTTACACGCAGCGGTATGTCGTCGTTGGCTGTGCGTCGTCTGACACTGAATGGCGGAACGAACTTGGCGCAGTATGGGAAATTGGTCCATATCTATTGGCTCAGGATCGAGTTGAGTGGAAAAAGGAAAGGGAGACCTTTGTCCTGCAGTGGGTCAATACAGGCTGATTATTTATTTATTTAGATGAGGATGTGAAAACAAAAGCTGGACGATATTTACGTTTATCTTTAAGGACCAAATTACACTGCACAGTCTGGAGACCGAAACCTAAGATCCACAACTAATGTTTTAAAAATATGCAAGCCGCTTTCGACCTACGCAAAGGTTTCCTTCTATAAGTAGTCATCAAAATGTATTAGAAACAAACGAAATACTTAGCGATGCAGCGTCATACGAAAACTTTCCAACACTCGCCGTTCTTGTCATGTGCATATATACATAAATTACATCTATTTTTCATGCCAGACATTCGAAGTGTCCACTGTTTATATGCGCAGAGTGGTGGAATTTCGGTGAGGCCTATGTCCAACAGTTACTGCGATAGTCTTAGTTAAAGGGGAATTTAAATCATAATCAGCCTAATAATGTTCCCACTGCTGGGACACAGGCCTCCTCTCAGTAATCCGTAATCTACCACGCGGGCCCAGTGCGGGTTGGTAGATGTCACATGTCTTCGAATTTTTGGTTCTTGGACATGCCGATTTCCTCACGATGTTTTCCTTAACCGTTTTGAGAGCAGCGGTGATGAAATAATTTACACAAAGTACAAGGCCTGTCTGGGTTCGAACCTACGACTCGGTAACTGGCCCACCACTGCTCAGGGGAACGTTGGGTTGCTCGCAATAACAGTTATTCAATACTGTATTTAGATATGAAACATGCAATTAACATGTTGTATGAATATATAAATTAAGATAAGGAATGCTGTTCTTTCACCCAACAAACCGGAACAAATATTTTTATTTACTAAAGAGCACTTTGTTTCTCCTTTTAAATGAAAGTTACGTGGTAAGTGCACTTAGTAAAGTTAGTAGTAAGTAAGTTATAAAAATAAATGAATGCGGCGAGGCCTCGTAATCGATAGTGAATTAATAAAATATTAAGCAATTCTGAAGTAGAATATGTACGTCCTTCCAATAGAATAAGGGTTGGACCTCATCTGGCAGCACGGAATCGCATTTGTTCCGCCTGTGCTACCACGTGCTGCAGTATGCTGCCGGCGCTGCCGCATGCGAACGCGCGCTGTCGCATTCCGCAGACAAAAAAGGCGATCGCACGCGTCAGCATGCTGCAACGTGGGTGGCATACTGCCGCGTTCTTTCATGATCAGTTTAGTTTCAAGCGCGAGATGGATAGGACCACGGAAGAGAGAGCAGTGATTCTAGCATGTATTTTGCAAGAAATGCAAAATCAAAATAATAAAAAGTCATTGTTATTTCCATCCGTACGGCATGAATGAACAGGCTGCACTGAGCTGACGAGCGGCCGCGTGCGCCATTGTACGATAGAGTGAGACAGCATGCGATAGCAAGTGATCGGCGTGAAAGGATGCGTTAGCATGCTATCGCGCGCTTCAGCGTTCCGGAGTCTCCCTGCCGACCATTGCATTTTGTCCGTGATGCCGATCGCCTCGAGGATTCCGCCGCGTGCTATCGCATTATGCTTTCTGTCTCGGTCTAGCAAATGGCAGTTCTAAGCGACAGAAAGAGAAAGGGCGACGGAAAAAGGCGATTCCGTACTGCCAGATGAGGTCCAACCCTAAGAAGCAATTCTCAGGTAGAATATGCGCGCCCTTCCAATAGAATATGAAACAATTCTCAAGTAGATGTTAGAAATAAATTGTGACATCGTACAATACACAGCAACGCTTTTACCAACGGCATCCATATCCATCCATCCCCACCTATCCACAGAGGGGCTTGTGGCTAAGTATTAACAGCCGCACGGGTCGATCGATCAGGTTAAGCTGCGCTTGCCGCGGTTGGTCCGTGGATGGGGGACCATCTTCACGTAGACCCCTCCGTGCCTCGGAGAGCACGTTAAGCTGTTGGTCCCGGCTGTCATTCGTGGATTTTAGACAGTCGTTACGGGTTGTCAGAACCCCGAAAGTTTGACAGCCAGTCTTACGAAGGGGTATCGTATTACCTAGATACTGGGCTGTGGAGGTCAGATAGGCAGTTGCTCCATGTAAAATACTGGTATTCAGCTGCATCCGGTTAGACTGGAAGCCGACCCCAACATAGTTGGGAAAAAGCTTGGCAGATGATGACCTACTAATATTATAAATTCGTAAGTAACTGTATATTACCTGTTCACGCCTAAACCACTGAACGGATTTCGAAAAAAAATTGCAAGGAGATAGATTGCATCCTGGGAAATGACATAGGCTAGTAATACTATAAATTCGGAAGTACTTAACTCTTGTCTGTCTGTTACCTTTTCTCGCTGTAACGGTTGGACGGATTTGGATGAATTTGGATGAATATTGGCTCATGGATAGGTCATTACCTGGCATAGGATACTTTTTATTCAGGCAGGTGGTACGTTCCAATGGGATTTCCCCCTCAACGCGGCCAAAACCGTGCGATATTTTTAACTTCACGTCTGTATCTCCGGTAGCTGCAGACACACTCGCATTCCGCCTTGCGGAATGAGAGTGTGCCGTACACCTCTCAACAACCTAATCGGACAAAAATCCAGACTCCGAAATGAGAAATTCCTGATGGACAAACCATTGTACATTGCCCGATCTGAGAATCGCAGTCCCAAGCATCCAAGTTCGATGGCCGCGCTTGCAACAATTCTTGAAATACTTTATTTTTTCCAGATTTTTTGACTCATCGCGTCTACAAGAGTTATTATTCATTGGACCAAGCTACGTACAGCAAAGTAACCATGTGCCATGTATAAAACTGAAGAGGTAAGGAAAGTTGACACACAGTCTCATCTCAGTCTCAATCTGTCAAAAATACCTCTAATTTCCCTACATTTTTCACAAGTTTTTGACATTGATTGTCGCTGAGATGAGATTGCGGCTAGATTTTGAACGTTTTTAATTACGGGAATTGGCATTCCGGTATCGTATTATGAGTATAATGACGTTTTAATGCCACCGAAATTACAGTGCGAAAAAGAGACGGAACTAAAGTGCTACAAGGATCATGTTTGATTGACATTGACAGGAGAGCGCTGTTGGTAAACATTTGTGATAATGTTACGTGAAATTGTATTAAAAAACAAGATGGCGGCGTTAGTTCTGATTTTGGTCACGCGCCGCAAGATCCTTGTACCTACAGACGGGAACACATCAAGTTAACCGAAACTGTCAAATTTTTCCAGTCAACTTTGAACCATATGCTTTAGCGATAAAGTTGAATATCTATTAAAGAAATTTGACAGATTGTAGTAGCTTGATGTGCTGGCGTCTTTACAACGCACGTGTATCGACGCGCAACCTGTTACCAATCAAACTATAACCATGATGATTCAGCACATGATTTTGATCCCCCGAGTTGACATTATTCGATGGTCAATAAAAAAAAAAATTGCTGCTCTATACATTTTAACCGCGAAGTTTTGAACCTGTAACGTAACTGTGTGTGCGTGCGTAACTTTTCTATGAAACAGCAGAATTTTTCCTAGGAAAAAATTCTACGTTTGGGGGCCTGGAATCATTTGCTGAACTCATGGTTACAGTTTGCTTGTCGACGTCCCTACCACCCTCTATACATGACCGATAGCATCATTCCTTTTGGACTGGCTGTTTACATTATTATGTAATTCATTTTCACGCTTTTCTCTTTTTTATTTTTTGCGACTTCTCCCTATAGTACTACGATATACAACGTGTAACGTTAAATGCGCAAAACCTGAAAATAGTTTGATTAGAATAACGAGCAGAATTCATTGAACCACTTTTTAATATAGGTCACATTTTTCAAAAAATCTTCATTAAAAACGGTGCGGGTGTCTATTAATTAATAGGTTAAGCAAGCCAATGTCAACGCGGCGCAGCGGCCCGGTGACGACTCCTCCCTCGATAAAGCGTCATCGCAGACGCAAGAAACGATCAGAATGGCCAGTAAAACTAAAACAGCACATAAAACCTTTACATTTTTTTGAATTACTTATTTTCTCTCTGAAATAGGTCAATTGAATTAAAAATCAGTTGGGGTGCCTGAGGTTTTGCGCATTTAACGTTACATGTTGTATACGATAAAGAACTGAAGAGCCTGGGTGGATGTGGCAAACAAACACAATTTTTATTGAAGAAAAAATCACTTATTTCAAAAACCCTTTAAAAGTCACTTCTTGGGTTCATCCACTAGAGAACTTATGCAATACCTACAGAATTACCCTCTTACTAATAAACGTATTATATCAGATGAATAGTCACAAACCGATTTCTCTCTTTCAGTCATCAGTAATTTGACTTTCGAAAGAAGAAGACAAAGCGTTGTGTAACTATACAGAGGCTATACAACATTTATTAGTTAGGGGGTTACAAATTAGGTAGTGGTCTTTAGAAGCAGGATAAATTTTCTAAAGCTTAAAGACAAACTAAACTCAGCGATATTTCTTCGAACTCCAGAACATCTTTAAGGTTTCTTTTAAAAATAACCAGAAAAGTCTTATGAAATCTTGTTTTACTTATCCTTAACCTAACATAAGGCTTGTAACTCCCAAAGGGTTAGGCAGAAGTATGCCTGTAATACACCCACATTCTTTGACATTTTTATATTGTTATTTTCAGGATACCAATCGAGAGTTTGATATATAAGAACTCGCTCAGCATGCAGAATCTGGGCTTCATGGGATGCAGTTTGGGAACATCGAAAAATGAAAACGAGAGACAAGTAAGTATTATCTCACCCTTTCATTTTCACGTGTTCGCACAAGCTGGACGATTTTATCCCGTGTCGTGGTAAACAGAGGTACCTTCCATATTGGTGCAGTCGACCGCAAGTCGTTGGTAATACTTTTTTTTTTTTGTAACTGTCTTATGTAATTTTTGACGTTCGAAAAGTGCTGTTTCTCAGCCTAGTTTAAATTAATGACTTTTGACTTTGATTGATCTTAAGCTGGCCAAGCGTAGCATGGTTGGTGAGTATCAATAGAATGAGAGGCCAGCTTATACTGGCTGTGTTACCAATGACTTGCGGTCTACTGTACATGCATACGGGTCAAGTTATTTGTTGCGAAAGGTACGACACAAAAAAAATATCTATTTTAATTAGGATAGGTAGAGTTGCACCTGCACACGTGAGAAACCTAATGGCTGCGTCAGCGAACAATATTCGTGTTGCAGAATTTTGGGCAATACAAATATAAAAAACTACTTATATATATGCGTTTGTGTTATTTTTGCCATCGACACGCCAAAAAGAACGCATGTGCTGTTCGTTGGTAAGCGCATCACTTGAGAACAACTGGACTGATTAGGCTATTTTTTGTTTTAAAACGTTCCATATCATCAGAATGAGGTACTTATGGCAAAAAAACTGCAACTTTTTTTTTTTTTTTCGAATTAAGTATGCAAAAGCTGAACGCCCTTTTTTGGATGGGACTTTTCTATGAACTATTGAAATTTGGACAGGACAATGTCTGTCTGGTCAGCTCGTAGTAAATAAATATATTCCGAATTTCAACATAATACCAGACATTCTAAACAGAACCTTCACTTGACAGTAAAGAGGCTGATCTATAAAGGTCATACGTCGAACTCAGAAGAACTGCTTTCTTCCTCTTGCGTCATAGACTAGTCTTGCCATTTAAACGTCGAACCTTCGCGTTCAATGTCGGAACCACTCGAACTTGTTCTGTGTTGTTGTGAAATGGAACGGGTTCTAGTAAACACTTGATAAGATCATGAAATTACGTAGTTTTAATTAAGTACCTACTTATTTTTAAAAGTGGTTTTCATAACCCGACTGTACAAAAGCACGGGTATTAGGGTACCCTAAGATTGTGTGGCGGCATCTACATCGCCACATGCAAACTACTCATCACACCGACGTCACGCAAAATCCTGCGCAACTAGCATTATTATACAACGTCCTGACATCAGTTATCGGTTGAAAATGACAGCGACAGATTCCAGATTGAAACGTTCCGTGTCCGATTCTTAATTTTACGAGGGCGGGTCAATAAGTCCGTGACTTTTGGAATAAAACACAAATTTTTTGATAAATAAATCATTTTATTTTTCAACGTAGTCTCCCTTGAGCTCTATACACTTTGTCCAACGCTTCTCCAATTTTTTTATCCCTTCCAAAAAATATGATTTGTCGAGGTCCTCAAAATAGGCATTTGTTTGCGAGATGACTTCATCATTGGAGTCAAATCTTTTTCCACCAAGCCATTTCTTCAGGTTTGGGAACAAGAAGTAGTCACTCGGAGCCAAATCTGGAGAATAGGGTGGATGAGGGAGCAATTCATAGCCCAATTCATGGATTTTTGCCATGGCAACTGCACATGTGTGCACCCTTGCATTGTCTTGGTGGAAAAGAACTTTTTTCTTGGCCAATTGAGGTCGGTTTTTTTTCAAATCGTCATTGAAGCGGTCCAATAAGTTGGCATAATATTCCCCATTGATTGTTCTTCCCTTTTGAAGGTAGTTAATGTGGATTATCCCACGTGCATCCCAAAAAACAGTCGCCATAACTTTATTGGCTGACAAACCCACCTTGGCCTTCTTTGGCGCCGATTCACCCTTAGAAGCCCACTGTTTTGACTATTGTTTGGTGTCTGGTGTGTTGTGATGGATCCATGTTTCGTCCACGGTTACAAAACGGCGCAAAAACTCCTCCATATAGCGATTAAACAACGCCAAACCTTCCTGTGAAGTTGTTACACGATTGCGTTTGTGGTCGACTGTGAGCAAACGCGGCACCCATCTTGCGGAAAGCTTTCTCATGCCCAAGTGATCATTCAAAATTGAAACCACTGAGCCATGCGAGATCCCTACGGATTCCACAATCTCTTGCACTTTCAATCTTTCGGTCGGCCAACACCATATCGTGAATTTTTTCGATTGTTTCGGGTGTAGAGACCTCAACTGGGCGTCCAGGACGTTCGGCATCTTCAGTACTTGTACGGCCACAACGAAATTCAGTAAACCACTTTTTTACCATTGAAATCGATGGTGCAGAGTCCCCATAATATTTATCAAGCTTAGCCTTGGTCTCGGTAATGGTTTTTTTTCGCAAAAAATAATGCTTAATAAGCACACGAAATTCACCTTTTTCCATTTTTTCCTCAAATTACTGGGTAGTCTGATAAAGATAGCTGTCAAACACAAACTAACTGACGCAGCAAGTTCAAATTTTGATAGGAGTCAACTGACAGATGCCTGTTGACAGGAGTGGTGTTGCTTTTTCAGTAAAGAGATCAGAAATTCAAAAAGTCACGGACTTATTGACCCGCCCTCGTAGCACTATATAGTCGACTTTGCGTGATAAAAAAAATGTCCTAAAAAAAATTGGGTGTAATTGAAATTGAGCTTTGTCGTGTAAGACATTGATTTTCTAATTAAGCAAATCAAAGTACCTTGATTGATAACAAATATGTTATTACAGCACAATTCCTTGGAACAATACTCGGGAGCGCTGAAGTTTGACTGCATCCAGAGTCCAGCGGACCAAATCTTGACAAGAGCCAACCTATGCGCGATGCAGTACACGAAAATCCGTGTAAGTATAGCTAGTTATTCTACAGGGTTTAAAAAGATTATTCACGAAGCCGTCATGTACGCATTTTGTCAATCAAACTCTGTAACTTTGTGCAGAAATAATTGCTGGGAAACAACTTATATTTACGCTGTGAAAATTCGCTATTTGCGGTAGTGCGCGATGTAACGCATACAAAATATTGTTGCTTATGGGTGCATGCAACAGCACAGGGATCGAGGGAGTATTTATCTCTCCCCACACAAGTCATTACTTTTTGATTACAGTTCAAAATTCGTACCGAACTGCCTTACTACGACTTGGGATATAAGGCGGTTAAGTTTCACATTTCAGATCGGTCGTGTGTCGTGAACCACTGTAACACATTAAACTAAAAAAACTAAAAATAAACACGCTTTAATAGCAAATCGAACTAAAAATCAGTAAATAACAGTGACTTTTGTTTTTATAACTATACAATGGTTACACACCCATTATTGGTAAAGGATTCTCTTATCCACAGCGTATAAAATGTAGACGTATACAGATAAAGATTAAAAAAAAAAAATACTAAGATCAAGAATCCTCATCTCAATAATCCTCATCTCAATAATACGTGCCACTAGCATGTGCATCCCTACTTAGACAAGAGTGATGTGGATGCTGCCAACGAACTGAGAAAACGTCAATTACAATAAATAACGATTGATAAATAAACTTGCTTTATTCGTTAATTACTCAATAATTTGACAGTACTATCGTTATAGATTAATGTGAGTTGTCTTTGGTCCCTGGCCCTGACATCAAGCAATTGGACAAAATTGTCAATATTTTATAGCTTAAGTACGAGGCTTTTGAGTACTTTGTATATTTTATGTCATTTTTTATTATTATTATTATTTTTATTTTTTTTATAACATGCGTTTTGTTTGTGCAGATTAAACGTTTTTTCTTTCTTTTTTTGTTTTGTATTCTAATATTAATTATATTAAAAATAAAATATAGTACCAAAATACATATACAATTGTTAAGCCAATGTTTTAAATATTTGTATTAGTTAGGCTGTAAGACTTGTAACCCTCTGATGTAACGTCCTTGTTCCAGCACATTATAGCGGACATCGAACAAATAAATACGAGCGCACTGGAGACGCTATCTGGTCTGGGTAACCTCCGTTATCTGTCAATAAACATCACGAACACGAAACTGCCGGATCCCTACCATGGCATCGACTGGTTGGGTCTAGAAGACTTCTACGAGACTCCGCTGAGAGTCGCGGTTAATATTGTAAGTAATAATATAATATTATTTATAATATGGGCACCGTCGCTATCTGTCAATAAACATGACGAACAGAAAACTGCCGGATCCGTACGATGTACGATAGCATCGGCTGGATCGGTCTGGAAGACTTCTACGAGACTCCGCTGAGAGTCGCTGTTAATATTGTAAGTAATAATATAATATTATTTATAATATGGGCACCTTCGCTATCTGTCAATAAACATCAGGAACAGGAAACTGCTGGATCCGTTAGATGGCATCGACTGATTGGGTCTGGAAGACTTCTACGCGACTCCGCTGAGAGTCGCTGTTAATATTGTTAGAGCTAATATGATAATTATTATAATAAGGCAACCTCCGCTATCTGTCAATAAACATCACGAACAGAGTTTCGGGCTTCTGACTACCCGTAACGACTCAAGACCAATGACAGCTTGGGCCGAAAGCTTTCAGAGGCACAGAGGGGTCCCGGTATATAATGAATGGTCACCCATCCATGGACCGACTTCGGCAAGCGTTACTTAACCCTGTTTTTACTTACAATTAGCTACGAACCGTCCCTTCATCATCATCACCTGCCTAGCCTTTTCTCCAACTATGTTGGGGTCGGCTTCTAGTCTAACCGGATACAGCTGAATACCAGTATTTTACATAGAGCGACCGCCTATCTGACCTCCACAACCCAGTTACTGGGTAATACGATACCCCTTGATAAGACTGGTTGTCAGACTTTCGGGCTTCTGACTACCTGTAACGACTATCAAGATCCACGAATGACAGCCGGGACCAAAGGCTTAACGTGCTTTCCGAGGCACGGAAAGCGCGTTAAAGCCACGAACCGTCCCTTACTACATTTAAATATTGTATGTTGTTTCAGATTGGGGTGCCCTACAGGAGATTTGACGATATCATACACAAAATTCTAGTGGAAGGAATGACACTGATATCGCTGAAAGTTATGTTTTGTAAATCTGTGAGTAATCAAAAATCAAAAATCAAAAGTCATTTATTCAAACTAGGCTGAGAATCAGCACTTTTCGAACGTCAAAATTACAAAAGACAGTCCCCCAAAACGCCCGCCCTTCACCACTTCCTAGTGCTTTCGCTGGGAAGAAGAAGTGGCGCAACAAACTCCCCAGCAGCACAGCTGTCTGTTCAGTTAGAAAATACTTGACTGAATACAATACAAGGTATGCAAAGCAATTAACATTACAAGACACAGGACACTAAATTCAATTATCTGCCATATGTCAGCTAGCAACGCCAATATACCAAGAAATACAATAAAAAACTATACGTAGGTACTCAAGCAAAAATTAATAAATGAAAATTAAATAAAAGCCTCCAGGTATGAAGGGCGTGACCGCTAACATATTTATGCAATGCTGGGTTCTGTTTACATAGCTGTCGCTTGAAGTCACAAATGATAAACTAGGACCATCGAAGGAAACTAAATAAACAAGTTATTACTAATTATAACAATAATAAAACCATGGTCAGCAAGACGACCAGTCACCACAAGCAGCACCCGTTCACGAGCATAACGCAAATTTGATGTTATACTTTATCTTACGTAAGTGCTAACGAGCGGCACGCGCCAACGGTAAAGGTAACTGCAGCCGTAATCGCGTCTACGGGTGTCGACGGCTGCAGTTGTCTCTGTCGCCGACGAGTGTTGACAGCCAGTTGCCTTTGCCACCGACGAGTGTCGACGGCTGCAGTTGTCTCTGTCGCCGACGAGTGTTGACAGCCAGTTGCCTTTGCCACCGACGAGTGTCGACGGCTGCAGTTGTCTCTGTCGCCGACGAGTGTTGACAGCCAGTTGCCTTTGCCACCGACGAGTGTCGACGGCTGCAGTTGTCTCTGTCGCCGACGAGTGTTGACGGCCAGTTGCCTTTGCCACCGACGAGTGTCGACGGCTGCAGTTGTCTCTGTCGCCGACGAGTGTTGACAGCCAGTTGCCTTTGCCACCGACGAGTGTCGACGGCTGCAGTTGTCTCTGTCGCCGACGAGTGATGACAGCCAGTTGCCTTTGCCACCGACGAGCGTCGACGGCTGCAGTTGTCTCTGTCGCCGACGAGTGTTGACAGCCAGTTGCCTTTGCCACCGACGAGCGTCGACGGCTGCAGTTGTCTCTGTCGCCGACGAGTGTTGACAGCCAGTTGCCTTTGCCACCGACGAGTGTCGACGGCTGCAGCTGTCTCTGCCGCCAACGAGCGTCGACGGCTGCAATTGCCTCTGCCGCCGACGAGCGTCGACGGCTGCAGTTGTCTCTGTCGCCGACGAGTGTTGACGGCCAGTTGCCTTTGCCACCGACGAGTGTCGACGGCTGCAGTTGCAGTCAACGTCTGACGTTGGCGAGTGCCACTTTATTCGCTATTTCGGAAGGCTCTTTAACGCTGGCATTTCACTTGGCGTATTTGCCCATATATTCGAATTATTTCTTAAAATAATACATCCCATGTCCATTAAATTAAAATAAAGTATATTTTTATTTATCGAAATAACGCCACAACTGCACCAAGTAAAATTGCTAGCATACGATGTATTCCTTCATAAAAATACACGTGTACATGTTTGTTACAGCTCTACCACCCTCTAATATCGCATGTGTCGAGTCTCTACCAAAGCACTCTGCGGGAGGTGGTGTGGGTAGACAGTCCCTACGACTCGACCGACCCCTACCACCGCATCGTCAGGCCCATGCGACACACTCAGGTAGCCATTTTGATCGAAACTACAAATCTACAACGTGTAACGTTAAATGCGCAAAACCTCAGACACCCCAACTGATGATTTTAATTCAATTGACCTATTTCGGAGAGAAAATAAGTCATTAAAAAAATTGTAAAGGTTTTCTGTGCTGTTTCAGTTCTACTGGCCATTCTGATCGTTTCTTGCGTCTGCGACGACGATTTATCGAGGGAGGAGTCGTCACCGGGCCGCTGCGCCGCGCTGACATTGGCTTGCTTGACCTATTAATAAATAGACACCGCAACGTTTTTAATGAGGATTTCTTTAAAAATGTGACCTATATTAAAAAGTGTTTCAATTTCTCTGCTCGTTATTCTGATCAAACTATTTTCAGGTTTTGCGCATTTAACGTTACACGTTGTATAAATAAAACAAAGTCGGGTTAGTTGCACCATTTATAACTCGGCTGGATCGATTTTTAAGATCTTTGATGTGTTGGATTTGTCTCCGCCCCGAATAGCAGAATAACTGTTATAACGTGGCCTATGGCATTAAGTCCGCCTCTGTACATGTATGTGCTTGAAGTATTAAATAAATAAACATGGGAAAAAATTACGAAAATATTAATAATAATTAAGAGAATTAATTTTATCATACATTCGTTCTTATTGATTTTAAGGCGGTACGAAGTTCGTCGGGTCAGCTAGTATTAAAATAAAATAAAGCTGAAAATTAAACAGGTCTCCATAAAATAAACGTGATTTTTTCAGCGTTTTTTGTATTGAAGTACAAAATTATAGATTAACAACTGAATGCGATTCCAAAAAACTTCCACATATTTGAATGACTCCGACCAAAATAGGTAACGCGACAGAGAGATCAAACTGCTTACTATGTGTGTTTCACAGCCCGACACGTACGCAGAAGTGAATCCGTTCGTGTTAATGTGCTGGCAATGCTCAAATCTACAGCGGCTCGTCATACATGGTGAGTTAATAATAATAATTTATACATTATAAATAAAAACATATCTTAGATGAGCTTATACTAAACAAAAATTCGACAAGACATCTGTGTCTGAACTAGATAAATAAATATCACTACCTCAGACAACAGCGTTCTTCCCTAAAAATATACATTTAAAAGCTTACAAGATACGTATTTCGTTATTTTTTAGCTCAACTAGTAGCAAATAAAATAAAATAAAAAACAGATAAAATAAAATGAAGTAAAGTGGTATGGTTACCTCCTTTTGTGTCAAAATGTAGATGAGTGAGTGTGTGAAGGAGAATTTAATTGAATTGAATTGAATTGTTTATTGAAATAATTGATTTACATAAATATTTACAAAATAGGGCCTTACACTAGAGGTAGGTAAGAAATAATTGGATTCTACCTGAACTAGGAATAAACTTGTATCTCAGGTATCTCACTCAAGTGCTTATACATAAGTATTGCCTAAAATTCCTACAAATAGTAAATAATTTATTTCATTTAATGGAGCAAAATACTACTACTGCTACTTTTTTGCATCATCGTAAGTTTTTGCAAGCATATTCTATTATGATTTTTGCAATGTTACATTTTTAAGAAGGTCGCGTTTACTTTGTCACACAGAAAAATTTGTCGTGTCAACAAAATCTTAAGATTGCATGTTTACTTATAACATAAATTAGGAGGGTGGTTAGGTGGGTGGTTTAGGAGGGTGTGTGAAAGTTAGTTATGTGAGTTTAAATGTTTGTAAACGCACCCACAATACTGGAGAAATTCCTAGTGTAAAAAAAAAAATGTTCACACTTAATTTTAGCACTTGACTAGAATGTTTCATTCATCATCATCGTCATCTTCAGCCCACAGCAGTCCGCTGCTGGACATCCTCTGCTGGGCCTCTACAATTGCTATTCAACTCGATTTTCGGCAACTCTCATCCAGCTGCTACCATCCACCCTACGAAGATCGTCGCCTGAGGTTCTACATTACGTTTGCCGATTCGCGGTCCCCACTCGAGAACACAATATCGATTTTTTTTAAAATAATTATTGTTGTTCCATGTTTATTATTATTATTATTTATTTTAAATTTATATTAGTTATTAATTTTATAATGTATGTCAAACACAATATTAATTGTTCATGATAAATAAATAAATAAATATAGAAATATAAACAAGCCTACCCCAGCGGTCATTGGTTCTACGGCTAATATGGCCGGCCCATTGTCACTTCAACTTGCTTATTCTGTGAGCTATGTCGATTACTTTGGTTCTCTAGGAAACTGTAGGAGCATAAAATAAGTGCCATTATTTTTCTTCAATAATATGCAATTGTGTAACCGCAAAGAGAATTTTCTGAAAGCGGTTCTGTTCGGCTGTGGGTATTTTAATAGTAAAAATCACAATATCGATTCAAATAACAGGAAAGGCTTAAATATTCAACGCAGCTATCATTTTATAATTTGCACTATTACTGATTCCAGGTTACTGGATATGGCAATACGACGTCCTCGGCTTCGTGCGCCTGCGCAAAGATCTGCGACATCTGGAAGTGTCAGCGATATACTACAGGCAGGACAGATTCACGAACTTAATAAATACAAGCGAAGAGGGAGCCATTCGTGTGCTGAGCGGTGACTTGCCGCCACCCATCGACCCGGATCATATTCAAGTGAGTTCACTAAACTAGCCTTGGAAACCGACATAAATTGCTTTCTGCTCATTCGCACTGCGACCCCCAAGATACAAGCCCTGTTTAGTTTGGGGGTCAACGGTCAAACCAAAAAATTGTGATGTACAAACTAATTTGTAAAATTACTATCTGTAACAAAAAAAGAAAATTTTAGTGGCAAAAAAAGGTGATGCCTTTCTTTTTATCACCTTTTCTTTTCTTATTACCTTTTCTTTTTACCATTAATTTTTTTTTCATCACGTCTCCGCACCCGTCCCGCATCTCGTCACCGCACCCCTCCCGCATCACGTTACCACAACCCTCCCGCATCACTTCTCCGCACCCCTCCCGCATCACGTCACCGCACCCCTCCCGCATCACGTTACCACAACCCTCCCGCATCACGTCACCGTACCCCTCCCGCATCACGTTACCACAACCCTCCCGCATCACGTCACCGCACCCCTCCCGCATCACGTTACCACAACCCTCCCGCATCACGTCACCGCCCTCCTCCGGCATCACGTCACTGCACCCCCCGCATATACGTCACCGCACCCCACCCGCATCCCTCCCACATCACGTCACCGCACCCCTCCCGCATCCCTCCCGCATCACGTCACCGCACCACTCCCGCATCACGTTACCACAACCCTCCCGCATCACTTCTCCGCACCCCTCCCGCATCACGTCACCGCACCCCTCCCGCATCACGTTACCACAACCCTCCCGCATCACGTCACCGCACCCCTCCCGCATCACGTTACCACAACCCTCCCGCATCACGTCACCGCCCTCCTCCGGCATCACGTCACTGCACCCCCCGCATATACGTCACCGCACCCCACCCGCATCCCTCCCACATCACGTCACCGCACCCCTCCCGCATCCCTCCCGCATCACGTCACCGCACCACTCCCGCATCACGTTACCACAACCCTCCCGCATATACGTCACCGCACCCCTCCCGCATCACGTCGCCGCACCCCTCCTGCATCACGTCACCGCACCCCTCCCGCATCACGTCAGCGCACCCCTCCCCTCCCGCATTACGTCACCACACCCCTCCTGCATCACGACACCGCACCCCTTCCGCATCATGTCACCGCACCCCTGCATCACGTCAGCGCACCCCTCCCCTCCCGCATTACGTCACCGCACCCATCCTGCATCACGACACCGCACCCCTCCCGCATCACGACACCGCACCCGTTCCGCATCACGTCACCGCACCCCTCCTGCATCACGTCACCACGCCACCCCTTCCGTCTCACGTAACGTCTCAGTTAAGCAGTCGGCGTATAGAATCACGTGCTGAATTCATGGTTACAGTTTGCGCGTCGATGCCCCTACCACCCTGAATAGAATACCATAATATGTATAATACCATACTCCTATGGGCACAGTATGAATTACAGATTTTAATGTAAAAATATATGAAGTATAAGTATATTATATTTGATAAAAGACTACAAACTAAGTGGGTTTAGTAGGCTCAATTTTATCAATAAGTTTATTCCATAGTAGTGGTTTGGTGACTCAATTTGATGTCCATAATGTTTCAACAATCGTAATCTTTTTACGTATCGATACAAAAACATCAATGTTTTGCAAGCATATGGGGGGCTATGATTGACAGAGGACCTGTAATTTGGTTGCAGGAGGTGAACGAGTTCACGGAGTACCCGTGGCTGCCCACGCGCTGGTCCGAGCTGCACCCGGCGCTGCGCGCGCGCGGCTCGCGGCTGCAGCGGGTGGACTACGTGCTGGGGCAGGTGCGCGCGCCCGTCGGCTTATGCGAGGGATCACGTAAGTCACTTTTTTTATCTAATGGAAGATATCTCAATATTTTAAAGTCCACTACTCAACGAAGTCTAGGAACAAGGGTATTCATAATAATATTTTTTTTTATTTTAACACTTTTTATTATTTTATATGAAAAGAAGCATAATTTAATACAAATTTTAATTATTTGATGAATAAAAGGGTTGCTAGTTAAAAAATAAAAATGTACTATGAAAATCTAAAATGTGGTACCATTTTAGATTTACATAATACATTTTTATTTTTTAACTAGCAACCCTTTCCAACCTGAAATCGCGAAAACAAATCAGCTGTTCTCAGGCATTTATGTTCGCATAACTCGTCAAAATGTCGGGAACAGCTGATTTTTTTTCGCGATTTCGGTTTTTGTCCCATAGTAAAAGTTGTTCATAATGATGAGTACAATGATCCCTTATGAGGTTGTGCGTTATTTAAGTAACAACTTGTATATAAAATTCAAAGTTCTGACTGACTGATATAACAACGCACAGCCTAAACTGCTGGTCCTAGAGACATGAAATTTGGAGGGTGTGTTCTTTGTGAAGAATAGGTATCCACTAACAAAGGGTTTTTCGGAATCCCACCCCCAAAAGGGGTGAAATTTGTCGCGGGCAGAAGCTAGTAGTCATATATTTTTGCTTGTGACTGTACACACGACGAAATATCAAGATATACATTCCCAGTTTTAGCTAACCTCGCATTGTGTAGGCTTTTCGTGCAATAAGAAGTCGGCTTAAACTGGAAATCTGCCGGTCGATTCGGTAAAAATCTCACCGTGAAATCCTAAGTGAAGTGAGCACTTAATAGTGTTAATCCTTAGCGAATGACAGCTCACTCCACGCTCACTACACGCAAGCTTTCACGGTGAGATGGTTACAGAATCGCACGGCTATTGCTTGATATGTCGTCGTGCGTACCTACCTTAATTAAACTTAGATTTTTGACAAAAAACAAGGTCGATCGCAGGTGTCATTTTGGTTTAGCAAATTAAAAACCAGAGTTTAGTACAATCATAATGGGTTAAACTCAGAGTCGGATAGATTTTAAATGTCATTTAAACATGCTTATGTTCAAAAATGCACCCTAATTGTAAAACTGTAAGTTTATATTAGCTTATTATTTGTACAGGTCTGCCTAACAACGATTGGTGAACTGCTACAGCGGAATACGGAAGACTCATATCTGCTAAGTATTACATTTCGATAAAACACCTTGTGATAATTGGAATAAAGTCGAAATTACGGCAAAGGGAGGGTATTGGATTAGTCTAAGTTGGATTAATACTTAAGAAAAAGCTTGTGATGCTATTGTTTTTACTCTTGACTGATTTTTCGAGCATTTGCATATCATTTGACAAATATAATATATGTTTTAATTATATACTTAACTATTTATTTTGATTGTTGTTCGAATACAAAAAAAAAAAATATAGAATCTCACACGGTATTAAAAAGAAAAAATAATCCAATTTAGATGAATCCTAAAAAGTTTGATAGAAAAATTTACAATCAGCATAACGAGTTGCTTTCAATAATATTGATGAAGCAACGAACAACAAAAATAAAAAATATGTTTTACAAATAATTCTATCTACCCTATATTATTGTAATATTGGAAGTAACTAACGACTTTAGATGAACAAAAACATAAAAAGCATGGGTTTCTAAGTTTTATGGTTTCTTTAAATCTTTAATATTATACCCGTAGTTGTAGGGAAAATATAAAAAGTATAAAAAAAAATGTTTTTGCTCTTTATATGTAAAATTTATCGAATTTAGAGCCGAAAGTTTGAATAACTCAAAATTGACGGCCTAACGTTGTCGGGGAAATCTCTTTACGAAGTGTGTCAATAATAATCATTACTTTCTAGGTGTAAAAGCAATGATATTATAAATAAAAGGTAGATAAGATATGTTATACGCGCTCCGTAAATGGCGCGTCAAAGCTTGGCTGATTACGTATCGTCTTGTCTCTTTTTCACTCCCGACAATTATGACATGCCGTCCTACTTCCACGTGTCATCTAATAATATGATATTGGCGCCGATTCCCTTGTTAACAAACTAAGAAAGAAAAAGATGCACTGCTTTTTCTTTCTATTTCATTAAGAAAAGGACAGAAGATAAACATTAGTTTAGTGCTGTCAAATTAAGATACGCCATAGACAAGTTTCGACGTGATAAAAAAATTGGCTACTAAAAATACGCCAATTTACTTCAGGCGCTGACTAATTTGACAGGACTAAACTAATATTTACCTTCTGCCATTTTTTCAATGAAATAGAAAGAAAAATATGCACTGAACTTAAATTTAGTTTAGTTTCTGAACAAGGGAATCAGCGCTCTTGTGTCGTTTGAGGATCGAATGTTTGGTAGATAACCTATAATGAGCCTATAATGTTTCCACTGCTGGGACACAGGTCTCCCCTCCTTTAGGGTGGGAGTGGGCTGTAATCCACGACGCGGGACCAGTGCGGGTTGGTAGATGTCACATGATGAACCTATCTATCTCTTTTTACTTGTAATATCATTGCGTAAAAGTATTAAAAAGTATATCTTATATGAATATGGTCGCATATCTAATATCTGTTACCAAAATGCAAGCGATCTGTTTACATGTAGGTATAATTGTACCGGATGACTTTTTTTTACCGTCTGTAACATAATATGGCGTGCTGTGTAAGTGGAATAGAGGCCATTAACGAGAATATTTGCTTAAAAGTTCCGAATATAAATTCCGCGCATTTAGTAGAGTGCGCAAGATTTGAATCTCCATGTTTCTTAATAATTTTTAATTAGTAACTAGTATTTCAAATGTGTAAGTATTTATTGATAGATCAATTGCTTTATATGTTATTGAAAAAAAAAAAATGTATGTTATAAGGCTTCTACTCCGTTCACCGATGATACACAATTTTTTTCACGACGGTAAAAAAGTCACCCTGTGTACCGCTGTCATCAGTATTTAAGGCGGTATTAGAACGATGCGCGGGCGCACTGTTAAACATTTACAAAAATATAAACTTTTATTAGCAATATTATAAATATTGCTTCCGTGATCTCTTTATGCGCGCCGTAGTATTTAACTGTTTTCTTCTACCGTTTTAGTGTTGTTTACGCGATGAGAGTTTCTTTACTCGAATAGGCAATTTTTTAAGAGATTAGAAGATGACTCGAGTAAACTGTTCGTACGATCTTGAGAGATGAAAATCGCCTCGCTTTTAGAAATTGGTATCGTCTGTGGATACAATAAGAGTCATTCTTCAACGAGACCCCGTGGTCGCGCAGCCTGCACCCTAATGGTGTATCAATAACTATCTAAATCATTTTGAAATATCAGAATCTTCATATATTCGAAAAAAAAAACTGCTCAACAACGTAAATAACGCGATGGATTTTATTAAACTGTCAAAATGAAAACCATTGCTACTTATAGTGAGTTACGCAACTACCCCGCTGGTCGCGTCACCAACAAAATGTTGGCCGCATAACCAAGCGGACGTCAGGTGAGCCACCCATATAAAGCTGTATACATTCAGTTGACAGCACGACTTGGCGTCGATTTCGAGTCGCTAAATCGCAGGTCGAGAAATTCGCTGGGTGAGTCTCGAATGATACATAATTTTTTCTTTTTAGAGTTTTCTCGCCAGCTGATTATCGCCTTCCAGTATCGCATGGACACGCTAACTCGACGGTCGAGTAACTCTTCTCTTGTAAACGAGGCTCTAATTAAGTACCTGATCAAAAGTACTGGTTTCAGGGGTATACCAACTGTTTTTTACATACATTCGAAATTATTCAGTATAAAATAACAGAAAAAGTTCCTGATTCAGATATAAAATACGGCATGATAATAATTTTAATAAGACATTTTCTTATCAATGATTTATTCACAATCACTGGTGTATTTAGATGTGTTTAAAATTACAACACGCTGTAAATAAGCTCTAAGTGTAGAATTCTCTCTAGTAAGTACTAACAGAACGATTTTTCTGTAATAATAATAATGTGTAAAAGACGTTGCTGTATTATAAAATATGAACACACAAAGTTTATACCAAAATTCTAATCAGAGATATTGTAATCATATTTATAAGACATTTACGTATATTATGGTTCTTTAAAACCAGTCGTTTTATCGTTGTTTTCCATCACGCATGAATGCCAATTCCCGTAATTAAAAACGTTCAAAATCTACCCACAATCTCATCTCAGCGACAGTCAATGTCAAAAGTTTTGGGAAATTAACCCTTAGCCAGGCAGTGATCACATAGCGACCACATTGGATTTTATTTTTTTGTGTTTTGTGTGTGGTTGTTGTATAAGTCTTTGCAATAGACTTATACAACAACCCAATAATGACATTTTGTGGTATCTATATGACATCGGCTTGTCACAAAAAAATAAAATCCAATGTGGTCGCTATGTGATCACTGCCTGGCTAAGGGTTAAGAGATATTTTTGATTGAGACTGAGATAGACTGTGAACGTTCTTAAAATTACGAGAATTGCCCCTCTGGATATCTATTCCGTAAAAATCTCACCGTAAAAACTTAAGGGAAATAATAATAATATTTAAAAAAAAAAAACTGTGGTACTGTCTGTCACGATAAATATAATTTCATAATTTAGGGATAAATCGTAAAGAGAATAACAATTAACAGTATTGAAATGTTTGGGATAAATCGTAAAGAAAATAACAATTAACAAATTGGGTACAGAAATAAATTTGATTTGATAAGCTGTCAGGTCATCTGACATTGACACTTTTGACAGCCCACGTCACCTAAGTTTTTACGGTGAGGTTGTTACAAAATAGGTCGGCTGCATTAAAATGTCCGTGACTGGCTAACGCATTTTTATACAGCGTGAAATTGAAAACATGCGACAAATCGAAATGGGAGATTGTACTCATCATTATGAACAACTTTTACCATGGGACCAAACCTGAAATTGCGAAAAAAAAATCAGCTTTTCCCTACATTTTGACGAGTTATGCGAACATAAATGTAGGGAACAGCTGATTTTTTTTTCGCGATTTCAGGTTTTATCTCATAGTAAAAGTTGTTCACACTGATGAGTACAATCTCCCATTTCGATTTGTCGCATGTTTTCAATTTCACCCTGTATAAAATATCATAGTTGACCAGTTCTAACGGTAAAATGACTTGTGTTAAGACTCCATGATACTACCCCACCTTGCATAAAAAGAACATTTAATCATTTGATTCGATAAATATTTGCTTTAATTTTGTTTCCTTAGTAATAGAACTGTAATAATATAGGTAACGTAGAGAAAGGCCGAATGATATGTTTACTGGCAATATCTCTCAAACATCGCGAATTTATCATGTAGTTGTAATAATTGCAATGTTAGAGAAAAATGTTTTTTTAATTAACGTCAAAGTTGTAATGAAACCTGCAAAGAGTTATTATTAAATATAGATCTGTTTAGTTATATTGTTAAAAGATTTTATAAAATATTTCATAAACATTCCTAAGGGTGAATTTCACCATTAAAACTGAACGCGATCAACACAGCTAAAACGAGTTCAAGAGCTGTCAGTGTCATTGTTGTTAAGAAAAATTGACACGGACAGCTTTTGAACGCAGTTTAGATGTTTTAATCGCGTTTCGATCGCAAAATTAGCGCCCAGAATCAAAGATAGTTTTTATTACAAGTTATTGAACGCTCACATTCTTATTTAATGCGATAAAAGACAATACATAACTTATTAAATCTAAAAAGTATTATCACAAGCAGGTTTGATTACATCTTCAACAGTCTTCATGCGCCAAAATCGAAGTCGCCGAATTACAAATCGCACAAAACCTACATCATAGTAACATTGACCAAACAGAACAATTTTTGCGAGTCATACGTACTTTTGGAGTGAGGTAAAGTGAAAAAGATAATTAATACAGTTCTGGACTCCTAACTCGAGCCAACGTGCAAATCCATGTGAGGTAAAAAGGCCTAAAACATCAAAATCTTGATGAATCAAAGAAAAAGTATTTATGCAGTTTTGATGCCGACATACTGGCCATCATTTGGCTATGATGTCGTCAATGTTCCGAATTTGAATTCCGACCATTTAGAAACTTATAAGTAGACTTCTAGACAGGGTTAGTTTTCAAAGACCATCAAACTGAACAGCTCTCTATGGGACCAATATCGTAATCGTGAAAAATGTATCAACTGTCCCATAGAAAACTTCAATACTTACTCGACCTAAACGTATGGGACGGCTGGACTTTTATTCGCGATTACGATGTTAGGCCAATGAACAAAATTGTTCGGTTTGATGGTCTGTATCAGAACCTTAAAATTGGCTGGTCTTTGAAAACTAACCCTGGATCAACAGTGCAGGGTGGTTCGATTTAGGAGTTCGGGATTATATCTAAACGGGCGTTAAACATCTATCTAGTCAAGGGACCCGTAGAAAATTGTACATATAGAACAGATGATAACCAACGGGTTCACGAACATTGCACAAAACGAATAACAAAGTATTACAAATACATAATTTATATCAACGTAGAGCTTTAAGCGAACATTCGCGATACTGTATGAAATACAGTGATTTTTATTATACAAGTGCCACTGCGAATAAGCTGTAAACAAGATTGAGAATATATTAAAAGACAAACGAATATAGGTTTTTTTATTAGAGAATGTAGACCGACTTTGAACCAATGCAGCTAGAATCTAGATTAAACAAAATATTAAACATGCATTTTTTAAAGATTGACGAGACAGTATTTCGCTGTGACGAAAAGCCTTTTTACAATTAAGAGTAACGATTAGAACGAACGATACAAACATTTCAACGACGGCATGGGCGTGACTTGGTTCAAAACTTTGGACAATTACATATAAATAAAATAATAAATAAACAATGTTTATTTTATCTCCACAAATTATATTCTAAAATGGTAAAAAGTTGGACACCGACCGACACTAAGTACATAATTATCCGCAGTCATATGCGCACAACACAGGTCACAGCCGGTCGGCCGGCGGTGCGTGTTAAGTGGTAACCATCTTTTTGTATGGACAATCAGGTAACATAACAAGCTTATAACTTCGTGATTCTTCATGATATAGCTTTGAAATTTTGTACATAGATTCTTTACATAAAAATACTAGACACGTGGTTCGGGTTTGCCATATACTACAAATAATGTTGTATAATATTTGAAAGTTTCAAAATGTGTCTTTACAAAGTTCCTAAAAGATTTGACTTAAAGGATCTTGCAACTCATCTTTTGCTATTTATACTGACTTTAATTAGGCATTTTATTGCTTATATTTTATTGGGGCGTCCTAAGTTGCGCCTATGTTCGTACATTCGCGATAAACCTTCACAATATCCTCTGGATGAAGTGACATAATGCTCCGTCCCTCATCATATTCAAATGCATTTGAAAGAATAGACTGACCGCTCGTTCAGCAAATGTAGACGCAGGATTCGACGAACCTAAATAAATCTCTATTTAATACCACTAGCGTTCTATAACAACTTAATTTAAAGTATTTTAGCCCCTCTGACAGCCTGATCATTAGTTTTAATGATTAAATTTACTAATTTTTCTTAATTATAATTTCAAATTGTTTATAAGACACGGTAATTCTAATAAAAAAAAATCAGGCTTCCAGAATAAGTATTATTAATATTATTATCCTAATTAAAAATCCAATTGTTATATTCAAAATTATAAATCGAAGTTAATGATAATCTCAAATATATAGTCACGCACAATCTTTGAGAAAGAATAACGAACAAAAAGACAAAAAACTCACATATGCCTTTATAGTACCTTTAACACGTTACTACTATAAACATTCGAAATTCCATAATATTTTCAAGTTTAGATTATATAACGTGTAACTTAAATAACACACAACCTCATTATGAATAACTTTTACTATGGGACGAAACCCTAAATCGCGAAAAAAAATCAGCTGTTCCCTACATTTTGACGAGTTATGCGAACATAAATGCCTGGGAACAGAAGATTTTCTGAACAGATTTTCTGAACAGAAGATAAATGTTGTGCATAATGATGTACAATTACCCCTTAAGAAGTTGTGTGTTATTGAAGTTACACCTTGTATATTAGTATAGGTAAGTTTTGTTTGATTGGGACAGTGCTACAAAAATAGATATAATCTTTATTTCGAGCAAACTCATATCGGATTAGTTCTTGTTAAGAACATTGATGTTCTTAAAGCTAAGTGTTAAGATTTGGTTTTCTAAGAAAGCGGTGAACGGTCATACAATAATGGCTATGCAAATACAGAGCCTTTTTTGTCGAAAAAGGCTTCTGGAAAAAGACCAATGAGTAGCTAGAATGTCACAGTACTTGTATTTCAATGGCGGTCCGTACAAGACGCAACAAATCACAAACTAGCCTATACCTTGCGTAAGGGCTCCAGGAATATATCTCTTGCAGGCTGCCCATGTAAACGATTTCCAAAAACTGTTAACAGCATCACCTTTACGCCTGAATTATAGTACTCACAAAGTGACGCGCGCTTTACTTCTGGTTACCAAGTGCACGAACGCGTTGCGATCTTGTGCTGTGCTGACGCTACTTGTCTTCACGCACACATTCACAGCGCGTTTGTACACTTACTTACTACAAGTAAAGCGTGCGTCGCTTCTTGATATAAAAATACTGTAAAACGTACAAACCTGCGTATTCACGCGTACGAACCAAACGCATGGAGCCCTTCCTTCCCTCAATGTCAGTGATTATAGACTTCCAAATGTCTTGACATGAATGATAAAACCATTGTAAACCGACTAACGTCAGTAAAATAAAAAAATTGCAATACAAGCTCTCTAAATTGTCATAAAGACAAACACGTTCTCTTGTAAGATACTCAAGAAACATTTTTTCTACTAAAATGAGCAATAAATTACGTTACGAAATATCTCCTGTCCCAATTGAACGAGAACAATAGGCCAATATATGAGGCCAATAAAATTATTGCTTCAAATAGTTTGTAGTACTAAGTACTCTTTAAACTTAGAGCACGATAAAATTATATTTAAAAAAAAAATTAAATAATTTCCTTCAAATATTTTTTATGACATTTATAAAAGTTCGAATGCGTATGAACATAATTTGTAAGGCAACGAAGAGACTTACCAACATACATTCCCTGAGACTGAGAATTGTATAGAAGAGGCTAAGATCATAATAACAACGTTATAAATATTAAAAACAAAATAATATTAAGAATTCAGATTGTATGGACAAGGGGAACTGAAAAAAAGCGGTCGTACAAACTGCACCTTTATTGCGTAACAAACTTTTTATCACAATCCGAAGGATTTCGATGGAAATTCATAATCCATTGCTTCATATTTTTGTAAAGTTCGTCGGCACGAAAACGTAAATAATGCAATGAATATTGTTGAATTATCAAAATGATGTCATTGTCCTATAAAAAATGTACATGGGTATGTATCTACCTTGAATACATCTATCGCTGACATGTGTTTATATAAAAATATCGCGGACTCCTAGTGTGGTCGTATTTAGATTAAATACCAAATGCGGTCCACGCCTATAGGTAGTATGTTCGAAATAAAGGGATGCCATAAAGCACTACAAACTTTTTCGTGTGTGTTGAAGTGCTAACGCTAGAACGAGGCTCATTTTTGATGTTCAAAAGTCAAATCATTCATTCCTAGTAGGCCATTAAAAGGCACCTTTGTACGTCAAAAGGCAAGATAATAGAATTGATTCTAGTTGCCCTGCCAAAAATAGTTTCGAGAAGAATGGGCAATAAACTCCATTTCATACGCAGCAGTTTGACGGCGAAACACTTTCTTTTTAACGGGCAGCTCTTGTTCCTACGGTCTGATATTAAGAACTATATGACAACACAAATCGAGTGTTTATTTTTGATTGTGGCAATATCGTCACGTGTTGTACTAAAACAATAACGGAGCATCTTATTCATTCCCGCCTCTTAGTTTATATAACATTATTATTTAACTCTGTCCTAGAATGAATCTCTTTTGTACGTGATAATAATAATACTTACAAAAAAATGGAAGGTGCGACGAATTACATTCAACCTTTTGACTTGCTCAATACTTTATCATAGAATGTATTAAATACTGATCGAAAATATCTAAGTCGTTTATATTATACTGCCGAAAAAGCTGTAAAATATTCTGCTCAGATAATATTATTTTACAGCAGAGTAAGTATACTAACGCTAAAGATGCTGTACAGTTGAATGAAAAGTATCGATATAATCGGCACTATAATATAAATGGTTAGCAAATAATCGAAAACGACAACCTCAAAATTTATTGTAATGGGTTTAAAATCCTCCATCTTTATAATATTAATAATTGACCTTCCTAGCCAGAAATTGTCTGGTAACAATACAATATATACAAAGTAATATTAACTGTATTTTAATGAGGACAGAGTTCAAATAGCAATTTTTATACCACCAAGACTCAATAAGGCTGTGAAACAACTGAGATCGGTTTGGCATCTTATGATGAACAAATATCAATTTATATAATAGGGAATAATCATTGTAACATATTATCTTACACGGAGAGTTAAAAACTCTGACATTTGTTACTGAAAAAATGCCATTTATATACAGCGGGTATTATTTTTAATATAAATAGAAAATAATGAATGTTAAATCATCCCAAAAATGGGTTATAGTTCGCCTCAGAATTTATAACTTTTCGTGTATTTAGGCGAACATAGTGCGATTTCTTCCAACACTCTTGTACTGACAGTTTTTTAGAAGTACTTGCCATAGAAAAGTGTCGCTGGAAATCGCATTCGTGTAGCAATTGTATCGCTAAACCGAATTGCCTAGAATTAGAGGAATTGTTTGTACTTATCCATCTAATAGTGATAATTAAAGGGAATGTTGATGGAGGGGGAGGGGGTGGGGAGAAGTGATATAACAGTTGTGTTTAAGGTCCATTCTTTTGTTTTTTTCTTTAATGATGGTTTTTGTTATCGTTGAACGGACCTTGAGTATTTTTATCTATATTGAGAGTCTATTTGAGTTTTTAATATTGAAATCTAATTATTTCTGTGTCTTTGAATGTTGTGTCAAAAGTTATACAATTTTTTAAAATCAATAAGTATTATAGGTCTATGTATATATGTCTAAGTAATGTTTTCAGATTTAATCGTTTATATGGAACGTGTAATTGCATAGCTTTTCCATGAAAATAATAAATTGAATAATGAATATTTTAATAGTCTATGACTTGTAGGGATGTACCTTGTCGCCTCTCCACAGCTTTTATTGTTAATGTAGGCAAACTTCTGTGTAATATTGTATGTAAGTATACAAATTCATAGATGTTAACACATTTTTCAAACTAAAATTTCGACATGTTTTGTCAGTTCCACAAACTTTTTTATCACCACTGCCTTTTATTTATTCAAGAAAATAAAGATGAGTTTGAGATTCAAATTGATTGAGTTTGAATTTGTTTTTTTTTTAATATATTAAAAATAAACCACGATAGCTAATCTTTTTTTTTTAAATAAATCTGCTAATAATGCTTTTGACGACTGCTAGATTAATCTGTCTTGTCAAAGCTGTCAAACATGTGAGATAGTACCGGGAGGACCGTACTTACTATTGAATGAACATTCTGTATGTGTATCTTTTCTATAGTATATGTATTTCACGATTAAATAAATATTCATATGTGTAGTAGCTATGTTTTGTTTCATTTTGTTCGGTGCAAATATCCTACCTACCTACCTTTATACAACGTGTAACGTTAAATGCGCAAATCCTGAAAATAGTTTCATCAGAATAACGAGCAGAATTAATTGAACCACTTTTTAATATAGGTCAGATTTTTCAAAACATCTTCATTAAAAACGTTGCCGTGTCTATTTATTAATAGGTCAAGCAAGCCAATGTCAGCGCGGCGCAGCGGCTGGTGACGACTCCTCCCTCGGTAAAGCGTCGTCGCAGACGCATGAAACGATCAGAATGGCCAGTAAAACTAAAACAGCACATAAAACCTTTGCAATTTTTTAATGACTTATTTTCTCTGTGAAATAGGTCAATTGAATTAAAAATCAGTTGGGGTGTCTGAGATTTTGCGTATTTAACGTTACACGTTGTATATCGACAAAATATCAACCTACAGGGTCTAATTTGATTGAATGGCGAAACTTCATAGACGTGACGAAGCACACGCCTATACCACATTACCTCTGTGAATTCACTAATTTGACATCGTAGAAGTTGCCACAGAGCCCCACGTGACTGCATTTAAAACTAAACAAGGCACAGGCCTTATTACAAAACAAGGTTTATGTTTAGACTCAGATTTAAATAATCGAGCCATTTTTTTTATTTCTTCGTTACGGGTGCGTTTTCCCGCTGCGATTTTTTTCGCGCACTTGATTTGCCAACTCTGTGTTGAGCCGAGCATTGAGAACCCCCAAAAGAACGCAACCCAGCGCACCAAACAAACACTTGGATTTTCAACTCTCGACGCAGTGAGTTGAAAATTCTATGCGCGAAAAAAAAATCCCCGCGCGGAAAACGCACCCGTGCTACCTGGGGTAAAGGGAGGGGCCCGTGGTCTAAATAATAACAGCCGCACAGGTCGATCGATCAGGTTAAGCTACGCTTGCCGCGGTTGGTCTGTGGATGGGTGACCATCTTTACATACCGAGACCCCTCCGTGCCTCGGAAAGCACGTTAAGCCGTTGGTCCTGACTGTCATTCGTGGATCTTTGACAGTCGTTACGGGTAGTCAGAAGCCCGAAAGTCTGACAACCAGTCTTACCTAGGGGTATCGTATTACCCAGTAACTGGGTTGTGGAGGTCAGATAGGCAGTCGCTCCATGTAAAATACTGGTATTCAGCTGCATCCGGTTAGACTGGAAGCCGACCCCAGCATAGTTGGGAAAAGGCTAGGCAGGTGATGCTACCTGGGCTAAAGATAGTGCCAGGTGTGCCCGTAGCGCTGTCTGCTCTGCTATAACCTCTTATGGCATTGCTAAAGTTACATCTTGCCTAAGAAGAAAATAAATTATTATGAAGCTAATTCCATATTGCAAATACATTAATTAGCACTGACTCAACACTTCTTTGTTAGAAGTCATGTCAGGAGAATGGCCAAACACAAAAAAATTAATACAAGTTACCTCATAATAATTGATTATGCCATAGAATCGATTATCATTGTTATGCCAGCAAGTTTGTTTCATAATGCTAATTTCACACTTATCTCTACAGAAAATTCATTGAAAGCGACCGGTGTCTTTCAACCAATGCAAAAATTTACTAAAGCGTAAACAGTCTGTGTTAGGTTGTTCAATAAGTTTTGTCGTTCGCAAAGAAAAACACGATTTTGTGGTTTGAAATAAATTTTATTATTCAATATAATCTGCTTCAACTTCAATACACTTGTTCCAGTGATCTTCTAATTTATGAATTCCGGCCCTGGAGAGAGAATCCGGAAAACTCTCAAATTTTCGAAATACTCCCAGAGCTGCTATTACCTCTTCGTTCGATGAAAATCCACGAAAATCCATGAAAATCCACGCATGAATATTTTGAGATGTGAGAACAGCCAGAAGTCAGAGGGAGTCAAGTCTGGCGAATATGGTGGATGTTGCAATAGTTCGTACTTTAATTCACTGATTTTCGCGATGGTTTTTGGAGCTGTGCGAGCGAGCGCGTTATCTTGATGAGGAATGATTTTTTGTGTCACTGACTCTGGCAGGGCCACCATCACGGATTTTAATTTTGAAAACGCAAAAAATTAGTCGCTAATTAGTCGAAATTAGTCGCCAAATATCAGAATTAGTCGGTCACTGGTTCAAAAGATATAAGGGTTTATAGGTGGCCCTGCTGGAGAGACTCTCCCCAGCAGGGCCAAATTTATATCTCAAAAACTAGGGCACCTAGCGAAGATCTGTTTTCTCCCATATTTAGTCGCCAATTAGTCGGAATTAGTCGCCAAATATCAGAATTAGTCGGTCACTGGTTCAAAAGATATAAGGGTTTATAGGTGGCCCTGCTGGAGAGAGTCTCCCCAGCAGGGCCACATTTATATCTCAAAAACTAGGACACCTAGCAAAGATCTGTTTTCTCCCATATTTAGTCGCCAATTATTCGGAATCACTCGCCAAGTTACAGATTTAGTCGGTGTGTAATTAAAAAGATATTAATGAATTCAATTTCCCCATACAGTGGTACAAGCGAGTACAAAATACTTTATGTATTTTCTAGATAGTATCTATGACGTCTTATGGAGGAATGTTTGTTTCGAATTAAATAAATATAAACTTAGTCTATAATTTCAACCCACCATAGGAAAGCTGTATTCATTACTTATAAACAAATCTACAATAATGTATGATGTAATGTGTATGTGTGTGTGTGTAATATGTGTATGTGTATGTGTAATTATTTATCCAACACAATGTGCACTTACCACTTAGTCGCTGGCAGATAGATCTCTGCGCTCCGTTTCATTTACGGTAAGTAAGAAAGAGATAGATGCGCGTGTACAGACGAGCTGCATAGAACGAGTTGCCCGTCACGTAAAGGGTCAGCGCAGACAGAGAGGAATAATCCCCGCACGGTCTCGGGTATTTTCTTTACGGATCGCGTATGTTCGAGCTTGCGCGCGACCTCGCGAGCCTGCGCGAGTAAACCGTTAAACAAACTGTATCTGTTCATAATATTGAATAAATAGGTATTTGTAACATTTTCTGAAAGTACAATAATTTTAAGGTAATAAATCATTTTATATTTCGAAAACAGAACTTTTATTATTCTAACCTAAATTAAGATAAAATAAAAACTCAACCCGTCCATACCCACAACACAACACTCACAATCACCTCAAAATACACACAAACACAACACACATCAAACGAACTTTTTGAAAATTCATTTTTATAAAATAAAATTAGATTACAATTGACAATACGTTTTCAACGTTTTAGTATTTTAAGCATTTTACTAAAGGTACGATATTTCTTTATTATTCTAACATTAATTAGAGGTTAACATTGTAAAACATAAAAACATGAATTTAATTGAGAATTTATGTCTCTGGGACATTTCTAAAGACTTTAGACCGATAAAACTAAAAGTATATTACACATATTAATAGAAATATTTTTTCTTGGTAATTTTTCGTGAACTCTTCGATCTAGCTCTTGGACTATACCTTACTAATTGAACTCATTATATCTCCTAAACTAAGACCCGACTAAATCTGTAACTTGGCGACTGATTCCGAATAATTGGCGACTAAATATGGAGAAAACAGATCTTCGCTAGGTGTCCTAGTTTTTGAGATATAAATGTGGCCCTGCTGGGGAGACTCTCTCCAGCAGGGCCACCTATAAACCCTTATATCTTTTGAACCAGTGACCGACTAATTCTGATATTTGGCGAATAATTCCGACTAATTGGCGACTAAATATGGGAGAAAACAGATCTTCGCTAGGTGCCCTAGTTTTTGAGATATAAATTTGGCCCTGCTGGGGAGAGTCTCTCCAGCAGGGCCACCTATAAACCCTTATATCTTTTGAACCAGTGACCGACTAATTCTGATATTTGGCGACTAATTTCGACTAATTAGCGACTAATTTTTTGCGTTTTCAAAATTAAAATCCGTGATGGTGGCCCTGCCAGAGTCAGTGACACTGATTTTTTCTTCCGTAAACCAGGTTTCTCTCACGAATTTTCACATCCAGATCTAGGTTAAAAATGTTACAATAATAATCTGCGTTTATTGTTTTACCAGTTTGAAGGTAATCCACAAACAAAATTCCTTTTGCATCCCAAAAAACTGTTACTAATTGAACGACGAAACTTACTGAACAACCTATTATATGAAGTTTCATTTACAGTATAAAACATCAAGACTTCGCATCAAACCGATGATCCACCTGTCATCGCCGCTACTGCAATACCAGGAGTACCAGAAGCATCGCAGAAGCCTTGTCATCCCAGAGAGAAAGCTGGAACGTCTCATGTGTTTGTAATTACACCAGCGTCCGTTACCTTTAGGGTTACCCTTCGAAAAGGAACTCATACTGGTTTGTTATAGGAGGCGAGCCTATTGTTATCAACCGGGCAAAATCCAATCTTTGGCGCCGATTCGTCTGCATCAGGATGACTGGACCAAGAGACCCTTGTTCACAAACTAAACTAAATTTAAGTTCAGTGCATAATTAAATATTAGTTTAGTCCTGTCAAATTAATCGGCGCCTGACATGAGTTGACGTATTTTTAGGAGCCAATTTTTAATCCCGTCTGAACTTGTCTATGGTGTATCTTAATTTGACAGGACTAAACTAATATTTAACTTCTGTCCAAATTGACTTGGTAAAGTGTCTCAAAAGATTTACTTACAGAAACAAACATTTCATTTCGAAAAGCCCAATAACATTTATAATTATTATTGTTTTAAATAAACAAGTTTATAGTTAATACCAATAATGTATGGAAGAGCGGAGTCTCCTAATACAGGCTTTATTAGCTTAAAAGGAGGCTCCAATCACTACCTAGTAATGTAAGCAAGCTTGTTAATACTAATAAACATTTTTTCATTTTCATTTTCATTTTTCAATAACACTTGACCCGACCTGGGAATCGGACCCAGAAACCATAAACAGCTATATTAAAGTTTCGGCAAAATCAGCTTCCGACGGTTACATTTCGTAATTCCATTGTTTTAACTTGGGGAGGCGTGTTACTGACAGCTATCAAAACCTCAGTATGTCAAGATGAGTCAACGGCGTGAATGTAATCTTCATTACGTGATGTTATGCGCCCACTAACCACGGGTTAAGGTTATAACATAGAGTTATTAACTGAGATTATGTGTAAAGACAGTTTGTGGGTTGGTCTATTGTTGGGTGATGAAGTAGCAGATTTTATAATGAAGCTTCAAAGGTTTTGCTATCAAATCAAGGATATCTATCGACTCAACCGTCTTGGCAGTCTTGAGCAGTGGTGGCCAAGTGGTAACGGCCACGACTTGTAGGTCGTAGGTTCGAACATAGATGGTTTTCTGTGTAAATTATTTCATCACCACTGTTCCCAAAACGGTAGTGAAGGAAAACAACAGGAAATCGGCATGCCTTAGAACTAAAAAGTTCGGAGACATGTGACATCTACCACTCCGCGCTGGACCAGCGTGGTGGATCACGGTCCACCCTCTCTCACTGAGAGGAGAAGATTTTTGTCTCAGCAGTGGTCATACAGCCAGCAGCCGTCTTATGTGTCCGTGGCAACTCAAGTTGCCGCCACAACACATCAGTTTTCCGCCTTCCGCCTCAAGTTTGTCATTTCTTCAGATAGTCTAAGTGTGTGAAAAGTCTTGTTAATATGATAGTTAAGTATTCATTTCTATCTAATTAAGTAATTAGATGACTACTTTTGTTTAAAAATCAAATGCAAAACGCGGCAACGCAATGTTTCGAGATTTATTTTATTAAGTACTTAAGAAAACTTACAGCTAGGATACAGATAGTTGACAGTTAGTAAAAGAAGGCCAATTAAAAGTTTTCACAGACAATATTAGGGTAGCACAAGAAACAGTAGACAGGCAAGAGAAAGTAACACGTAGAGAATTAAGAAAAGACTAAACAAGTCTAACTAAGACTAAAAAAGTTTTTACATAACATTTTTTTTTAGTTTCGGTGCACTGGTGGAGAATAAATCGAGATCATCGACACTCTGACACATCGAATTGTATGCTCTGCTAGCTCTTATCATAGCTATCTGTTAGTTCTTATCTTAGTTTTGTCGATAAATGCACCGCACAGAGGGAACATACAGAGGTCGATGGTTCCTTAAGGTGAAGAATGGAACACGCAGCCCAATTTTGCTCATCAGTTCAGTACAGTCAGTTGAACCATTAGCCAAATTATTTTATTTTATTATTTTTTTTTTGCAATATTACTTTTGTTGTTTATGTTTTGTTATATCGCACTATTTATACATACTCATTATTGTTTTTATCTGACACATTTTTATTATTATTTTTTTATTTTATTTATTTAAGTATGCATACACACGTCACGTTCCAGTATAAAACTGATATACATCCGTTACCTCACAAATCTGGTCCAGTTGAAAACCAGCGTCAGGCACCAGTTGTCTGGCATCTTTGCTGAACTGGGCCTTTTTGGCGCAGCCGTGAGCCACACTTTCCAGTTTAAATTCTTACATCGGACTTTACACTTTGTTATTTGATTTTTATTTGTTTTTATCTGATCATACATCAGGTGTACTGCGTGTCTTACAGTCTGTGCTAAATAAATGTATTTTCTTTCTATTTTCTTTCTTTCTTTCTTTCAAATTGAACAGGAATGCCATATCGGTAATTTTTCTCCGCTCAATTCTGGGCTCTCAGTTCCAGTAGGTTCACAGGATTCGGAACTGAACTGTGGGATTTAAATTATGTTTATGTAATACGGGCTGGTGTCCGCAACTCCACGTCAATGCGCGTATTTTGCCTAGATCTCGCTAAATGTATTTTAGTGTTTGGTAATGGGTCTGCGGAATAACAACATAGCTCATGAAATAATAGTACCTATGCCCTTTGGTTTTCAAGGAGCTAAGTACCTACATCATAGGTATATGTTTACATGGCCAGTATTAATAAATGTACAGACGCCAGCTTATCAAGCTACTACAATCTGTCAAATTTCTTTAATAGATTTTCAACTTTATCGCTAAAGTATAAGGTTCAAATTTGATTGGTAAAATTGGTCAGTTTCGGTTAGCTTGATGTGATGGCGTCTGTACGTTGAAGCACTATCATGGGAGCACATGATAGTGTTTGAAAAGGAGAGATGTGTGTGTCGCTTTTGCTTTTAGGCCTAGGGGAAAGTTCAAACGCTATCTACCAGCACGTAGATAGTAACTATGTAGGTACCTACGCACAGCAGGAAAACACGTAACGACAATAATATTAGTGTGTCGACTTGAAACCGTTAGTAGTAAACTGTGTTAGCATTACTAAGCAAAGAAGAATGTTTCCATTTACCATGAACTACTGTTGACAGAGGAAGTAAAGCCGACCTATTCTTTAAAATTCACGATGACATATTTACAGAATAGCACTACCTACTGCCGGTCGATTCTGTAAAAATCTCACCGTGAAATCATAAGTGGAGTGAGCACTTAATAGTTTTAATCCCTAGCGAATGACAGCTCACTCCACGCTCACTTCACCCAAGCTTTCACGGTGAGATGGTTACAGAATCGCACGGCGGGTACTTTTTTGAGATTAGATACAAAATGTAGGTTTACATACGTAGAAACCAGAAATAGTCTTCGGTCTTGTAAAGTCAGGGAAATTGACTACAGTAAAACGGGGTGAATAGGAATGCAGGGGTGAATCGGAACGAAACTTGAAAAATGGATTTTAACATTGAAATAATATCGTTTTTTGCCAAAAGGTCTCTTAATGTGTTTACTATATTATAGTTGGCGATTAAGTGTAATTGTTGGCTACAAACTATATTACATAAACGTTAAAATCCATTTAAAAGTTTCATCCCGATTCACCCCTCGGTTCCTATTCACCCCATTTTACGGTACTAATTCAAAATTCCCGTATATTCAAAATACACCTGTCAAACAATTGTCATTCTTTGACAGGTGTATGAAATGTCTATAACACGTCAAATTGACGTAGGGTGTCAATTTGCACAGTTCACCATCAGTATTAGATCCTCAATGAACGAAACCTTTTTCTATTTACCGGGGACAACCGCAAACCCTTTGCACGAATTACCCTTGAAGTAATCCTAACAAGTTAATCCTTTATAGGGCAGAAGATCCTGTTTTGTATGTTAAAAATAAAACACTGGGATATTAAAACTAATATTTATTGAAAATTTTATGCATAAATTTGCATTTCGACACACTACTTTGCTCTTTTTTCCAAATCTTTATTGCTGTATTTGTCTTTTAGTTTAGCCGCGAATATTCCAAATGTATGGTGTCCAATATATGGACAGAGCCCCATAAAGGGTTAACTTAACCGGTTGAATGCCGTAATTACAGAACAATTAAAAAGGCCATTGTCTCGCATGGATCCACGTTCCGGCCATACGAAGGGTTAATTCAGACAGAATCCTTGAGAATTGAAGTCCGTGCTACTTCAATTGATACAAAGTACGTGTACCTAGTCAAGTACGTGCCTTTACCAACCATGCATCCGTTCTACCGAGCCATTCGCTAAAGTAAAAGTATGTCCCATTCTAGTTACGAGCACTATGTAACACACGACATAAGCAAGCCAAATCCCACGGTAAATCACTTCAAAAGTGAAGATTAATGTTTTCTTATATGCAAGGCTTCTCGTTCTATGTAACGTTGTCCTACAAACGCTTTGTCTCTTTCTGTATTAGGTGTTAGATGAGGATGGGAGATCTATTGTTCTAAAGTCGTGGGAAATTACTGAGTCATTGCTCTGCTTGTACGGAAAACGACCCTCGGAGTACTGTGTATAGCCTCAGATGGTCGTTTTCCTGCAATTGATAAAATACATAAAAGATTTATGTTTATAAAAGGTAAATAATTTATGTATTTTTCTCAGCAAATGTCACTGATGGTCATATAGTTTATATCTTATCGCAACAATCCTTAGAGACGATTCCCCTTTCGTTTTTCGATCTTTTCTTCCAATCTCATAAATATTTATCACCGATTTAGGGATCAGACCAGAGAAAGTCCGTTTTTTTACAATCTGTAGTCTAGTTACTCTTAGCTCCCATGACTTAACAGTATGGTATTTAATTGCATACTAGGCTTTCATTTTCTCAGTTCAACAACATTCATTCCGTTATTTACGTTGTTGAGCAGGTAAATTTTTCGAACATATAAAGCAATGTATTAGCAAAAGTGCGTACTTATAAAAAGAATATTATTTATTGAACATTTTTATAAAGGTATTTTTGGTACTTTTTGCAGCACATAAAAATTTTCATTGTTTTCAAAAGAGTACAATACTCTATTTTAGAGTACGGTTGGCAACGCTAGGCAACGGGTCGTTTCGTGTCGCCATTGCGTACCAAGTGTCCCTTCCAATAAATAACACGGGAAGCCGACATGACTTTGTGACCAATCTTTTTGTTAAGTCTATACAACTCAAATCTCGGGAGCAGTGGTGGCCTAGTAGTAACGGCCCCGACTTACGAGTGGTAGGTCGTGAGTTCGAAGTTCGAACCCAGGCAGGCGCTTTTCTGTGTGTAAATAATTTCATCACCACCGCTCTCAAAACGGCGAAGGAAAACATCATGAGGAAACCGGCATGTCCTAGAACCAAAATTTCGAAGACTTGTGACATCTACCTACCAACCCGCACGGGGCCAGCGCGTATTACAGCCTACTCCCTTTCGAAGAGAGAACACCTCTATACCAGCAGTGGGAACATTATAGGCTGATTATGTATCATCATTATGAACAACTTTTACTATGGGACCAAACCTGAAATCGCGAAAAAAAATCTGCTGTTTTCTACATTTATGTTCGCATAGCTCGTCAAAATGTAGGAAACAGCTGATGTTTTTCGCGATTTCAGGTTTGGTCCCATAGTAAAAGTTGTTCATAATGATGAGTACAATGACCCCTTATGAGGAAGTTGTGCGTTATTTAAGTTACAGCTTGTATAGATATAGAAATACTCACAGCAGTGCTATTCTGTAAAAATCTCACCGTGTGAATTTAGGTGAAGTGAGCGGGAAGTGAGCTGTCATTAGGGATTAACACTATTGACACTGCTCACTTCAAGCTCACTTCACTTATGATTTTACGGTGAGATTTATACAGAATCGACCGGATGTATAGAGGAAAGCTCTTGTAATCAGCATTCAAATAGAGAAATAGTTTGTAAAAAATCACGAATGTTAGGCGGAAGAGAGTTCTACAATCTTACAGCATGGCACCATGTTTCACGAATGATCAAAACTAGAGTTACACCAACTATCAAGCACAATTTTACTGTACCTCTTGCCTCAGTAAATGATTCACTGATCGAATACTAACCAGCCAGGCACAACGGGCTTGCTATAAATCAAACTGTTGCTATTTTTATTCCAAATGTATGTTTATGTATGAACTAACATAAATGGGTGTGCAATGACGGCGTCACTTTGTCTGCAATATGGTTTTCTATGTAGGGAGTGGTGCTGACTAATAAGTACCCACTGATACTAATAGGTACCTTCTAAAATATTATAGCCCTTTGCAACCGGGAGTAAAAATTTCGCATTGATCAGTAAAAACGTATTATTCCTTTGGAAAGCGTACAGAGGTCCTGGGAAGAATACTGGAAAAATCTCATGCAACCTGGTCTTCAGCAGTCAGATCCTCATATACGTTAGGTTCAGGAATAATTTGCTAGTCGCACGATCGTGCTCAGAATTTTGTGAAGTCGAAACTCACCATCACTTCAACTCGGTTGGAAAGGGCTAAAATAATATAGGTAAATAGCTTATGACTGCTTTCGAACACAAATCTCCATCAAAAGGGAGAAGGTTTGAGAGCGTCTCGCGTGCACCTATACTTTTCAGTTCAGTCCTTCTCAGAATTTGAATGAAACAATCTTCCAATATTGACAAATTCATTAATTTCTTTAGATTCAATTCTTAATTTGTGCAAAGTAGGACGGTTTAAAACATTGATTCCCAAAGTGGTCCAGGTGGACCCCCAGGGGTCCACGGGAGACTCGACGGGGGTCTACGTTAGATCTAATCTTCACATTTTTTGTCGAGTTTTGGGAATATGGTAGAAATGTAGCTGCAGGGGGTCCACCGGAACCAGCAACATTTTTAAAGTGGATAGACCACTTTAAAAATGTTGAGAAAAAAGTTTAGGAACCTCTGGTTTAAAAAATAACATAACATTCCGCCTGTAAGTATTCTCCGAAAGATAAGGCAGTGTTGTACCAATGGTACAGACGCCAGCACATCAAGCTACTACAATCTGTCAGATTTCTTGAATAGATTTTCAACCTTATCGCCGAGACATTAGGTTCAAAGTTGATTGGGAAAATCTGACAGTTTCGGGTAGCTTGATGTGCTGGCGTGTGTACATAAACATTAAGTCCCATATCATAGAGGGCGAGTCTATTGCTATCAACGGGGCACAAATCCAGACTGCTACTGATGAGCAATAATTAAAAGCGATGATTTACATTTACTCGGTAATTTTTTAATAACCCTTTACGTTGAGACACTAGAGGACAAGAGGCAGTAGGTAATTCTTACTACAGATTTTTATTTTTATTTTATTCCGGGATAAAAAATATATAAGGTCCCATTAAAATAGATAGACAAACTTTTAGAAAACGTTCAGACCACCAAAATAAGGACAACGGTAAAAAAATATATTAAAAAAAAATGCATTAGATACTTACAAGAAAAATAATCAACTAATGAAAATACACTAATGCGCCGGAAATTTATTGATTTTAGGTCAAAATAAAATCACTTTAACCAGTGTTTTTTTTTTGTTTGAATATCTAAGGTTAGACGTACTGAGCGCTGTGTTAAAATTTGTCCATCTATTTTAATGGGACCCTGTATACAACATGTAACGTTAAATGCGCAAAACCTCAGACACCCCAACTGATTTTTATTCAATTGACCTATTTCATAGAGAAAATAAGTCATTAAAAAAATTGTAAAGGTTTTATGTGCTGTTTTAGTTTTACTGGCCATTCTGATCGTTTCTTGCGTCTGCGACGACGCTTTATCGAGGGAGGAGTCGTCACCGGGCCGCCGCGCCGCGCTGACATTGGGTTGCTTGACCTATTAACAAATAGACACGGCAACGTTTTTATGAAGATTTTTTGAAAAATGTTACCTATATTAAAAAGTGGTTCAATTAATTCTGCTCGTTATTCTGATCAAACTATTTTCAGGTTTTGCGCATTTGACGTTACACGTTGTATATACTCGTATTATATAGTTTTGGAACCTTCGACGTTCCTGCTGCAAGCAATGTGCACTAAGATATAATTCTAGAAATAGCATCCATTTCAGTCTCGCAACACCTAGGAATATCGGTCGCTTTCGCTGCGTTCACAAAGCATTCCGAACCGACACTTGTAGATCGATAATTACAAAACTGAAACACTGGACGCTCCATTTAGATCAAAGTAATTCAGCGCGCGATTGCATTCAACGATAAATTAATGAACATAATATTGCGCCATGCATTTGCATAGTCAACCTGTTAGTATACGTCATTTGACAAATACGTTCCCGCGCTTCAAACGCCAATCAGCAGCCAGTATCGCGTTGAATGCGTGCGCGAGCGCGCGTTCCACTTTCAAATTTAAAATCACGTTCGAATTGACAGCCAGTGTTATTTGAAATAGTGTTAAGTTTAGTGTTTATTTTTTTATGAATTATTGTGGATATTGAACTTCTTTGGTTGAGCGGAATTGGAATTTCTAACTGAAGGTTTGTTATTAAGTTATTATTGTTTGTGGTTTGGGTGAGGTAAGGTTAAGTAAATAATAAATAACTCCGATCGTCTTGCGAAATATTTTTGTTGTGATACCAGTCTGGGTCAGCCGTATAAATGACTCGTTTGCAGTTCAGTAATAAGATTTCGTCAGTTTCTTTGTGACAAAGAATTGAAATATTTATGGAAATCACGTATAGCTATGTGTCATGTAACAAAAGGATTATTTATACACGTAATATTCAACTTATTTAAACTATCCGTATGTTGATTTGTTACGCTTTCACGATAAAACGCCAGAGCGGATTTGGATGAAATTTGACGAAATGTGTAAAGTTCGCCTTACCGAATGTTAGAAATCTAGGACCCAACATCGTCTTAGATAAAGAGGCGCTTGAAACTGTGAGTTCGGCAGTTTTTCTGGGAATAACCAAACTTCAGTGGGGACCACATATATCGAGCCTAGCAGGAAGGCTCAGTTCGGCTGCCTACGCCGTCAGGAAAGTAAGACAGTACACTGACGTTGATACAGCTCGTTTAGTATATTTTAGTTATTTTCACAGCGTTATGTCCTACGGTATTCTGCTGTGGGGCAAAGCAGCTGATATACAAAATATATTTGTCCTTCAAAAACGAGCTGTTCGAGCAATTTACCAGCTAGGTGCTAGAGTTTCTCTAAGAGATTTTTTTAAAGATATTGGTATTCTCACGGTTGCATCACAATTCATCTTTGCCAACATCTTATATATTAGGCAAAATATACACTTGTATACTAAAAACAGTGATATTCACAATGTTAACACCAGAAATAAGGACAAACTACGTGCTCCCTTTCACCGGCTTCATAAGGTTCATAACTCATTTGTTGGTCTTGGTATAGCCTTTTATAACAAGCTACCCTCTTCTTTGCTAGATTTGCCTTTTAATGCATTTAAAGCTCAAGTAAAATCTAACCTTTGTTCAAAGGCATACTATTCTATCAACGACAACTTAAACGATAAGAATAGTTGGTCGCCCTGATTAACTCAAGACAATGTTTATGTTCTTTCTCCAGAATTAATTTACAAAGAATTACTGATAGGTTATATGAGCTCATTATACAATTGTTTTTTTATTGGGCTGTATAAGTCAAATCAGTTTAATTTAATTTTAATTTATTATTGACATAATCAACCCATTGCAATGTTTTCTAATGAGTTGATTGCAATATGTGGTTAGCTAGTGACCTCGACAATTGATCATATAATTCTTACCTGAGCAACCGGCAGCAAGTTCGTCATGCTCCCTTAGATGTCACTGCTTGCGGTAGCGTCGGGGGTCGGGTTGTCTCCTTCCCTCAAATATGGCGAGGGGGGTAATGGCTGACCTTTGCGTTATGCTCGTGAACGGGTGCTGCTTGTGGTGACTGGTCGTCTTGCTGACCATGGTTTTATCATTGTTATCATTATTAATAACTTGTTTATTTAGTTTCCTTATGGTCCTAGTTTATCATTTGTGACTTCAAGCGACAGCTATGTAAACTGAACCCAGCATTGCATAAATATGTTAGCGGTCACGCCCTTTATACCTGGAGGCTTTTATTTAATTTCCATTTATTAATTTTTGCTTGAGTACGTATAGTTTTTTATTGTATTTCTTGGTATATTGGCGTTGCCAGCTGACATATGGCAAATAATTTAATTTAGCGTTCTGTGTCTTGTAATGTTAATTGTTTTGCATACCTTGTATTGTATTCAGTCAAGTATATTTTCTAACTGAACAGACAGCTGTGCTGCTGGGGAGTTTGTTGCGCCACTTCTTCTTCCCAGCGAAAGCACTAGGAAGTGGTGAAGGGCGGGCGTTTTGGGGGACTGTCTTTTGTAATTTTGACGTTCGAAAAGTGCTGATTCTCAGCCTAGTTTGAATAAATGACTTTTGATTTTGATTTTGATTTTGGCATATGGGAAGACCAGGACCTGTATTAGGATATAGGATACTTTTTTTTTATCGCGATATACTCAAAAGATCAAAACATGAAACATGAAACTCGAATAAAATCGCGGGACGCTGCCAGTAATTTATATTCAAAAGTTATACTGCATGTAACTTGAGTTCTTCGCTTCAAAAAGCATTTTACATGCTTAACACTTACTTATGCTCACCTTAAGTGAGTTGACCTAGTACACAAAGTAGCTACATAAATGCCTACTAGGTACATACCTTTTTGAATAATTAACTAATTTTGAATATAAATGGGCATTTCTATCAACATAACTTTGTAGTTAACTGAATTTGTTGCAACACATTTATTTACATACAAAAGACATCAACGAGCGAATATCACATTTAATAAGAAGTAGAATAAATGTTCACGAAATTATTTTTATTAAGTACTACCTTTTGCCCGCGGCTTCGCTATCGTTACTTTAGAATTTGACAATCAATTCGGGTTGTACTCTGCTTGTTGTTTGGCCGTTGCACTCATGGGCTCAGAACGGAACATTATTCTAGGACGCTCCTATACACAATGTTGTATGTCCTTCTATTTGGGGCTAATAAACGCGAACATGTTAGTATATAGCTGGCCATGGGAAAAAAATGGCTTTTCTAAATGAACCTTGCTACCTGCATTGTTTGCCCTGGTCTATAATATTATAGTTAGGAGGATCGAAAACCTGATCGACACTCTAGACTCACAAAATGTATTAGGCTTAAGTAAATAAAAAAAATAAACTCTTAGTTTCTAATATAATTCAATCATGATTCGAAAGACACGTGGTGCCATCTACTATCATAATAACGTTATTCTTGTTTTCCTCGGGAACAGCACTTTTTTCGTGATGAAAGGGGTACCTTTCACCACGAAAAAAAAAAAAAATTTTGCATATACGTTGTCAGGTGTGGACATAGGGTACTATGTCCACACCTGACAACGTATATGCAAAATTTCAGGATGATCGGTTCAATGGTTTCGGCGCGAAAAGGTAACAAAAAAACTTACTTTCGCAATTATAATATTACTAGCTGCGCCCCGCGGTTCACCCGCATAAGTGTCGATCCCGTAGGAATATCGAGTTAAAAAGTATCTTTTGTGTTAATCCAGGTTATAAACTACCTGTGTGCCAAATTTCATCCAAATCCATTCGGCCGTTTGAGTGTGAAGAAGTAACAAACATATAAACACACACACACACACAAACTTTCGCCTTTATAATATTAGTGTGGTTTAGGATTTAACTAGCCGTGTAGCCGATAGAATTTTCCATCAACCAAAATACAAATTATAGCCCCCCTAAGTAACCCCATTATAGGCGATCCCTAACTTTAATGGACCGTTATTGCTTAAAATGAAGACTCTTGTATCTTTATCAATAACTAGCATCCGCCCGCAACTTCGTTTGCGTAGAATTCGGAATTCCCGCCGTTTAAATCCTACTACCCGTTTTCCCGTAGGAATGAAGCATGTTCCCGCGGTAAAAAGTAGCCTATGTTCATCAGGGATAATGTCGGCTTCTAAGGGTTAAACAATTTTTCAAATCGGTCCAGTAGTTTCGGAGCCTATTCAATGCAAACACACAATCAAATCTTTCCTCTTTATAATATTAGTGTAGATAAAAGAAAGAAAGAAAGAAAATAAAGAAAGAAAAAACGTTTATTCTTCACAAACAAAGCAATGACCTCACAGCTTTGCATAGTAGAACCTCCCATATGCAGAGGCGGCGTAAGGCGTGGGCGACGTGGGCCATCGCCTACGGCCTCGCGCTCCTAGGGGCCTCGCCAGTGGCGGATTAACACATTTTCCGCCAGTAGGCTATTCAAATTTTGCCACCCCTTCTGACCTCTGCATTTCGATACCCTATACGAACAAAAGAAGGTGGAAGAAAGTATTAGCAGATTGACAAACGTCAAATTCCCCACTTTGACAAGCTAAGCGGTGAAATTTAATAACATTTAGGTATTTATTTATTTTTTATTTCTATAAGACAAAAAAAATTGGGGCAAATTTGCCGCCCCCTAAAATCCGCCGCCCTAGGCTAAAGCCTACTCAGCCTGCTAGTAAATCCGCCACTGGGCCTCGCTCCTCGAAGGCAGGACGAGCAAAATTTTTTGTCGCGTTTAAGCTGACGAAAAATATTATTCGTCATATAACAATAACCCTTACACTTACCAAATTCTTTTTTATTTCGGCTAGCACCATTTGCGTTAACTACGAGTATTATGGGGAACCACCGTCGGGCTAGTGCCAGTAGTTTCTAAAAAATTGTATGGAACCCCTGCACCAACCACCTCGCACTTTATCGGTTTTTTATATTAATCGACCGACTGAGACCCGCTTTTGTGCTCTTGCTAAGAAACAGATCTAATAAGACTTATTTTGTAAGTACGAAAATTCAGTTTATAAATTCCTACCCATTAATATTAAGTAAATAATTAGCTGATTTTAAATTGCTTATGGATATGTGATCCTAAAGATGTAAAACTTGCATCTTTTATACATATTTATTTTTTGTTTGTGTTATCCAATGTCCACGCTCATTCCTGTTTTTAGATTTTTTTGCATATCGTGCCAACCTCTAATTAAAGCATCACTAAAACTTTAAACACTTTCATTGTTTCCTACCTATAATAATTTATTGTATAGTCTTTTTGTAGCTTTTTGATTGTCCATAATAAATAAAAATTATTAGTTTGTAATAATTGTTGTTCAAATCCATCTTTTTGCGTTACCAGAGGGCCTCGCAAAATGTATGTTGCCCACATGAAATTTAGGTCTTGCCCCGCCACTGCCCATATGAAACTATTTATCACAGATAAAATTTGCTGACGAATCTATTTATATGGCTATTTTGGCATTAAAAAGTATAATTATCATATATCACTGGTAAGCAACACCAAAGTTATGTTTCCAGTCGCGTCCCAATCTTCGAAAAAGTTGACGATTTTCTCGAGAGAATTGCTTCATCTTTGTCTGTCTGTCCTCTTAGGAAACGAAACCGACCTAAGCAGGTATAAGGCACACTGTAGGAACATTGAAGATACCGTTTTGTCCGGATCTTCGAAAAAGTAGTCAAAAGTCGAACATTTTTTACGGTTCCGTTCTCAAAGGGTAAAAAGGAACCCTATTACTCCCGCTCCGCTGTCTGTCCGTCCGTCCGTCCGTCCGCCTGTCCGTCCGTCTGTCACCAGGCTGTATCTCATGAACCGTGATAGACAGTTGAAATTTTCACAGATGATGTATTTCTGTTGCCGCTATAACAACGAATACTAAAAAAACAGAATAAAATAAATATTTAAGGGTGCTCCCATACAACAGACATGATTTTTTTGCCGTTTTTATAGATAATGCACGAAACCCTTCATGCGCGAATCCGACTCGCGCTTGGCCGTTTTTTTTTCACGAAAACTGATGAATAGTGGCAATTTCCCACATTAGTGCTATAATTCCTTTGCAATGAAGGAGGTAACCTATCTCTAAACACAACCATGCTGATGATAAACATGATCGGACCGAGGTTGTGTTTGTACTTTAAATGAAACTTGGACCTCTGGGTTTGTTTTGGCCTTTCTTGTCAGAGTTGTCAGATAGGAAACGCCGACCACACCTAATTTTTGAACTATAATTGCCGTGTAAAACGGCAAGACTACTTGCAGAAATCAAATCATTTATCTTTGGGTGGCCTTTAAAAAACTATACTTATCGAACCTAGGACTTCACGGCTATTAGCAGTCGCTAAATCAACAAAGCAATTTCGTAAGAGACACAACCATATACTTATAAATCATTTATTTACTCATTTGGACGCAATAAGGTGTAATAACGTGTGTTAACAATGATATATATTAGCACATTGACGATATGTTTAGGCGTTCTTTGCCAACATCTTATATATTAGGCAAAATATACACTTGTATACTAAAAACAGTGATATTCACAATGTTAACACCAGAAATAAGGACAAACTACGTGCTCCCTTTCACCGGCTTCATAAGGTTCATAACTCATTTGTTGGTCTTGGTATAGCCTTTTATAACAAGCTACCCTCTTCTTTGCTAGATTTGCCTTTTAATGCATTTAAAGCTCAAGTAAAATCAAACCTTTGTTCAAAGGCATACTATTCTATCAACGACTACTTAAACGATAAGAATAGTTGGTCGCCCTGATTAACTCAAGACAATGTTTATGTTCTTTCTCCAGAATTAATTTACAAAGAATTACTGATAGGTTATATGAGCTCATTATACAATTGTTTTTTTATTGGGCTGTACAAGTCAAATCAGTTTAATTTAATTTTAATTTTATTATTGATATAATCAACCCATTGCAATGTTTTCTAATGAGTTGATTGCAATATGTGGTTAGCTAGTGACCTCGACAATTGATCATATTATTCTTACCTGAGCAACCGGCAGCAAGTTCGTCATGCTCCCTTAGATGTCACTGCTTGCGGTAGCGTCGGGGGTCGGGTTGTCTCCTTCCCTCAAATATGGCGAGGGGGGTAATGGCTGACCTTTGCGTTATGCTCGTGAACGGGTGCTGCTTGTGGTGACTGGTCGTCTTGCTGACCATGGTTTTATCATTGTTATCATTATTAATAACTTGTTTATTTAGTTTCCTTATGGTCCTAGTTTATCATTTGTGACTTCAAGCGACAGCTATGTAAACTGAACCCAGCATTGCATAAATATGCTAGCGGTCACGCCCTTTATACCTGGAGGCTTTTATTTAATTTCCATTTATTAATTTTTGCTTGAGTACGTATAGTTTTTTATTGTATTTCTTGGTATATTGGCGTTGCCAGCTGACATATGGCAAATAATGCAATTCTGTGTCTTGTAATGTTAATTCCTTTGCATACCTTGTATTGTATTCAGTCAAGTATATTTTCTAACTGAACAGACAGCTGTGCTGCTGGGGAGTTTGTTGCGCCACTTCTTCTTCCCAGCGAAAGCACTAGGAAGTGGTGAAGGGCGGGCGTTTTGGGGGACTGTCTTTTGTAATTTTGACGTTCGAAAAGTGCTGATTCTCAGCCTAGTTTGAATAAATGACTTTTGATTTTGATTTGATTTTTGAACACAGACATATTGTGATAGAATTACCGTAATATTCATGTTCAATCAAATTATTGTTAGCAAAAAGTGATCAAATTACAATTAATGATTACTTGCATTTTCAAAGCAATTTTCCTGATTTAGTTTGTGGTTGGGGCATTTTAAACTTGGTTTCCTTTTCCTTCCTATACTTATGGATACATAAACCTTCCTAACCTTTCAAAAAATAGAGGCCTAATGTTATCAGTACGCCTCTATTTTTTTAATCTTAGCCACAAGCTCCTCAAACCAGCTAAACCATCCATATAACATGAAATGTTACTGCCAGAAAATAATAATAATATTCCACAACTTTCATACAACGCCATCTAGTCCCAAACTAAGCAGAGCTTGTGCTATGAGTACTAGACAACTGATAAACATACATATATATTTCTAAATACATACATATTATAGATAAATTACACCCAGACAAAGAACAAATGATTGTGCTCATCACACAAACATTTGTCCTAGGTGGGAATCGAACCCACGACCTTGGGCATAGCAGTCAGGGCCACTGACCACTTTAGGTATTCGATGAATTAAGTAATATTAATAAACCTAGACTTAAAATCAGGTACAACCAATTAAGCGAATTACCGTGACGATTATGCGATGTTATGTTATATTGTAAACAATTAATTAAAGTTATTCGTATCGCCGTAAATTATAACTTTCAACGTAACACTTTGCAGATTAGTTCTGGTCGAGAGAGGACGCATAACATCACTCCTAATCACGCGACTTATGACATTTAAAAACTAACTAGCTTGAATAGAATCCACTTATAAGAACCCTTATTAGATGCTGAGATTGAACCTACCTAGTCAGTTTGACAAATACTAGCATTTAGGAATGTATTTATACCTACGTACTATAGGGGAGCAGCTGAGAGCAATACAGGGTGAAATTGAAAACATGCGACAAATCGAAATGGGAGATTGTACTCATCATTATGAACAACTTTTACCATGGGATCAAACCTGAAATTGCGAAAAAAAAATCAGCTGTTCCCTAGATTTTGACGAGTTATGCGAACATAAATGTAGGGAACAGCTGATTTTTTTTCGCGATTTCAGGTTTTATCTCATAGTAAAAGTTGTTCACAATGATGAGTACAATCTCTCATTTCGATTTGTCGTATGTTTTCAATTTCAACCTGTATAAATGGTGAAATAAAATTCATGGGCATCCTTTTCATTGTACTCATCATTATGATTTTTTTATTACTACGGGACTCCTTTTTACCCTTTGGCTACGGAGCCCTAAAAATCGAAGACATGTGACATCTACCAACCCGTACTGGGCCTGCGTGGCGAACTACAGCCGCTCCCTATCGAAGAGAGGAGGCTTGTGCCCCAGCAGTGGGAACAGTATAAGCTGATTATGCATGGAAATAATGGGGTTCACTCTTCAGGGCATCAAAATGCATATTAGTTTCAGTGATATATCTTCAGTTAGGGTGCGTTTCCACAGAAGCGGAGCTGGGCGAAGCGGAGCAGAGACGTG